>CM062818.1:1015178240-1015600740 GCA_031772625.1 Pinus tabuliformis
AAATAGAACATTCAATTTCATTCTCAAGGGCAGAAAAGTTATTGTAGGTTATTTTCGTGATCCCAGTCATACTTCTTTATTTTTGAGCTTCTCTAGTCATGATTGTCTTATAGGCAACACATTGAGTTGCTTTGTGACCAAAGTTATGACAAGAAAAGATTTGGCCATTGAATAAACTCCTGAGATTATCAAATCTACCAACCAACTGATTGTAGTTTTTACTGACATCCATTCTTGAGGCAAATTGGGAAGATTTTACCTGTGGTTGGTTGTAGCTTTTGTTCATCCTTAAGGTGGATAGCCCTTAATTTACCTGGTAGTGTTTGTTCATTCTTGAGGTAAATTGTCCTTGATTTCTATTTGACCTTTTCTCACTCCTCCTTGTTGCTTCAAGATAACTTTTGGAGGTGGATGGTTGCTGCGCTTGAGATGCTTCTTCATTATATCTCAGGCCTGTCTTTATTAGTGGAGAACGCTGCAAATTCATAATCTCATCTAGAGTTTTAGATCCTTTAACAAATCTAAGATTAAGAGCTTTTGTTTTCTCAATCTCTTTTCTAAGACCAACAATTTCACATTCTAATTTTTCATGAAGTTTTTCTTTTTCAGCCAGTTGGAATTGCAAAGTATCAATAATCATATTTTTCTCTTGTAAACAAATTTTGAGTTTAGAAATCTCTTCATACAGACCTTCTTCATCTATATGATCCATGAAATCATCATCTTCAAAGGCCATTAAAAGTCTATAATTGTTACCTTGTTCATCTTCATCACTGTTTTAAAGTCCATCACTGTCTTCATGAGTGTAATAGCTTTTCTTATTTACATTATGTTTCTTGTTCCATCTGGTAGGTTCCTTACCTTTATCAAGCTTATCTTTATGAGGACACTTTACAGCATAGTGACCGACTCTTCCATAAGCAAAGCATTTGAAAGGTAACTTACCTCTGAATCTTCCAGCACCTCGTTGAAGGTTCTTGACAAAATTTGATTCTTCGTCTTCTTCTGATAGATGTCCTGACTCATAGTAATCTCCTTTGCCTGAAGCCTTGAATGCAGCTTCTCTTCTGTCTGATGGTCCTCCTTTCCTCATTTCATAAGCAGTCAGAATTCCGTGCAACTGTGACATGGTAAGGTTTTGTAGATTCTCTTTTTCTTCTATTGTAGAAACTTTAGATTCAAACCTAGGGTACAAATATCTTAGAACCTTTTCAACCACAACAACCTCTTTTATTTCTTCACCCAAGCTTTTCATACAATCAACAATCTCATCTACACGAAGGAAATAGTTAGTCACACTTTCATCATTGTGCATTCTGAGATTTTCATACTGAATTCTGAGGGTTTGAAGTTTTGCTCGTTTTACCTGTTCATCTCCTTCATATCTCAGAACAATATTGTCCCATATTTCTTTTGCGGATTTATGCTGCATAACTTCGACAAATTCTTATTGAGATAGACATCCCAAAAGAGTATTGACAGCATTTGCATTTGTTTCATATTGCTTCTTACCAACCAAATATGTAGGAGTTGTGGATAGAAAAGTGTACCCTCTATCTATGATATCCCAGACTTCTGTACCAAGAGATTGAAGATATGCTATGACTCTTACATTCCAATAGACGAAGCTGGTCCCATCAAAAATTGGTGGCCTAATCGATGCTTCACTCTCGTAGTTGCTCATGATGATGCATCTTCCTTCAAGTGATCAAGCTTCTTCAGAAGGACCTGCTCTGATACCAATTGTTGGAAATAATACTGAGAGGGGGGGGTGAATCAGTATTATCAAATTCTTTTCACTATACCTTCCAGATTTATAATTCAATTTATTCTTCATATGTTGACCATTAATTTGTATGTTAGTACCATATAATAATGAACAAGAACAAAAAAAACAGATAGTCACACCAAAGGACACCAGATATAAGGTGGAAACCCAATGTGGATGAAAACCACCTGCTGCAATATGTTTCTATCTTCTTTCAATTAGAAACTTCTTTTTACAATGATTCTGTACTGGTGCAGTCCTTTACCAGTACGTAGGCTGCAACCTGCAGAGAGCTACAACCCTCTCTCGTTTTCCAGACTCTCCTGGAAGGGAGCTACAACCCCCTTAGCTCTTGTACTAGTTGAGCTACTAGTACGTAGGTGCTGACCTACTTCTTTTCTTCCAAGGACCACGTTTCATCAATTTTCAGACTGGATCCATGAACATCAAATAATCATCAAGTACATGTGAATCAACAAATATCCTTTTACAATCAACTAATGAATCAACCAACAGCTTCTCATAATGTAGTAACCAGAAAAGCAGTACCAGTAATCTAAACCTAGAATATTGCAGCAATAGAAAAAATGTAGCCAACAAATATTTCAAGAAAAGTGTGCAACTTCACCAATAGAAACCTGCGAATATCTGTACCTTTGCTGTGTCTAGCCTACGCAGCTCTGCACCTACTCTGTGTACTGGATTGTGCACCTCCACACATGCGCCCTCTACTGGACTCCGGACCTCCGCACCTACACCGTCTACTGGACTGTGCACCTCCACAACTGCGCCGTTTAGTGAACCACGGACCCTCGCAACTGCGCCGTCTACTGGACTGCAGACCTTCGCACCTGAGCCGTATCTCGCCTACAGACCTCTAGATATAAACACTTTATCAGTCCTCAATTGTACCCCAGTTTGTCGAATTCACAGATCTGATCATGCGCCAAAGAGACCTCGACCTACCAGTAGATCCGCATTATAATTCACGGTTTTCTCCTTGATTCAGATCTAGATTCACAAACTGATCACCAAAATTTCAGGTCTTAAGATATTCAATATTCACAAGTTTTTGAGCCAAATGATGTCCTTCCCTTTTTATAGTCTAGTCCTTTCTCAAACCATGGACCAAAACCATTGAGAAACAATACCAAGGACTCAATACTTGGGTTCAGCTCTTTTGAATGCAATACCATGGACCAAAACCATAGGATAAAAAACGTCGGATTAAATACCATGGATCAATCATAAACATTCCCACGTGCGCGCTCTTCTCTGCACGAAAGTGAGTGAATTTGACGTCCTCACCTTTTGTTCGGAGAACCTGTGGGTATGCTTGCACTTCTTATTCAGGGTACCTACGGGTCCGCAGCTTTTGTTACGCTCACCTACGGGTATCTCATTTTCTATGATTTTGAGAGATTGAACAATGATTTTCCACTTGAGTGAGTTGCCATCAAGGACAACACTCATGCCATAGCGCCACATCTGAGTCATAATGCCAACACAAGCCACTTTTTAGTCTTCTTATTCTTCTCTTGAGAAAAATCAGCGACTACCTTCAGATTTAGTTACAACATCAGACTTCTTCGCAGGGTGCACAACCTCTCCTCTCCTTTAGCTTGACAGCCCAACTTCAACTGAGTATGCTGAGAAAAATGTCATATTTTGATTCTTGTAACACTTATCCATTGAGTAGATAACTGGTTGGAACAAAATACCATTAGGGATATTCCATTCTAGTTCAACAAGTTATATGATGTGGAACCCTCCAGCTAGAGTGAACAACAACTTTTTCGCACTCATCAACTCTTTAGTTTTATTAACCCTTCAAGCTTATTTTCATGATATTGAGATGTAAAACAAAATTAAACTTAATCCACTCACATAAGGCATCATAACCTATATGAAAATCTCTAAACCCACCCCATTGGAGGTGTCAATCTTGATTTCGTGCATTTTTTACACTCAGGACTAGCTCGAATATTGATTAGTCAACTGATATATCGAACGTATTCTCATGCAAGTGAATTGGAATAGACTGAAGGTCATGCAAATGTTGAAATGAATGTGTCTGGAATGGTTGATTCCATGCACCAATCCTATATCATGATGTTGTTTTTGGTACTTGCAGTATCATTTTAATGAAATGAAACACTAAACTTCAAATAATCAAAATAACCATTTGCGATGTCAACCTTGTCAATGTTATAACTTCATTTGTACTCTTATCACATGCTTATGTTTTTTCTTCATTGTTGTAATGAAATCAATTTAGTTTTTAGTTACAAATCATCACCATAACAAAAACCATAGCAACTTTTAACCTTTAAGCCTAATTATTTCCCACAGTAGGATAATGTTATAATTTGATCTAATATCATCTATAACAAACCCAACACCTTGAGCATTATCCAAGAGATAGAGTCAACTTCTCTAGAAACACACAAAGTGAGAGAGAGATATTATCACCTTAAAAGTTAAATTCCTCGCGATAATGGCTATGGGTATCACTTGAGATCAACCCAACACCTTGAGTGTAATGCAAGAAATAGGGTCAACTTATCTTGAAACACACAAAGAGAGAGAGAGATATTATCACTTTAAAAGTTAACTTCCCTATAATAATGGCTACAGGTATCGCTTGATGTGTCATTTATGTAGTGATGTAGGGTATAGTGTCACATAGACCATGTGATGTAGGGTAGGGTTGAAAGGCTAGGTTAACTCAAGGGTTAGGTGCTGAGAGTGCTGGATTGGCTCATGGGGGTCCTGTAGCACCCTAGGGAGGTTTGTGAAGTGTTGGTTAGTCGGTTCCACTTCCTTAAGTGCACTTAGGGAGTTTAATCATATCATAGTAACTCTTCATCACATGTTTACTCCGGTGGAATGATTATCTCGAGTAAATGTTGGAGGAGGGCATTACATAATATAAATTATTTATTCAAGAAGAAGCTTATGTATTTATGTGTCTTGTGTTTCCATGCTTATATTTTCCTATAACTAACAAGAACTTATCTCCCTACACTTTTTCATGTAAGAAATTTGTGTCCCGACTTGTGCAACGACACACCCAATCATGCTAGACATTGGGTTATGACTTTTCTTATGGATTCTTGTTTACAAAGGGAGACCCCTCTTGGCTCCTATAATGTAATTTCTACTCACAAGTCTGCAAAATATATTGGATGACTATATGTATGACTATCAAATTATTGCAATACATTAGCTCGATTGTGTGGATATTTGTCTTCCACACTATGTTATTTGGCTTTACTGGACATATTATTTATATGAAAGATGGATCTTTTATTTACCCATGGTATGTTGGTTTCTCTTGGATGTACTTTTAATGGTAGTTTCGGTGCCATTGACAAAAATTATGGCCCTTGGTGCTCCTCCAATTGACCAATGTACTTCACTAGTTCCTTCTTTTAGACTTCGGCCAAAACACCCAATTACCAAGTTATGTAATGATGTTGCTATTGGTACTATATTATTCACTCAAATAACCTTTATTGGTACTATATGCTGCAATGTTTTTACTCTTGGCTAATTCAATTTCTTTATTTCCTCTTGCCCCAAGTTAGATACATATGTGTCAAGTTTTCTTGTGAGATTTAAATTATGAGATGAAGTAATAAACATACATATTTTTGAACACTAGGCAATGTACTACATTTTGAAACCTTTTTAGGTTGCAATTGTGATCGAACAATGTCATTTTGAAACTTTATTTAATTTTCCCAAGATATCATATGCATGATTTAAAACTAAAGATGTATAGAGAAACTACGATATTCTAAAAATCACTATATTCATATATGGTACATGCCCAAAATCATCAGTGGATTTTCTCTCATTCTTTAAAGTTTGGATGTGGAATGAGTTAGCAATGTAGTGAGTAGTTTGTCCTCATTACACTTTTGTGTTTTGGTAAAAAAAAACCTATAACCAAATTTCGCTTGGGATGTTGTTTATGCAATGGTTCTTGAGGAATTTCATGAAACACAATGGTTGATTCAAAAAGGTTTTCATAATTCTAAAGTATTATTCCATGTGGAGAAATCACTTTTAACCATGGTGTTGGATGTTCCATTTGTTTTTATTATAATGCATCTGATATTACATTAAATATTCAACATGATTTCATCAATTGTTACATCCACGGGATCATGTGAAGTTGATATGATATTCTCTCTCCAAATTGTATCTTGGTGGAGTCCTCATTTGAATGTAGATTTATACTTTTTTCTCTATAGGAAGAAATAGATATATTCCAAATTATAATACAAAGTCCTTTTCCTTTTTTTGGGTCATCTAAATGTATCTTAGCAATGCTCCATTCCATCAAAGATAACCAACAAAAAGTAATGAAAATTATCGTGAAATGTATTCTCCGATGCACCAAGCCACCTTCCATCCATTTACTTTATTGTCATATTTCTTGCAACTATACAAGACATCAGTTAATTAAGAAGAATGAAGATGAGATTTAAACATCATTATACTCAATCTTGTAACTAGAAAATACATCAATTAATTCAGAAGAATGAAGATAAGATTTAACCATTGAGATATATTAAGAGTCATTTATCCTAGAATATAAGATTTAAAGGCACTTCTAATTTTCCATTTGGACTATCATCGTTTTATCCAACTATGCCCAGTATCTTGCACTATCCAATTTGAGGTTTCCAAGAAGCCCAAGTAATCAACCTCTACAAGAGAAAATCTCACAAAATTTCTAGGTTCTCTCTTTATGGCTGGTGGTTCCAAGAAGTTAAAGCATTCATCACCTCCATCTGTAAGCAGCTCCAAGTCATATGATTTCTATTCAATAAAAACCTCCTTTGTCTATTCATATTATTCTTCAATCCAATCCAGGCCATGTTTTAGTAAAACTTCCAAAGGGTACTTGAAAAAAAGGAGTGGGATGGGTCTAAAGTCCATCACATTCTGCCCAACAAGTGCAAATGTAGATGAGGACATTCACCCATATCGGGAGAAGTGTATCCACAGAACGGAACATCCATCCCCAAATCCAAATACTCATAGTTATCCACATATACATCTATCTAAATGTTCCTAAAATCTCTCGCTCCTTGAGAAGGAAAACCATGATATAACAAAGCTCGCCTACTTGGCATATAGATCAACTGAGCAAGTTTGATAGGAGGAGATTAAAGTGCTTATTGCATTTTATGTTACACTATGGGTTGTTGGTGGAGAATTCTTCATTTACATGGAAAATTATTGGTTAGGGTTGACACATTTCATTCTACAAAGAAGCCTCTCAAACCTACACATCATCATGCTAGGATTAAGTGAAATTCCAAAACTATTAAGGATTCCAAGAAGCCCAAGAAGTCAATCTCTCTAGGAAAAAAACTCACAAAATTTCTAAGTTCTCTCTTTATGGCTAGTGGTATCAAGAAGGAAAAGCTTTCATCACCTCCTTCTGTAAACGACTCCAAGTCATATGATTCTTCTTCAATAAAACCCTTCTTTGTTTATTCATATTATTCTTCAATCCAATCTAGGTCGTGTTTGAGTAAAACATCCAAAGGGTACTTGAACAAAAGGAGTGGTATGGGTAAAAAATCCATCACATTCTACCAAGCAAGTGCAAATGTGGATTGGGACTTTCACCCATATGGGGAGAAGTGACTCTGCGAAACAGAAAATCCATCCCCAAATCCAACTACTCGTAGATTTTCAAGGAAACCATTCAAGGCCAAATATACAAGATACAAGTCAAGTCGGCCTATATGGATTATCAAGTCATCCTCCCAGTAAATTTGACCTATTTTGGAGAAAAACAAAAACTATATAAAGGAGGACCCAACCTCCCTCAAAAGGACTCACTCAATAATCACAAAAGTTAAATCTAGAGACAAGGAGGAGCCTAATACTCAAAAAAGGAGGAAGAAGGAAGAGTGAAGAGTTTTTTTATCAGTTTTAGGGAAAAAAAATCCTTCACAGGTACAAATATTAGGGCATCTCTCTACAACAAGAAGACCAAAAAATTACACACTCTAATAGGACTGAATTTGGGTGACAAAGAGTCCATATTATATGCCAAATTGTTGAATAGGAAGTATCTTACCAAGAAAGGAATAAAAGAGGACAATTTCTCCATATTCTCACTCACATATGTGGCCTAGGGTTTCTATAGTAAGGTCAATTTGTAGTCAAGAAGTTGCACGAACAAGAAAGAGGTTGAGGGAGAAACTACTTCCATTTGAAAGACAGTTTGAATAAAGTTGACTTTGTGAAGAGGAATCACATCAAGGAGAATGCTTGGACCTTTTCTTGGAGGGGATATATGGCAGTCTAAGTCTTGGAATTTTTCAATTAAAGATTCTATAAGAGGAATAATTCTTGTGGGTTTTCCTCTCAAGTTGGAGAGGTGTTGCAATTAGAGGTTTGAAATATGGATTTGCAACTAGAGTCTCCTCACTACACAATTGTTAGTATCAATTCCATATTAAAAAAATTTATAATTACTTGTGAAAAATTTATTTCTTGGTTAGTTGAGGATTAGGTGAAGGAGCCACTCAATATTCTCATTGAGTTGGAACCCTTCACAAATAACATTATTGGTTTCTTATTGCTTACATTGGTTGGGACAAAGATCATCTCTACAATGTGATACACTTGTGATAATATTAAATCTTAAGACTAATCTATACCAATTGGTTTGACATCATTAAAAAATGAAATTAGTTTGACATCGTTAAAAAATAGTTTTGTTTTTCCTTTGTTAAATGTAAATTGTTTACTTTAATCATATTTATAAAGAAGATAGTTATTAAAGTTTTATTATGAATTGAGAGTGAGAAATACTTTGAGTAACAATCTTGCTTTTAAGAGCATATTGATATTAATGTTATTTTCAGATATATATATATATATATATATATATATATATATATATATATATATTGAAAATGAGTATTAAAATTTTATCTAAATCATTTATATTTATAATATTTTATATTTATTTTCTCCTTTAGTAAAAAAATGAAACTAATTCTCACATTTACAAAATTATGTAAACTTTTTAAGAGAAATTTGTTTGAGTTATAATTTATTAAATGAATCCTCATGTGATGTCAACTTGTCAAAAGCCGCGCATAGTGAGGGAAATGAAGGCGATGACTTGAGGGTTAAGAGAAAACCCCGCGGGATAAGGTTGTCAACTTCTCCGAAACTGCATATAGAAAGGGAAACGAACACGATGATTGGAGGGTTTAGAGAAAACCCCATAGGCTAAGGGTCTCAACTTCCTAGAAACTATGCATAGCGACGGGAACGAATATGATGAATTGAGGGTTAAGATAAAACCCTGCAAGCTAAGGTAAATGTTAGAGAAAATTTAGAAGAAAGAGGAGCATGCATAGCGAGGGAAAAAAACACAGTGACTTGAGGGTTAAGAGAAAACCCTGCAGGCTAAGGTAAATGTTAGAGATAGTTTAGAAGAAAGAGAAGCGAGAGGTTGATTAGTCGGTTCTTTGACCAAAGTGTGGTTTTATTGTTTTCACTCTTAAATTAGAGGGATAGGGCCATCCTTACAACCATTTGTAGGTCGTGGTCATTTTCGGCTCATTCTCATGCCTCTGGACTTCGCTTGACATTAGGGAGCACGATCTGGACTCTATAACTATGTCTTCCTCATCTCACTGATGCATGGCTTCAGGAACAACATGGCTTCAAAAAATTGAATAAAGGGTTCCTCAGAGTTGAAAACCTTAGCCTACCACTTCCCCCATGAAATTCTTATTTTAATTCCTATTTAGATTTTGGGAGCAGGATAAAGATGGGGTTTGGGTATTTGGGCATGAATCTGAATAGGGAATTCATATATAACATGGAAAATTTTGCCAGAGTTATGTGAGGCATTGGATGGTACATGTTCACATCGAAATCTACCAATGAGATGTACTACATTTGCGAAAGGGGCGATTCCAAGATTGGCTTTAGTGGGATGGTCTAAACCTTACACCTGCTCCTATGTTTAGAGGCCAAAATCTATGGCTTCCATATTTGAATATTACCAGTGCTCCAATTGAGATCTTGGAATATGCTTTGCTCATGACAGATGATCTCATTTATCTCAACCAAAAATTCCCATGTACTTCCTCTAGAAGAAGAGGCAACTCTCTTGCTTATAAAATAAATGGTTTATTTATTAGTAGAACTACAACGAAAGTTCCATGGCTACGTATTCAATGTTCATCGATTGGGATGATTTGTCATTTGTACATGTGTGTTGTATATTTATCTTCAGTACACCCAATGAAAATGATCCAAAACTAGATTTTGTTAATGGAATGCTTTTGTTCCTCTCTAATTTTGCTATTTTATTGTACATTCTCATGTTGAAGGGTCAATACGTTTGCAAATTTAACATAATTTCTTGTAGGCCATTTTTTTTCTTTCAGTATATTTATTCACATTGTGCTTTCTAACCCATTAATGTTTTTTTGAATTTCAACCTTGAATTCTTGAAGCATTAGTGCGGCTATGAATCTAACCAAAGTTATCTCATGCTATTTGTTTTATTCCAATATGTTTATTCAATTTATGCTTTTAAATCTCTTAACATGGATTTTCATTTTACACTTGAGTCCCTCGATGATGAATTCTCTTGTGAATGTAACATCATTTATTGCATGACAATTATTTTCCTCCATATGTTTATTATTTTTTTTTGTCTTTTTAATCCTCTAATATGGATATGAATTTCACCCTTTAGTCCCAAAGCATAAATGTTCTTGCGAAATTAACAACATTTACTTCATGCCATTGGTTTTTTTCCAGTATGTTCATTTTGATATTTTTAATCCCTTACAACACTTACTTCATGCCATTGGTTCTGATGTGGGCTAATTCTCAGTGTCCCAAGGTTCCCTGAAATGTGAGATTATTAGGTGCATTCATTTTTACGACAGTGATGTGCCTCGAAGCAACATATTCCTTTTCCTTTCTAACGTTTTTCTAAGTTTCATTTTCTTATCTGTTGTTAACAGGAAAAGTGTCTATTCAGAACGACCCTATACCACTAAGTTGTGACAGTGACCTTAGAAACAAATAGAGAAAACTACTCTTGTGTTCTCCTTTATGAACTATGAACAAAGAGAAATAGAATGAACCAACCTGTGTCTTGCGCTAGTCCTTTGATCCAATCTCTCTTCTCTTTGACAGCTCCCAGCTACCTGCTCTCTTACTTGCCCAGCTTCACCAAATACCTGCAAGATCACAGAAGAAGGAAACTATACAAAGACATGGGTTCATACTCATAAAAAGATTAGGATCAGATTTAAGCTAAACATACAAATGTAACAAACATTACGGATACACAAGCATGTAGGAGAAACTCAAATAGTTTTATTGATATAACAAGAAGGTCCAGGAGGAGTTACAACCGATTATTCTTGATCCAGCATCAACCTCCCAGCGGAGAGAAGCCCCTCTTCACCTCCAACAAAGCATAAATCACCCAATACTCTGATATCTATCTCAAAACCAACAGCAATTCTCTGCAATGTACAATATTCCCGCCTCTGGATCTCTTGGTGAGGGATCCATATATAAATGTATGCAAAGAGGATGAGTCAGCTCATGAATTGATTAGTGGCTTCTCTCTGTCAGTTCTTGCTTCCACTTGGAGACTGAGAGCCTCTTACTCATCACTGGTCGAATTCAGTGAGGCAAGTGTCATTGGAGAAGATTCTGGAAGCTTCCATTGTCTCTCCACCTCGTGGAATGACTCTGCCACTTGTCATTTCCCGCTCAACGCACCCTGGTAGTGCATTTAGGTGCGTTGCAACGCACCTAGCTAGTGTATTTGGGTGCTTTGCAACGCAGCTAGCTAGTGCAGCAACTGAAATGATCCTGATTTGACTAGTTCTGAGCAGTTTCTGGTGGAGAACTTCTGGGAGAAGCTGTAATTTGTTGACCTTGTTCATTTAGGAGTAATAAAAACACTTTTAAGGACTTAGGAGCCCTTGGTTTATGGACATTTCATGCTCAGAGCTGTAAGGCACAAAAATGTCTATAACAGTTGCCCCCTAAAGTATGAGGCCGTTTATCGGGTGAAATGCTTTATTAGGAGGATCTGAAGTTCTTTCAATGCTGGGAGGAGACCTGTAATAAGATACAATACAATACATTATCTTCATACTGTTTTCATGATCTAGCTGAGGTGGGCATTCCCATGCTCAGCTTTATAAATTCATTTTCATGTACATAGGACAGACAATCGTCTGATGGTAGACTGATGATTCTGATAGAGTCATCATCCTTTTGGTAGGATGATTATCTGTGCTACAATGCTGTACATTTCAATGTCTTTATTTTCCTGAATATATATCGCAGCCCGGATGGATGAAACTAGATCCGGGGTCTTCAATCTCGTCTGATCTTCACTCGAAGTACAAGTCGATCCATGTGAGAAATGTTTTGAAGTCGAACATGAAAAGACATCGCTTGATTACCAGTCAATGATGTGAACTGTTAACAAGCGCGAGAGGAATCACCAATAATGATAATGACCCTCAAGGTACTGCAGTACAATTCACGTGGTGTGAATAAAGGACTTGGCATCAAACACCACGCAAAATCTTTCGGTCGAAGGTCATTGATGTATACCTGTCGCCGGAAGTGAGAAACTTGCCATTGAGGCATGCAAGCTTCAAAGTACTGAATGGGGTGTTCCTACATCAACTTCTTGGATAATGAGCTGATGTCGACAAGAAGCGATCTGTCAAAGGAGGGCCTTAATGAATTCCACATCAATGACATGGAATGAAGCAAATGATTTTGATGGAGGTGAAAACGATCTGATGATATATGGTTCAGGGTGGCGGTCACGAAGGAATGAAGTATAATGTATGGTAGTGGATGGGACATGGGTGACTTCTCTGGATGACTTCTCTTGAACATGTCGGCGACACTTATGTGATGGATTGGTAGCATTTACCCCAAATGTGGATGGTATGGCGTGACCATGGTGATGTGACTGGTGAATGAAACAACCCAACCCGACTTAGGAACGGATTGGAAGTGTCATGTTCAAGAGCGACTTGCTACCAACAAAGTTTCTTTGAGTTTTCTTCCCAATTTTTCCCCAGTCATTGCTGACCAGTACCTCTTTATTTTTGTCAAGCTTGAGGAGGATAACATATGCTTGTTCTATAATTTTCCCTTCAGGCAAACCCATCGCTATGTTTTAACGAGCCTAGCGATAGTGAAACTCGTTCTCGCCTAAAGACAAGTTTGTCGCTATTAATCTTTTTAACGAGTCTAACGACAAAGATAACTCGGTCCTTTTCATTTTTAGGGAGTCTGAAAAGGTACGTAAAGGTAACTCCGAAGTTCCTTTTTCGTCATCTAATCCCTTAAGTTCGAAAAAGTATAAAACAATACAAAAGGGATGAATTTTGGATACTTTTTAACGAGCCGAACAAAACAAGCGCTCGATCTTTTTGTGCAATAATCCCTCAGGTCCAAAAAGATTAAAATCTAGAGGAGGGATAGCACTTCCTATCGTTTTAACAAGATGGAAGGCCAAAACTCGGCAATATTTTCATATTTTACGAGTCAAATGAAAAGAGCTTAAAGAAGACTCGTCTTTTGAGGAACGAGTGATAAAATGGGTAGCAGCTGATTCTAGGTAAGGTTTGGAATTTTCCAATCACGGCAGTGTCACAAGGATGGCTAGTGAAATCACTCTTCGCAGCTATTCCTCAAAAATGGGTAAACAATCAAATGGAGGTGAATGATCGGCCAATGGAAAAGTGGAGGTGATGGTGCAAAGACGACCAAGGCTTTAATGGCTGAAATGTTTCATTCACGGTGGTTATTTATCGGGGGGATAGTTCATTTTTTAACGAGCTTAAACGCAGGTGGAAAAATTTGCTCGGTCTTATGTTTATTTTTTAACGAGCTTGAACTATGAGCTAAAACTGCTCGGTTAGATGGTCTTGTTTTGATTTTTACCATAGATAGCTTTTTCCTTCCAAAGATCGTACTGTATTTTCAACTGCTTCATCAAACTAGTTAGAAATGAACAATATTTGCTTTGAAAACGAGATTAAAACGCTAATATTTTACTTTGAACTACGTAAAAGTAATTAAAAAGTGTTTTTTTACCTCTCATTTTACCATTTCATTTGAACTTGGTTTGTTGGAGCTTTGGAGGTGTTTTCCCCCTCGATTTTCATCAGTTGATTTCAGGAGATTCTGTGGACGATTCTCGGTGCCGTCTAGACTAGGTAGGAGCTAAACCTGAGCTCTTTCTTTTCATGGTTTCCTTTTTGCATTCTGTGCTTTATTCCCTGCTTTTCTGAGCCCCTGGGGTTTGATGGATTCGTTCTGCCATCAACGCACCCTCAGCACATCGAAACCTGCATTGAATGCTGGCCTGTATGAAGGCAGTTTGACATTCAACGCACCTGGAACACTGCTGCAGGTGCGTTGGGCGCAGAAAGGGAATTTGTTGCACAGTTTTTGATGGAATTTTTGCCTGTTTCTCATCAAAATCAGGATCTAACTCCTCTCTTGTTTGTTTTTTCAGAGATCTTGGAGCAAGATGACCCTTACATGGTGAGAACAGGAACATGAAGAAGAGGACATGATTGACCTACATGATCCAGTTACAGTGAACGCGCTACGGAATTGTGGCTTGCTGAAGTTCTTCCGCATCTCTAGCATGAGACAGCAGATTAACTTACTGCAGTATTTGCTTGACGCCTGGGATCCTATCAACCAGGTTTTCTAGATTAGGGGCAAATCTATCCCCTTGACTGCAGTAGACATCTATTTCTTGACTGGCTTGTCGAGGCGGGGTGCCCCCATCTCTTTGTCAGGTTCGGCCCGAGGAGGCGATTCTGTGAGAGATTATGTCCGCCGGTATTGCAGAGAAGGATCTCAGCCGAGTAAAGACGGCAAGATCATCATCCGTGATGTCTCTGACAGGTCTCTTAGGACTATCCTGTTTACTTTTGGTAGGATGGCCGGTAGTGCATCTCTTCATGTGGCCAACAGATCCTATATGCAGCATGCCTTAAAATGCCTTCAACCAAAGGTGTTCAACTGGTGCGACGCGGTACTTCTTGTGATGAAGGAACAATTGACCAAGATAAAGAACAGGAGGTTGAAGAACTTTGGGTAAGGTTCTATTCTGACCACCTTTGCCTTGGAGAAGATACCATTGATGCAGTCGCAGTACATTGCACTTGACTTACCTTCTCCTACTGAACCACGTATGCAGAGATGGATTGACCATATGTCTAGGCATGCTGGCCAATCTCAGATTTCATTTTCTGATACCTTCTTTAGGTGGTTTGATCGTCAGGAGATGGTTTATGCCGAGTATCCATATGCTGGCATGGACTTCCGGGGTGATCCAGATTTAGTACTGCCAGACGACAAGCAGTGGGGTGCTATTGGTAAGATCTCTGACCATATTGTTGTTTACTGTTTTTGTTTATAATGTTCTTGTGCTTTGTTCTATCAAGACTCTAATCAAACTCATGTGTACATGCAGATGTTGGTCCTGTTCGTCCAGTAGTTCGCCTGAGAGTACCAGCTGCTGCCCCAGCAGGAGAGGCCACCGGAAGAGCTATTCTTCGCGACCTCGATGTGGCCGAGACTCTCACAGCTTTGCAGGAGCAGGTTGAGGGCCTCACTCTTGGTATACTAGATGTGGGGACTGACGAGCTACCTTTACGGTTACAGCGGCATACTACTGGTGTGCCCAGACGATGGACTCGTCTCCTACGCATGATCGCACAGGCTGTGACTTGCTATCACGAGCATCATTAGACTAGGGCACCCCCTAGTATTTTGAGTTTTTTGGGTCGCGTGACCGATTTTGTCTTGGTTACAGAAAACTATATGTAAACCATAAACAGCTATATATATATTTTGATTTTCGGAGTTTTATTCTGGTTGAGTTATATGATCCACATGTAAAACATTGATGATGTGTTTCTTTTTATAAATGTTGCAAATGTCTATATAACACATAGTTTGCTAATGCGTCGGTTAATGTGTTTAAGTTTCTGGAAATATGTTGGTATTGAATAAGATCAAATTGTCTTTCCAAAATCTTAACCCTTAGGAACATGTGATAAATAGCTGGGTTTCGAACGGAATATATACCATTGAGTTGTAGTATTACGAGCTGTGAGTCTAGCCTGACGATTAGTCGGCGTATACCATGAGTGATGGCATCAGAGAGAAGCTCTATCAATGCGCTATATTCAGCGATATTGTTCGTTGATCGACCAATACATACACCTCTGAAACTTACTAACTCACCGCTTGGATCAAAAATGGCCCAAGCTGCGGAGGACAGGTTCCGCGAACTACTACTTGCTCCATCGGCATATCCAACACATGGCTCCAATGGGTTTGACATCTGCAATAAATGTAAAAAGGTGGATTACTCGACCAAAACAAACATTCTAGCGAAAACAAAATATAACAAAAGCATACTGGTTACTACTACGCGTAGTAACGCTTGAGGTACAACCCATTACGAGGTTGCGCCAGTGGAATTTCATCATAATCCATCAACTCATAGGCTCCTTTTGCTAACACTCGCTTAACAATGTAAGGGCCCATCCATAAAGATTTAAATTTACCTGCTCCCAATTTATCGGATTCTTGGTCGTAAAGCAAGACCAAGTCACCTTCTGAGAAGACATGGGGTTTGACATTTTTGTCGAACTGCGCCTTGACTCGTTTCTTATGGGCTTCGTTAGCCAACACGGCGTCACGACGGGTTTCATCCAATTGGATTAATTCCAAGAAACGAGCCTCTTCTTCTGAAGTTCCGGGGAGGAGATCAATTGCAAGTTTGAAAGACGAGATTTCACACTGGACTGGTAAGACTGCTTCCAGGCCATATACCAGTTGGAAGGGTGTGAACCCGGTTGCATTCCTTACCGATGTTCGGTAAGCCCACAAAGCTGAGTACAGGATTAGGTGCCATCTTCTTTTGTGAACTCCGATCATCCTTTGCAGCATGCGCTTCAGGACCTTGTTGATCGCTTCAACTTGTCTGTTGGCCTGCGGATAATACGGAGTAGAGCTGTCGTGAGACAACCCTAGTTTGGCAGCTAATTCAACCATCATGTGATTGCGAGAATGCGATCCGTGATCTGTGACTATAGCCTGTGGTACGCCGAATCTGGCGACTACATGATTGAAAAAGAAAAGGGCAGCTGTTTCACCAGTATTATCTAATGTAGGCATCGCCTCGGCCCATTTGGTAAAATAGTCAACTGCGACTATGATATACCCATGCCCCCCGGTCAAGGTGGGGTTACATGTCATGAAATCGATGCCCCATTTGGCGAATGGCCCAACAACAACTATTGGTTGTAGAGGTGCGGGTGGTTTTCTAGTTTTGCTATCAAAAATTTGACAAGCATGGCAACTTCTGACTGCGGTTATGCAATCTTTGAACATTGTTGACCAGAAGTATCCTGCTCGTAAGATTTTTTGTGCTGTAGCGTATCCAGATTGATGCCCCCCACACGCACCTGAATGACACTCATTTAGGGATTTTTCGGCCTCCTCATGGGTGAGGCACCTTCTCAGAACCGTATCAATACCACGACGGTAAAGCGTATCATCGACGATCATGTAGTCTTTCGCTTGGTATTGAATACGTTTTTGTTCAGAGTGGGAGGTGTTTGGCCTGAATTTTTGGGTTTGGAGATAAATGATTATATCCCCATACCATTCATTGCTTGTAGATATCAGAAACAAACTTTCATCCACGATTGATTCTTCGGATGTTTCATCGTTGGACGACGATGGGAGATCGCATAATAATTCTGCAAAAACTAGAGCTTTCTTTGACTTGGATTTCACAAATTCCAAATCAAACTCTTGCAGGATTGCTATCCATTTTGAATATTTGCCCCCCAGCAACTGTCGCGACAATATATAAGTCATGGGGTTGCAATCTGACAGAATGGTAGTCTTCCGAAAGAGGACGTAGTGTCGAAATCTTTGTATAGCTTGAACAGCTGCAAGTGCTAGTTTTTCAACATAAGAATATTTACTTTCTGTATCATTTAAGTTCTTACTTAAATAATAAATAGGATGTTCAATTCCATCTACTTCTTGAACTAAAACCATTGCGATGGTCGTATCTGCTGTAGCCAGATACAGGTTAAAATCTCTTTGATAATCAGGGGAGTACATTAATGATGCTTTCATTAGGGAATCTTTTAAAGCATCAAAGGAAGCTTGCACGACCTGATCCCAGACAAAGGGTACCTCCTTTTTCAATAGACGAGTATAACCTTTAGCAATTTCAGCGTAATTCGGAATGAACCTCCTTAGAAAGTTCTCTTTCCCTTGGAGTTTCTAAATCTGAAGCAAGTTCGAAGGTGGAGGCAAATTTATGATTGCCTAGACCTTACACGGTCGAGACGAATCCCATCCTTGGATACCACAAAGCCAAGTAGACAACCAGAACTGACACAAAATACACATTTGTGCGGATTGAGTCGTATCTTGTAGTGTCGGCAACGTAGAAATATCGCTCTTAAATGCTGCGGATGATCAATCCGCTTTCGCGAATGAGCCGGAAGGTCGTCGAGGTAAGGTTGAACAATGTTTTTGATGTCATGGAAGGCATAATTCATTGCCCTCTGAAACGTCGCCCCTGCGTTCTTTAAACCAAAGGGTAATTTTTGATATGCGAATGTGCCCCATGGACAAATGAATGCAGTCTTTGACTGGTCCTGTGGGCGGATATTTATTTGATTATACCCGGAGAATCCATCCATGAATGAAAAGATTTCGCATCCGGCGCATTCATCAATTATCTGGTCAATGAATGGTGTAGGGTAGTTGTCTTTTGGACAAGCTTGATTTACATCCCTATAATTGACACACACTCTAATTGTCCCTTGTTTTTTCATAACAGGGACAATATTCGATACCCAATCGGTTAGTGGAACCGGGTAGACAAAACAAGCATGGAGGAGTTTTTCAACTTCTGCCTTAATGGCAGCGACTTTCTTGGGGTGCACCTACCTTAGTCATTGCCGTACTGGTTTGACATCTGGATACATATTTATTTCGTGTTCAACGATACTCGAGTCGATGCCTGGCATTTCACTCTATGACCAAGCAAAGACATCTCTGAATTTGCGAAAAAGAGCGTTATATATTTCCAGCTCTGAAGGAGAACAACATTTGCAGACATAAATATTCTCTACAACATCTGTTTTGGTCGAGATATTTATGGCTATAGTCTCTTCAATGTTGGACAAGTTTCGCTCGGAATCCACTGTATTTACAGTATTTGATAGAAAATCAACTACTGAAGGATGGCAAAGGTCATGTTGAGTATCTTCTTCATAATTCAAAAGAAGAGAACGATGGTGGGAATCATTCCATGGTGCTCCTTCAATTACCATAGCTTGGAGAATTCCTTCGTCGGTGTCGTGCACTTGCGAGCAAGGATATGAAGGAGTACCATATTCTCTAGACCTATCCATCCAAACGCTTGCTGAGCGTTGATTTGGGTTTGCCTCCCATGCTAGAAACATTGATTGTTATAATATTTCCATTGGGCTTGGGGGCAAAACCATTGCATGATCCATGTTGATATCGTTTTCTGAGATCTTTGTAGAAGATATCATGTTGCAGGTTCCTATTGATGCTACTTCCGCCAGATTGACTGGAGGTGGAAGAGCGAAAGTTCCCATTAGTATAGGATCTTTTAGTAGGCCTACTCCGATATTCTGAGGCGAATGGGGGCTTCCATGGATCATGGGAATGCTTCCAATAACTTGAGAACCATTGGGGAGGAAGTTTTGTTGATCGACGATTGTAATCCCTGCTTGGAAAGGAAATGCAATCTTCCTAAAATAGGTCGACACAACTGCCACCATGGCATATAACCATGGTCGTCCTAGTAGGACGTTGTAATCAAGATTCCCATCGATGACTTCAACATCTATTTCTATCGTTTTCCATCCTAGTTCAACTTTCAAGTTATTTAGGATACCGGATGGGGTATATGTCCTTCCGTCAAAGGCTTTTAATGTTGTTGCAGATCGCGACAAGGTCAGAGATCTTAAAGTTTTCCAGCAACTCATCGACATAATACATGTGGATGCCCCCTCATCAATAATCGTCCGGTGAACAGTTTTGTTGAGGGCTTTCACTTGAACAAGGAAAGCTAATTGAGCTGGTAACTGAGGATCGTACCCTTTTTGGTCGAAGGATACAAGATTGGAATCCTTTGGATCAATCACACCAATGGCCGATAACAGAGCTTGCCTTTGGGATGGGCAATTTTGTAGTACTTCAAGAGTCAACATAGCGGATGGCGATTGGGCCAAATCTTCCACTATGTTATAATGCTGTGCCACTCTAGCGCGAGGATTAAATGTTGACTTGTGTACTACTCCCTTCGGCGGTTTTATCGTCAATTCAGGGATGGTGGGTGGTACAACTTCTGTCGAAGTTGTTGTCGAACTACTTGGTTGATATTTATCCTTGATGTTCGACAGCTGCGGATTCCCGTAATCTTTGTTCCTTGTCGAAATCAAAGCATCATTCTGTTGTTTTGAAATCGACAACATTAGCACTTGAGACGGGGAAGCATTTCCACTTTCAACCAGATTTGTTCCTGGATTCGGAAACGGATCAGTTAACACTGCTGAGGTTATCGAACTTTTAAAGAATCTTTTAAGCTCAGCTTTGTATGGACATTCTGAGGTCCAGTGATCCTCATCGCATATATGACATGGAGTCTTTGGTTTCCTATTTCCAGGAGGGTTTGAAGAAGGTTTTTCAGGAGATGACTCATCCTGTTTCTTCTTCTTCCCTTTGCCTTTCTTCTTGCTTCCTGGTTATTTGGTTTCTTTACCCTTATCTGTCGATACGGCATTTACTTCCGAAGCAAGAAGTTCGTCTTTTGCATTCTGACCTGAAATCTTACGGGCCTTCTTGGATGTAGCCTTTGTCGATTTCATGTCTATCGTGCCAATCACGCCATCGCCGGCATGAGAGTCATTGTTCGATTTGGGAGGAGGAGGAATTGAAAATTCCGGTCTAGGGGCGTCAGGTATTTTGTCGTAGAGTGTACCGGACTGAGTGTAAATCAAGTCCAGATATTGTGCACGAGCGATCACTTGCTCTTCCATTATGACTCCCCCCTTTGCCACATCTTCCGTGATGGAAGGCAGTAATGACTTGATAAACCATTCAGCTAATAGCTGATCGGGAACGTACATTTTTACCATCCTACGACGACGTTGCCACTCATGTATATGATCAGATATGTGAGTGGCCATTGTCTGTTTGAAGTTGGTAAGCAGTTCCATTCCCGTTTCATACCTTATTGGTAATTGAAAATGGGTTAAAAAGGTTGTGGCTAAGGTACTGAAGTTGTCGAACGAAGCTCTAGGCAATTCAATGTACCATTTTGCCGCTGGACCCGTTAACGTCCTCTGAAAAAGGCGAAGTCTTATCGAATCATCGTTCAAGGTATTTGATGAACACCATAGATGAAATGTCATCACGTGATTCGATGGATCTTCACCCGGATTTCCATTAAATTTAGGAATATCTGATGGAAGTTTGTGCAGAATCACTGGCCACCAACGGGCATAAGCAATTGGATCGTTTGTTAATTGGTTTAAATCAGGTAACTCTAAAGTTGCCACGAATGGTAACTGTTAATTTAGGTTAGGTGAAGCATACCCAAGATACGATGGAATCGCCTGAGCAGTTGGTCTTTGCATACCGACATAATGCATTTGATGCTAGTATGTTTGGTAAGGTTGGTGGACTTGACCATTATAAAATGGTTGATTTTGACCGTTTCGAATGTACGGCTGTCCACTGTTCGCAAAGATCTGCTGCTCAGCACCTTGGTATACTTGTTGGAATTGTGGTTGTTGGTATTGCACCATCCACGGTTGTGAAGCCATGTGCTGTTGCCCGATACTAACCGTTTGACCAAGGTGAGGGGTAATTGTACTCGTCTGGACCTGTGTCGCCCCACTAGTCAGCGATTGTGGTTGAGTCGCAGGGTCAAGGGGCTGTTGCATTACAACCTGAGAAACCTGAGGTTGGCATACAACAGGTAGCGCTTGAACTTGTGACACCGTCACAATAGCTGGCGTAGTCGGTATGTTCGACATAGGTACGCATTGTTGCATTGAATACACAACTCTTGGTTGTTGAGGTAGTATAGGTACCCAACCACTTGAAGTAATTCCAGTATACCCTGAATGCTGTTGTGAACTCCCGTATGGATATCCTCCCGGAGGGGATAATGACAGGGTATACTGCCCCCCATATGGTGGTATTCCAGAACTCAAGGGAATTGTTTGCCCTTGGGGACCGGACTGCCCAAATTGACCTCCAAATGGATCAGTTTGTTGAGACTGAACATAAGAGTTTTCGGATATTATTCCGGATGAACAAACAGGAACGGACCATACTGTCGAGATAGCCCCTGGGTGGGCTCCTTCTAGCGGTTGTGAGCTAGTCAGGACAGATGGTATGCCGGCAAACATTGTCGGAGTGACAGCAGGGAGTTCTACCGTCGCTGTGTCTGAAGACACAGTCCTAGATGTCGACGGTTGTTCAGACATTTGTAGTCTATCCAAAATATTACCTAGCGATTCTACAGGAACTTCCGCTGGTGGTAGACTAGCTTCTGATGTCGAAGGATATAGAGTGATCCTGACTCCAAAGTGTGTTGGAGTACTTGCTTGAGGATCTTCTACAATTTCTTCTATCACAATCAGACCAGGTGGAAGGGGAAGACCGTCATGTCCATAAAATATTTTTGGTGCCGAAGAGGAAGCGACAAATGTTTGAAGAGTAAGACTCTCTGAACCGGTTATAGATGGAACTGGTTCAGTAACACAAGTGTTTATTCTCAAACTAGGATCAGTACCACTGTCCTTTTGTGGCTGTTGAACTTCTTCTGTTGAGGCAGGGATTCTAGAAATGTTTGGAGTAACCGGAGTCTCTGATGTTGTTGGAACACTTGTTCTAACTTTGATGGGAGATTTGGAACCGGTTAAACG
This sequence comes from Pinus tabuliformis, assembly GCA_031772625.1. Classification (NCBI taxonomy): domain Eukaryota; kingdom Viridiplantae; phylum Streptophyta; class Pinopsida; order Pinales; family Pinaceae; genus Pinus; species Pinus tabuliformis. Next base: position 1,015,201,101 of record CM062818.1, read on the forward strand.
AGTTCACTTTGTCCGTACTGGTTTCGCTTCCAGAGACAAAGACGGTTGACTCGTAAGCCTCCGCGAACGACAGGGTTTCAATTGACTTTCTTCCACAATTGCGGATTACTCGATCAACTAAAATAAAGGGAAGGTATGTTTTCGAATTAAATGAATTTTAGACTCTTTTGACGCAACTTGTTTTTTCAGTTTTTAAGAGTCGAGAAAAAACAAAAGATGACTCTAGTCTCCTTCGATTTTTAATGAGCCTGAAGTGACAAGTGCTCAGATGGACCTTTTCCGTTAAGGACCATGAAAAGGAACGAAAGGGACTGCTCTGGAGGTCTAGGTAGAGGGAGTACCAAAGCAATTGCAAAACTCCATAATACTTTTTACGGTACGGCAGTCAATCTTCCCGAATGCTGTGTTCGGTGCATTGCGATCAGTAGGGCGGCCAACACGGCTTCCTATGGATAAAAGGTTTTAAGCCTATAGGGGTCTCCCAATATATACTCTATGGTACATGGGAGCACAAGTCCGTACTGGCACTTATTGTCTCAAAGTGGAGGAATCACCCAACCATCAGTGAGGACAACAGTTACCTGGCTTTACGACGCCAGAATACGTCTCTAGCTTAGAACTCTAAATGTTGTGCGTTAAGTTACAAAGCGTTGTTAAGTTCATTGAAAATATTTTAGGTTGATCTTTCTTATGAAGTTTGCCTTTTGGGATCACCACGAGATGTATAAGTAATTCCTAAAATGCAATCTAAAGATGATAAACAAGCTTTTATCTCTTTTCAGCAATGAAAATCCTAGCTATAAGGGAAAAGAAAGACACAATATTTTCACAAAGAGCAAAGAGCACACTGTAAATGCACTTTTCCTAAATCAAGCCAAACAGACTGTCAATATGCAAATGCACATGCATGTGTTTTGTTTTTCACTTTCTTAATATTGATGCCTAAAAAGAAAGTTGTTGTACAAATCTGAATTCGCTTTCAAGTGAAAAACACAAACAAGCTTCTTTTCGAAATCAAAAAGGTAGAGACGATTACGACACTTTATGATTTTGAAATAAACACTCGTTTCGACACTAGAAAGTGACAAATTCAAGCCAAAGGCAAAAGTAAAAGCATAATCGACTGTCAACAGCAAATAGACTTTCTCCTATGATCAAAATTGACACTGACGACAGATCTAAATCAAAGGACGACAGTATGACTATTCTACTTTCGCAATGGAAAACTGTAAATGACGTAACAAACATACAAAAAACATCTACAGTTTCTTTTATACAACTGAGGTGGAATATTAGCAAAGAAAAGGGGTTCTTAAACAGACACACACACTGATCATAGGCTGCAAAAATCAGAGGCAAAACTGGAAAAATGAGCAAAGAACCTCAGCTGCACAGGGCTAGGTTGATCAACGCACCTGGTACACAGAGAAACTGGATTGCAACGCAGGTTGCCCTCTCGGGAACTGCGCTGAAATGCAGGAACTATTCACAGCACCTGCGCTGGGGAAGAAACGAGAATTCTATCCGGGTTTTGGGTCACAGTTTGCAGTTTAATCTATGGTTTTTGGCTGAGTAAAAGCAATCAGTAATGCACAATCAGAGGGTAGATTTAATGAAGGTTTAAGAGCTATCACAGAGGGCAATCAGATCATTTGTGATTCAGCTGTTCAAATCATAAACAAATCCAGTGAATGGATTGAAAGAACAGATGTCTACTTTGCATTTGTTAATGGCAAATGCAGTTCGATTCGCTACTTCTAAGTTTATGAAACAAACAACAAGAGAAACACAAACAAACCAACTAGACGATCATCCCCAGCGGATTCGCCATTTTGTTAACGGGAAAAGTGTCTATTCAGAACGACCCTATCCCACTAAGGTGTGACAGTGACCTTAGAAACAAACAGAGAAAACTACTCTTGTATTCTCCTTTATGAACTATGAACAAAGAGAAATAGAATGAACCAACCTGTGTCTTGCGCTAGTCCTCTGATCCAATCTCTCTTCTCTTTGACAGCTCCCAGCTACCTACTCTCTTACTTGCCCAGCTTCACCAAATACCTGCAAGATCACAGAAGAAGGAAACTATACAAAGACATGGGTTCATACTCATAAAAAGCTTAGGATGAGATTTAAGCTAAACATACAAATGTAACAAACATCACGGATACACAAGCATGTAGGAGAAACTCAAATAGTTTTATTGATATAACAAGAAGGTCCAGGAGGAGTTACAACCTATGATTCCTGATCTAGCATCAACCTCCCAGCGGAGAGAAGCCCCTCTTCACCTCCAACAAAGCATAAATCACCCAATACTCTGATATCTATCTGAAAACCAATAGCAATTCTATGCAATGTACAATATTCCCGCCTCTGGATCTCTTGGTGAGGGATCCATATATAGATGTATGTAAAGAGGATGAGTCAGCTCATGAATTGATTAGTGGCTTCTCTCTATCAGTTCTTGCTTCCACTTGGAGACTGAGAGCCTCTTACTCATCACTGGTCGAATTCAGTGAGGCAAGTGTCATTGGAGAAGATTCTGGAAGCTTCCATTGTCTCTCCACCTCGTGGAATGACTCTGCCACTTGTCATTTCCCACTCAACGCAACCTGGTAGTGCATTTAGGTGCGTTTCAACGCACCTAGCTAGTGTATTTGGGTGCTTTGCAACGCAGCTAGCTAGTGGAGCAGCTGAAATGATCCTGATTTGACTAGTTCTGAGCAGTTTCTGGTGGAGAACTTCTGGGAGAAGCTGTAATTTGTTGACCTTGTTCCTTTAGGAGTAATAACAACACTTTTAAGGACTTAGGAGCCCTTGGTTTATGGACATTTCATGCTCAGAGCTGTAAGGCACAAAAATGTCTATAACATCTGCCCTGCTTGCATGCTTATGTTTTAACAAACTCAATGGACTTAGACTGAGTCCGCTACTGACTCTTACGCCAATAGGAGTTGGTATTGTTATACTCATCCAATCCCAAGTACACTACTTGAGCCATGTATCATTGGAAGCATTTTGAAAGATTGGAATGTGGATTAGGAGTTGTTTTGAGTTTTGAATTATTTACCCTACATATTTTGTTTAGCACTAGATTCATATCTACATCGCTAACAGTAAAGTGAGAGGTATGTGAGTATAGAAGCTTCTGAGATTGTCAGACAATTGTTTTGCAAAAAGAGTTCATCATGATTTTTTACCATGACTTATCTGTAGTTGAATTATAGTTGTAGCAAAAGTGAAGTTTTATAGGGAATTTCCCTTGCTAATTTACTTCTTGATTCTTATTAGAGTTGTTTTGATTCATGTGTATTTTGATAATGCTTATCTTGAAAAAAATTAAAAAAAAAATGTTTTTCACCTATTATGATTTCAATTTTATTGTTAAGGTGGTCTGATTTCTTTTAGTTGTTATCTAAACTTTGCATGTTGTGTTTACCTCAAGTGTTGAGTATGTTAAATTTTATATAATGTTGTATGATTATATCTTAGGTTAATATAGTTAGCTTAGGTGAATATTAAATTCAAGTTCTTTCTTATCTACTCTTGAGAAAACATCTTTATTACTCACAATTTTGGATATTATATGGGTCTACAAATGTTAATGTTGTATTGAAGTTGTTCCAATTGGCATTGTAATCAAGAATGTAATGACTTTCCATTTGCATTAGTGATTGGCTTAGAGAGATAAATACAACTATATCACTTGAAGTCATGTAGATGTGTGTAAAATGGTTGGTATGTCTATAAATTTCATGTTAAAATCAAAAGAAGCCTTCGAAGGTCTTATTTTAGGCACTCATTTTTATCTTTAATTTTTTTTATTTTCTAGCCTTCCCACAGTGATAGTCCATCTAGTTTGTTGGCTACTCCCAGTATGCTACGATGGAAAGGAAGGAAGACAGTGAAACACATCTCTATATAGCTTCATAGCATTCATTCCATCCTTGATCCTCCCTCCCTGACAGCAACTATGAGTGGCTTGCTTCCGGCTCAAGCTTGAGAGAAGTGGGGAAGTATAAACCAAATTTAAATGAACATTTATTAAGGGCTTAGCATGCTACTTTTATTAGAGCCTCTCTAGAATGACTATTCCCCACTTTCCATGTTATGTATCTTATGAGGTTCTGGTTGATAATGTCAGCTTCAACTTTGAAGTTTGGCTGCCATGAAATTGTACAGAGGTGAATGATCTAGGAGATGCTATTTAAGGTACAATGATTGTTCTTAGTATATTCTTCTTTATTAAAATTTTATAGGGATAGAAGTAGATGTTGTCATTTCATCTCCACACCCTATCTACTAAATGGAATGAATTTATCTTAATATCTAAGACAATTGAATCCATATAGAACTTAGCTTGGAAATATGAAGTTCTTGACTAAGTAGTGGTAGATAGATTTTTTATGGTATCACATATTGGAAATCATGAAATGTTGCATCTTGTTAGAGTTCATTCGAAGAAAAATGGCATATATGATATGTTGGCCTTATGTGATACTGTAAGTTTGTAACCTGTATATTCTTTGAAAAATCACACAATTTAATTAATCATGGTAATATAAAATTTTATAGGATATGATTCTACTTTTGTTCTAGGACTTATTTCATGTTATAGAATCACTGCATTTAAAAAGAAAAAAAAAATCTGTTAACTAACTAAAACAATTTCCAGAGCTAAAATTTCAATGCCCTTTCGTATGTGCACTTCCTTGTACATTTTTATTTTTTTGCCTGTGTGGCATCTAAGATCACCATAGAGGTTGAGAACATTTCATGCCAACTGAATCTTTGGTTCAGAGATGCCAAGTCCATGTTTTCCATGTTGATTTTGATGCATTGATATATTCACATCCTATTCATTCTTCTTACTGGTATATGTACTGCTTGTCGTGTAGTTGAAAAGTATGTTAAGAAGAAACAAACTGGAACAAGCACTCATATAATTAGGAAATATAGCCTTATATCAAAATCATGATGGCCAAAGAGAGGATGATATTTATTAGGATGTCAGTCCAATTCATGGTTTGTAAGAGGCTCAATGCATATAACTTTTGTTTTTGAGCATTTGAATTGTGATGTACAATAACTGATATCTTCAATAGCATGTACTAAGGATTTCCTTCCTATTTTACTCTCTTACAGAGGTTATTTGAGCCCAATTTTGATACGTTCTTCTGATTTACAGTTGTCATTTGTTGGAGATGATGGTGTTGTGGAGAGGATGGCTGTGTTGAGTCCTGGTAATGAGAAATCAAGTGTCGTTATTGAATGGATTTCGTCAGATACTTCTGGAAGAACTTTTTTGTTAAGGTTACCAGGTGGCAAGCCCTCATATTTATAGTAGTCAAAGAAGTTTAAGTTGGTTGGATATGAGTTCCTATCAAAGGTAGACTACTAATTGTAGTATACAAATATAAATAAACAATATTAGTAATTGAAATAAACTTCCATATAGGTAATTGAAATATGCTTAGAGTTTGATATTGATGATTTCGATGATATGTAGGTATTTGATGTAGCATGTTTTTGTTGGGCCTTTGGTCTTAGCACTTGCTCAATTATTTATGAATCTTTATCTGTACTCTAAATACTTTCAATACACTAGTTTACTTTGGGCACAACACTAGTTTAGTTTGGGACAAATGTTTTTTTCTATGTTTCATGTTATACCATGCAACTTAGACAACAACACTTGTCCTAAAGTAAACTAGTGTTGTGCCTATCTCCATCAGCCATCAATGTTCCATTCACATCTAATGGTAAGTATTTGCCTCTCACAAGTATGGACATACTATCATTCTTATGCTATGAGGAAGGAGAATTAACTACTGAGAAAACAAGGTAAAAATGTGTAACACTACCTCTTTGTGAGAAGGTGTTCTCCAGTAAGCCTAGTCTCTCCCTCAACATCTCAATCTTCCCCTTTGACAAGGGCTTAGTCAAAATGTGTAAAAATTTCAAATTCAAGGGAACATACTCAAGAACCACTGCTCCCTTCTTGAACTTATCTTCCAGGAAATGGTACCAAATGTCGATATGCTTAGAGTGATCGTGAAGTACTAGATTTGTAGAGAGTTGAGAAACTTTGATTGTCATAATACTTAAAACCATCACCTCCAACACATGAATTCCATGGTTTCTTACTTCCAACTGATGTAGGATATCATACTTGGGACCCAAACATGAAAAAAAACCTGGAAGTTCTCTTCCTAGAACTCACCTCACCTTGCTCTTTTGAATCCACAAAGCTATGCAACATCATTTTTCCATCCTCAACATACCTAACTGATAGTGAAATGTGCCCTCCAAAGAGTGAACAAAATGATTTGTAGTAGAGTGAATTTTCCCTGAACTGGCTCAATGTATTTATATAAAGAAAAAAGAAAATATGAGGTTGGTTATTCAAAAAATACTACAGGTAACGTCTCCTTCTGAGAATCTTCAGCCAATGAATTTGGCATTGTACACATTGTACCTCTATCCTCTCTTTGTAGCCACATGATTCATCTTATATAACCACCTAGGCTCAACCATTGTTTCTAAAGAAACCTCATGAATATTTTTTCCTTAGGATGACACTTATTGGAAAAATATTCAAGGACTTTTCCACGATCCATGGATGGTAAATTCAGTAAAGAAGTGACCCTAATTATGTTACTTAACTGCTAGGGGATCAATATAGTTGAATCTATAACTTCCCTAACATTGGTTGATAGGTCTCACATTTGGCTCATGAAAACTTTTTATACATGGCTTACATATTAGTGAACTAATTAAAAAAATTAAAAATTTGTTTCTTGAATTAAAAGGACATATATTAGACCTTCCAAAAGTAGGATCTGGAAGCTTATGACTATCACAGAACCTATGAGCTATATCAATAGGAGAAAACAAACTTTTCATGGCTTTAAACAACAAAAATACATCATTGTAGAAGTCAGAGTATCTGTCTATAGAGTATTTTATAGCTAAGGTTCATGAGCGAAATCATTTGTATGCCCATTCTGAGAAATTGAAATGGTCCAAACCCGTCGTTCCAATCCCAATGCTCTTTGAAAGGCCATTAACTACCTTGTTCCTATCCCTGTATATGTGAGACAAACAAGTCTGTGGGAAGGTGTTATGAGAAATTTGGTATCTATGGATAAATACCCTAGGTAGGTAGCTATACCTAGAACAATAGATTTAAAGTGGTTATCCTTTTTGTATAAACGATAAATAAGACAAAGTGAATCAAGTGACCTACTTGTTATTTCGCTTTCCTTTTTCCTTCTTTCTTCGGCTCCTGCCACTCCTTCTCGAAATTAACTCACTCAAAAAGTATTTGCAAGCATAAACAAAAGACAAAGAGCCAATCAAGGCAAGTGATATATCGAATACAAGTAAATGATATTAGATAAATTCACACATATAAACATTATATATCACGATAAGCATATGGAAAAGGGTGTAAACAAATGTATTAAGTAGAAGGAAGAATTACAACCATGAACTCTGATCCATTGTTACTCTTCCAGCTTAGGTTCCAACCAACATCACATCAATACCATAGTACTATGGTAGCATAACACTGCTCACTTATAATATCAATTCTCACTTCAACAGTATCTCCTTAGAAATTCTCAAAGTTCAGCCCATGATCACTTAGATGAGTGCTCAATTTATAGGAAAATGGAGGAGGTTTTGTCATAAATGAGGGTATTGAATGACCTTCCATACTTAGAGTTAGTTTCCATGGAGGAAGGGATGAGAGGATAGGAGGTGACTTAACTCATTCCTCATCCATTTTCGAGCTCATAGGAGGTGATAAGTGTGGGAATAGAGGATAAGAATATTCCTAGAACCCTATGTGAATTTCTCTCAATTTCGCACAATGCACGTCAAAGTGGGCCTAGGTGCTCTGCAGGGCACCTTGACATGGGCCTACCTTCACTAAAGTGCACTTACCCCTATCCAAGGTTGCATTTTTCCCTCAAGGAGGCATTTCTGGAGGGTTTCAGGCCAAAGAACTCTCAGGGAAGGAGGCATTCAAAGAGGTGACTTGTCTAGGGCATGTAGCAACTGAAATAGGGTTTGATGAGCCCCAATGGTACTAATTTGAATGATGGGAGTGATGTGCCCAAATTGTTCTGTAACAGCTGTCCCCTAAATCATGAAGTCAAAAATAATGATGTCGAGTGATATGCTTTACGATGTGATGAGGAGGTTCCGAAGTGGTTGGTGACCTGCATCGATTACAATACATATTATCATGATATTTTTATTTTTAATCATGAATCACTGAGGGAAGGCATACCCATTCTCAACATATAAAATTTTATTACAAGTACATAGACAATCGTCTACAGATATAGACCCATGATTGGAATGACTATCCATGTAAAGCCATTGTACGGATGATTTGGTACATTTCCTAAAATCACAGCTTGGATGGATGAAACTAGATCTGGGGTCTTCTATCTTGTTCAATACTTCACTCAAGTATGAGCCTAACCATGCGAACATGTGATCTGAAGCTGAACATGGGAAGCCATCATCTAATTTCGAACCAATAATGTAAGTCGTTAGCAGACGTGAGTGAAATCACCGATAATGGTAATGATCCTCAAAGTACTGCAGTATATTTTGCATGGTGTGAATAGATGTTTTGATGTCGAACACCATACAAAGTCTTTCAGTCGAAGGCCAGTGATGTCAACCTATCGTTTGAAGTGAGAAACCTGCCATTGATGTATGCAAGTATCAAGGTACTGAAGGGGTGTTTATAAGTCAACTTCTTGGATAATGTGCTAATGTCGACAAGAAGTGACTCATCGCAGGAGGGCCTTGATGTACCCCACATCAATGACACGAAACAAGTGTAATTATTTTGGAGATGGAATTTGACTGATGACACAAGGTTTAGGAATGACGGTCATGAAAATGAAGGTTTATGAGTATTGCAAAGGATGAATTTTAAACTGAGTGACTTCTCTTTAACATGTCAGTGAAACTAAATGGATTGGAAACATTGAACCAAAACAAAAGTAATGGATGCTATGAAAGACCAAGGTATGATGAAGTGAAAGTGTCGTGTTCAAAAGCGACTTGCTGCCATAAAGTGGTTTACCGCTTTTCGCATTTTACCTAGTCATTTCTAACCATTACCTCTTTATTTTCTATCAACCCTGAGGAGGATAACATATGTTTGTTGTATAATTCCACCCTTCAGGTGAATCCATCGCTATGTGATGTTTTAACGAGCCTAGCAAAGGTGAAACTTAGTCTTGTCATGATGGACAAGTTTGTCACTATTTGGTGTTTTAACGGGTCTAACGACAATGATAACTCGGTCCTTTTGATGTTTAGAGAGTTTGAAAAGGGGCAAAAAGAAAACTCTACAAGTTCTTTTTCGTATATTTGTCTCTCAAGTCAGAAAAAGTGTAAAACAATACAAGAGAGAAAGTATTTACCATGTTCAATCAACGTATTCCTTTTTCATAAATAATGTATCTCAGTCCGAAAAAGTGTTAAAATTATACTGAGTGGATGTCATTTCCAATCCGTTAATGATCTGAAAAGGACAAGTGCTTGACAATCTTTTCATATTTCAAGAGTTTGAAAAGAGCTTAAAGAGGACTCCACTTTGAGGAACAAGTGGTGTCTAGGATAGCAACTAGTTCCAATGATGTTGGAACTTCTCAAAACATGTTGATTTTCGTGAAGAGGCTGGCTAATAAGACCACTCATTGCAATTATTTCTAAAAAAGGGTAAAACAACCAAGTGAAAGCGTATGATTGGCCAAGTAGATAGTGAGGATGGAAGGAGAAAGACCATGGCTCAGCTGACAGAAGAGCCTAATAGAATGGCAATCATGAGCGTTAAAATGGATATGGGTTCATTTCTACACAACCTTGAACCATAAGGAACTATGCTTGAATTGAGTTTCATGTTTGCACAAGCTTGAAATGAAAAAATTTGCTTGGATTCAATTTCATTTTTACACAAGCTTAAAATGAACAACTATGCTTAAATTTAGTTTCATTTTTACACAAGCTTGAACCGAAAAGCTATGCTTGAGATTGGTTTACATGCGTCCAACATGATGACATGATTCTAGGTGCATGCCCCCCAAGCTTCATTGCATTCACCTAAATATATTACTTGTGGCTATGAGGTGGATGGAATGAAGGCTCATTTACGAGATCAAGTGAAAAAATCGACTGGGATTTTACGAGATGTAATCAAATATTTGAATTTGAACTTTGCTCCAGGGGACCTTGTTTTATTTTTTAATGAGCTTAACACAAGACAAGGAACTCTGCTCAGATTCATTGTTTCATTTTTTAACGAGCTTGACACAAGACAAGGAACTATGCTCTGGGACCTGTGTCATTTTTTAATGAGGTTGACACATTAAAAGAACTATCCTGATATAACACATATTTCATTAAATTTGGAAGTTATTTATTACAATGCATTCAACAACATTCATTCTTTTGTAATTTCCATATTAACTTGATTCAACATTAAAATAATTTTAGTAATCTCAAACCAATTAGAAATCGTGAATAGGTCAAACATGGGGTTGTTATGTACAATAGTATCAATACACAATAGGAGTGTGAAATCAAAAATAAATTACATTTATAAACTTATATGAATACATATAACTAAATGAAATTCAATAAATAACTTCCCATTCATGTCCAGTATCAGCAATGATTTTGTCTTCAAGTCATGTTGGATTCTAATAATGAAATTATTTAAACCACAAATAAACTATTTAAGAATTGAAAATGACAAAATGCTAAAATGGATTGGAAAATCAATGTCCTATGGTGCAAAAGGTTTAAATACAACCATTTTTTACCCATCTCTTTAATGAGCCTAGATGGTCCACTTAACACATAATTTGTTAATTAATTATTCCATGTTTTATTAAGAAGAGAATTTTGTTTTACATAGAGCTTTGTTTCAAAATAATACAATATGAGATTAATACAGTCTTAATAAATTACGTGATAGACAAATAAAAGTCAATAAATGGATTCCTTATTAAATTAAATGAGATGAGATGATTGCATATACAAATAGTTGATTTAAGAATATATTAAAAAAAAATTATGGGTTAAAAAGTGAATGCCCTACAATTTAACGAGTAGTATTCACTTATGAGCCATCACCCATTAGCCTAAATAGTCCACTTAATACTTATTATCAAGAAATTAAAAGAATTATTTTTCAAAACAATGCATCATAATATATGGATATTATAAATCGCATTTATATACTTATATTAATGGACATAACTAAGTAAAGTCAATAATATAATTCTAGCTTAATTGATGATTTCAGTTTATTTAAAATACAAATTTACAAAAAAATGACTTTAAATAATTAAATTAGATGCCTTACAATTCAAAAAGTTCAATGACATAATTCATCCATGATTGTGTCTAATCAAACCTTGATAATCCACTTATCAATTATTCTCATCATATATATGTTTTTCTAAGAAATGCAAAATTATTTATAATACATTTTTATCTCAAAAATTACATATCACATTTATGCACTCATATTAGTGCATTTTATATGTAAACAATGAATAAGTCACTTTGTACCTTCTTGATTTTCAATATGATATGATTGCAGTTACAACCATTAATTGATTCAAGAATATAAATTTATGAAAACTATTGATTGAGAAATCACATATCTTATGCTTAAAAAATATCAAATCATTTACCTATGATGCATTTCTCATTAGCCTTACTAGTGAATAATGCATTGTGAATAGTGAATAATTCACATAACATTTATCAAGTAAATTATTATAATTTCTTTAGTAAGAATAGCACCTTTGTTTGCAAGTATTTTATTACAAGGCCTTCAACAAAATTCATTCTTTTGTAAATCATCATATTAACTTGATTCAACATTAAAATAATTTTAGTAATTTCAAACCAATTAGAGATCATGAATAGGTCAACCATGGGGTTGTTACGTACAATAGTATCAATACAAAAAAGGAGTGTGAAATAAAACTCTTAGAAGAAATTGATTTAAGCTAAATCATATTAGTATGGAAACTCTAACCCCCTTTCCCCCGACCTACGAGGGGTTTGTTGATTGAATGATGGTGATGTGAAGATATTATTGTAAATGACAATGATAAGTGACCCTTGCATTTCTTTGAGACTAATCTACTAAAACCTTAGTAAGATGTTCTTATGCTCAATTTCCTACAGTCCCTATGTGCCTTTATGAAGCACTAATGAGGGGGTCATCATTCATCTTCATAGCATGCAGACATCCACTATAAAAGTTATACATTCTTGATCTAGGTATTTCAGGAAGGGTAGGCACCATTGATCTATATCCACTCAAATCCAAGTACATCAAATGAGAGTTCTTAAATGGGTATTCAAGTCATTCCATTGTGAAGGACAATGTCACAAATTGAAGTAAACAAGAAACTTTAGTGGTGACTTCTTGTAAGTAGTGGAGGCAAGGGTTTTCAAATATTAGCACAGTTGATGGTAGTGTGGATATTGATCTCTCCTTGTCAACATTGTCAAAACCAATAATAGTCTCGATGTAAATTTAGTGTCAACAAACTGTATGGAAAACCATGATTGATCATTACTTTCACTAAGAAGAGAAAATGATAAGCATTTTTAATGGGGAAGAAATAAGTGTGAAACATAACTCATGTATTTTAGTTGAAATTTATATAAGTCCCCGTGTTCTTTAATTATTAAATACTTAATGTAAATACAAATAAATTATCATTAAGATATTGATTTTGAAGATTAAATATGTACTAAAAGGCATTCATCTATGACAATTGATTTTTCATGTAGTCTGAATAAACCACTTAAAGTTTATTATCAATTAATTCTAATTTTTTTTGTATAAGATATACCTTTACTTGCATTAATAGCTTTATTTCAAAAATAAATTACAATTATAAACATATATGAATACATATAACTAAATGAATTCAATAAGTAACTTCTGAGTCTTGTTGGATTCTATGAGATTATTTTAAGTACAAATAGTTTATTTAAGAATTGAAATCTACAAAATTTTAATATTGATGGGAAAATCATGTCATATGGTGAAAAATTTTTAAAGGCATCCATTTATGGCCCATCTCTTGAATGAGCTTAAATAGTCTACTTAAAGCTCATGGTGAAGCCATTAATCCATGTTGATCCGGATTTAAACAGGAACCAAATAAGATACAGGGATAACCATAAAGACAGATATGCAGCAGAAATAATACTTCATTTCATTACTGTAAAATACTGAAATATGCTTACAAACAGAAATGGAAATAAACCAGCTAGGGCGATGGTAGCTTATCTCTGCGAAGAGATGTGGCGGCTACATGCCTTTGAACTATTCTGAACTGTGTTACAATGAAGCTCGAAAGCCTATTTATTATTTAGAAACAATGGAAAACCCCTCACATCCAAAACCTAACCGTAGAAGATGAAATGCCAAAACAGCTTTGGAAGTTTAGGACCCAAAAAAATGCTAAAAATAGTAAACTGTGCTATAATTAAGGAAACTGAAAAACTAAAAGAGACAGTTGCGGGGTCCAAATAGGATAGGTGGGTGGCCACCAACATCCACCTGGATCATTCCTCCCCCCTTAGGAAGCAATGGTCCCCATTGCGTTGAGTTCCTCCCTGAGATGAGGAAGCTTCTGCTGAGCTGGGTCTCTGGTGAGTTGTTCTGCAATCTCTGATGTATCCAGAAATGGTGGGCAGCATGGTCGGTGATGGTCCGCGTTGAACACTCGGTACAAGTGAAGGAATGTTGTGCTTCAAAGCGTTGTTTCCCATAGCCTTGTTATTGGTGTAAGGACCATGTCGGAGTGGTCTGATTTTCTGATGGGTTCTGGTAAGGCACTCCCTCTGCAAATGTAACCAAACTTTGTCACCCACCTGAAACTTGTGTGGTACCCCTCTAAGTAAGGAGAAGTTTTTCCTGTGTTCGGTCATGACTGTATCCCTCTGTTTCTGCTGGTACGTGGAGGAACCCTTCGCGGGGGTCATGGATATAGCAACAATCTTCCCCTTACTTTGGGAAAGAACCAGACGGAAAATAAATTTCCTAGTCTGTGAGATGAGCTTGTTGCCTTTCTTAGCAGTGATCAAAGAGGCAGCAGTAGGTGGGGCTACCTCCCGTATCCTGTATAATGAATTATCCAAAGAAACAATGACAGTGTGAGGCATTGACTCATAAACAGCATGTCGCCTCCACAAGTATGGCTGGCCTAATAGTACATCACAAACATCCAGAGGTGTAACATCACACAATACCTCATCTATGAAGGGCTTGATGCTGTAGGGAAGGTGGCACTGTTGGCGAACTTTGAGATCTCGTCCTTCGTGAAGCCACCTGATACTGTATGGCTGTGGGTGTGGTGTAGTTGGTAGGCCCAACCGCTTCAATACCTCTACTGAAATGAGGTTCTTTTGGCTGCCACTGTCAACAATGAATTGCAGCGGTGAACCCTTCACCCACATTTGTGAGTGGAAAAGATGTTCCCCCTCCTCTGGATCTTCAGGCTCATTTTTCTGGATCTTAGCAGTGGAAATAATGGCACTGGGCTCCACATCAATGATCTGCTTCCCTTTGCCATTCCCCCTGTCAGGTTCTAGCTCAGGGTAGGAACATGCATCTGATTTGGAAGCCTTCAACTCGGCCACTAGCGACTGCTTGGTCCGAAACTCACTTCCGTTATGAGTGGGACACTTATGGAACTCACACCACTTTCCTGCATCCTTCTTTGGTTTCGTGGTGTTGTTCTTTTCTTGTGGATTTGAGGGGTTGTCTTGGGTCACCCCACCTTGGCTTTGTCCTTTGGGCTTCGGATTTGCAGATCCAAAGTCTCGCTTCTTCTGTTTGAACTTTTGCTCGATTTTGACAGCATATCGGTATGCTGTACCGAGTGAGGAGATGTTCAAGAACTCCATCTCTTCCTAGATGTATATGTGTAGGCAACCGCGGTATTTGAGTACCAGATGTAGCTCAAAATCTTTTATACCCAATTGTGTGTGAAGGGTATGAAAAATTTTTATGAACTCTGGCACATCATGGTCTTGTCCCTGCTGCAGTGTGGTCCATTTGATGTTTTTGTCCTCATAGCTTTTGACAGGGTAGTACTGCTCCTTGATGGCATCCCGAAAATCATTCCAAGTGGGTGCGGCTGAAAACAGTGAGCCTGTACTTTCATCCTTCTGCTCGCAGTAGGTTTCCCACCAGTCCTTGACATGGGAGGCTGCTTTGAGAAGAGTGAAAACAATCTTTTCCCGACTTGAAAATTCATGAACAGAAAAATACCCATCTAGCAGATTTAACAATTTATCTATGGCATCTACGTCTATCTGACCCTCGAAGATGGGGATTTCAAAATTAACTTGTACCTTAAAGGGTGTGGCATTTCCAGAGTAGCTGTTGGAAGCCGAAGCGTTGCCTTTGGGTAGCCGCTGAAGGATCTGGGCAAAGCTGTCCATCATCGCATTCCTTTTTCACTCGAGGGCTTCTTCGAGCAAGATTTTGATAGGATCTCCTGCCCCCTCATCTTTCTTCTCATCCGCCATGGGAGGTCGTCGAGATTTGCGAGGCTAGTCTTGCAAAGGTTCGACAAGTTCAAGCCCTAACTCCTTATATCCCAACCTCGTTGGGGACACGCAAAAAAAAAAACAGAGAAAAAGCAGACCGCTCTGATACCACTGATCCAGATTTAAACAGGAATGCAATAAGATACAGGGATAACCATAAAGATAGACATGCAATGGAAATAATACTTCATTTCATTACTATAAAATACTGAAATATGCTTACAAACAAAAATGGAAATAAACCAGCTAGGGCGATGGTAGCTTATCTCTAAGAAGAGATGTGGTAGCTACATGCCTTTGAACTATTCTGAGCTATGTTACAATGAGTCTCGAAGGCCTATTTATTAGTGAGAAACAATGGAAAACCCCTCACATTTGAAACCTAACCCTAGAAGATGAAACGCCAAATTATGGGCCCCGTTTTGGGGTGAGTTGGACAGCCAACTTCCCGGGGTCACGAATTGGTCGTATTATCTCCATTTGACGCGCATGATAGCCCATTGGAAAGATCTCTCTAAGGACTATGGCAGAAAAGACGATTTTTTTGACAGAAAAATCGTTGGTGGTAGATTTCCCAAAAAACGTCGTTTAGGGCCTCAAAACGGCTCTGGAAGTTTAGGACCCGAAAAACTACTAAAAATAGTAAATTGTGCTATAATTAAGGAAAATGAAAAACTGAAAGAGACAGTTGTGGGGGTCCAAATGGGATAGGTGGGTGGCCACCAACATCCACCTGGATCAAATGTTTTATTAGAAAACTCATTTTCTTTACATGGTTTTTTATTCTAGAAATAGCAAAAGAATATCTATCGTGGCTTACGTCTTCTTGGAAAGATCCTCAAGATACTTTATCTCATTTAACGTACCATTGGGATAGAGTAAAGACTCCATCAGATTCAGAGATGGGATATGATAGTGACCGAAGTCCGAAAGGCTCTTGGTAAAGATAAGAATGAATCTCTTGTCAGCATGGAGCATTTTTTTGGTTCATAGGATTTTATAGTTGTATATATTGATGATATTCTTGTCTTTAGTCCAGATCTTGACTCTCATCTGAAGCATCTCCAAATTTTTCTTGAAGAAGCCAAAAAGCATGGTTTAGTGTTATCTGAAAAGAAAATGGTTTTATTTCAAGACAATATTGATTTTCTCGGCATCACGGTTAGCAAAGGTAAAATTCAGATGCAACCTCATGTTTTACATAAACTATCTGAATTTCCTGATCAATTAAAAGATAAGCCTATGATTCAAAGATTTCTGGGAATTCTGAATTATGTTCATAAATATATTCCCAATCTTTCTGAGAAAACTTCTCCAATTCGAGAGTTTATTAATGGTGGTTGGTCTGATGAAGCTACTCAAGCAGTGCAATTGCTAAAACAAGAATGCCAAACGTTGCCAACATTAAAACCACCTGGTAATGGTTTTCTCATTTTACAGACTGATGCATCCGACAATTTTTGGGCAGCAACTCTTTTTGAAAAAAGGGAAGAAGGAGAAAATATTGAAGAAGTTCTTTGTGCTTATGCTTCAGGTGAATTCTCTAAACATCAGAAAGGTTATTTTCCTGCTGAAAAAGAAACCCTTGCGATATTCAATGGAATTCAAAAGTTTGAAATTTATTTGGCACCTTCAAAGTTCTTAATTAGGACTGATTCCATGAATTTCAAGTATTTCTTAAATGCCAAGATTTCTCAGCAATTGGCTCGTGGAAGATTATTAGCTTGGCAAATGTGGTTTCAGATGTATGAATTTGATGTTGAATGGATTCCTGGTAATTCTAATTACCTACCAGATGCTTTAACCAGAGAAATGAACAAGGTACATGTACATAGTGAAAGTTTGTTTACTATAGCAGGAAAAAGTCCAGCTGATGATTCTTTTGAAACTTTTGTACAGCGTTTCAAGATTTTAGAATATTTGTTGTCTGATATCACTGATCAAATCAAGAAGATAATTGGTCTTAGACTAAGAAGAAATCAGTGGATTCAAAGATGCCAAGCCTGGCAACACAAAAATGTTGGCATCTTTCTCAATCTCAATGAAGAACTGGTAAAGGTTTATCCTCTACCCAATCTACAGGTTAAGCTCTATTTTTTGCAGATGGATGACACTTGGCTCAGTCATTATACTCCAGAAATGATTCAAACATTGAAAACTCTTAATTATTATCAGATTATTGGTGCAATTGAGTTTTCTATCTCTGTGTACATTTCTTCCAAAATGTTAGAACTGGAGGAGGTAAATATGAATGGTTTAGTTGAACGTTTTCTCAAATCTCTCAAAATTCCAGATTTGTTTGAAGAAATTGAAGCAGCATATCTCCAACAAAATACTGAAGCTTTTGTAAATACTGATTCTTTTCCTCAATATGAGTTGTTTCAGCCTTTTGCTGATTGGGAGATGAGAAATGGCAGGTGTCAGAAGAAAATTCAAATCAGAGCTTCTCAATGTGTACTGAGAACCTTGCAGTATTTGAGAACATTTACAGAACCTTGGGATTATCAGAATATGGAATTCCGTAATGCAATTGAACCGAATCCTTTTGCACAAATCTACGGAAAGGACAGTATTATGAAATCTACATTAGCAGCAGATCCAGATCAGATTAAAAAGATTTCATTATGGCTTCAAGATTTCCATTCTTTGAAACTACCAGAAAAGATATCACTGATAAAAACCCTAGAACCACTGCAAGGGAAACAAAGAGTATTTCGATTAATAGTTAATCAGAAGGCATTAATTACTATTAATGTATACTCTTGTTCATGGACAGAAGATGCAGTCTGTTTAATCAATTTACTCTTATCTAATCGTGTCTGCTCTTCAATGGTTTTTGAAATAGGATGGCAAGAACAAGGACATCTTAGTCATCAATGTAAATTATGGGTTCAATCAAGCATTGAACAGTCTGTAAGTATGTTCCAGATTTTTAAATGGGAATTATTAGATGGGGTTGAACTGGCTGTACAGTCTTTGCCAGATTTTAGAAATAGCAAGAAGGATAATTTCCTTGGAATTGAAATTGACCCCTTTGCTTATGTAAATAGATGGAATAAAGATGATTATCTCTTTCCATCAAAAAGTTTAAAGAAATCTGCAGATTCGATCAGATTTACTTATGACACAGGTCAGAGTTCACATGCTCCACAAAAAGAAGATTCCTCCATTACAATCCATGATCCAAAAGGAAAAGCTAAAGTGGATAGCGAAAAAGAAACAGTGTATGTGGATGTCTATCAAGATGCTCAGGAACAACATGACCCCACTTGGGAAAAAGAATATCTATCGTGGCTTACATCTTCCTGGAAAGATCCTCAAGACACTTTATCTCATTTAACGTACCATTGGGATAGAGTAAAGACTCCATCAGATTCCGAGATGGGATATGATAGTGACCGAAGTCCGAAAGGCTCTTGGTAAAGATAAGAAAGAATCTTTTGTCAGCAATGTGACACTGTTGGTCACATGTTGTGACACGAATCTTTGTATAAAAGAAAAGTTGAGTAGACACCGTCAGTGGAATAAGATACTGACAGGACCCTCAATTATTTCTACTTTTATGTCATGTCTTAGGTCAGCTAGATTCGATTTTTAGGTTATTTAAGAGAGAACTCTCTTTGAGTTCATCATCGTGAGTTGTGAGTGCATAGTGAGTTTGTGAGTGTGTGTGTGTAATCAGAGCTCATATCTCTGAGTTTCTATGGTGTGTAATTTTACTTTGAATTAATATTGAAGCCTGCTGGGCCGCCAGTCTGAGGACTGTTCTCTTCCAAGATCATCGCTTGTGTGAGATAGTAAGGCGCGTTGAGAAGCGACAGGGAGTTCGCGTAGTCCGTGCAAATCTCTGGTAGATGTGAGGAAAAGTTTTGCAGAAGGCGTTCGCTTCAATACATTCCAAGTAAGTTCCTAGACCATTTCGCATTTATACATTCATATTAACCACAAGATAGTGAAATAAAAATCAATTAATGGTTTCTTGACTTATTGACTTATATGACATGATTGAATATAGGAATAATTGATTTAATAATGCATAGTTAGAAAAAATTGTCAATTCAAAATAGAATAAACCAGTTAGAACTCGTAAATAATTGATTTTAGATTATTAATTTTCTAAAAATATATATTTTTACTTACATTGAGATCTTTATTTCAAAAATAAATCCCATTTATACATACATACATACTAAATATAATTTAGTACATACTCGTCTTGTTGGTTTCTATGAGATTATTTCAATTACAAATAGTTTATTTAAGAATTGAAATTTACGAAATGTTAATAAATGTGGGAAAATAAAATACTACATGTAGCATAAAGTTTAAATACATTTATTTATGATATGTACCTTGAAATAGCTTTAACAATCTACTTAACATTCATTACCAATTAATTATTCCATGTGTTGTTAGGAAAAACATTTCATATTACATGGAGTTTTATTTAAAAAAAAGTGTCACATTTACACACTTAGATATATGGCTTTATATAGACCACCTAAAACTCATTATCAATTAATTATAATTTTTTTTGTAAAATATATACATTTACTTACATTAAGAGTTACATTTAGAAAGTGCATCACATTTATGAACTTCTATCAATGCATAGAGCCAAATAGAATTCTTCAACTCATATTGGATTCTATGAAATTATTAAAACCACAAATAAAATATTTAAGAAATGAAAATGAAAAAATGCTAATGTGGATTAGAAAATCAATGTCTTATGGTGCAAAAATTTTAAACACAACCATTTTTACCCATCTCTTTAATGACTCTAGATGGTCCACTTAACACATTGTTAATTAATTATTCCATGTTTTAATAAGAAGAGAATTTTGTTTTTCATGGAGTTTTGTTTCAAAACATTACAATATGAGATTAATACAATCGTAATAAATTCCAAGGTAGACAAATAAAAGTCAATAAATGGATTCCTTATTAAATTAAATGAGATGAGATGATTGCATATACAAATGGTTGATTTAAGAATATATGAAAAAAAATATGGGTTAAAAATTGAATGCCCTATAATTTAACGAGTACTATTCACTTATAATCCATCACCCATTAAGCCTAAATAGTGCACTTAATACTTATTTTCAAGAAATTAAAAGATGTATTTTTCAAAAAATGCATCATAATATACTCATATTGATGGACATAACTAAGTACAAGTCAATAATATAATTCTAGCTCAAGTGATATAATTTCAATTTATTTAAAATACAAATTTACAAAAAAATTACTTTAAATAATGAAATTAGATGCATTACAGTTCAAAAAGTTTACCGACATAATTCATCCATGATAGTGTCTAATCAAACCTTGATAATCCACTTATCAAATCATTATCATCATGTATATGTTTTTTTAAGAAATGCGAAATTATTTAAAATATATTTTTTATCTCAAAAATTACATATCACATTTATGCACTTATATTAGTCCATTTTATATGTAAACAATGAATAATTTACTTTGTGCCTTGTTGATTTTCAATATGATATGATTGTAGTTACAACCATTAGTTGATTTAAGCATATAAATTTATGAAAACTATCGATTGAGAAATCACACATCTGATGCTTCAAAAAGATTAAATCATTTACCTATGAAACATTTATCATTAGCCTTAATAGTGAATAATGCATTGTGAATAGTGAATAATGCACATAACATTTATCAAGTAAATTATTATAATTTCTTTAGTAAGAATAGCACCTTTGTTTGCAAGGAGTTCTATTTCAAAACTTATATTTCACATTTATATATGATTATTGATACATATAAGTAAACATAAGTCACTAACAATAACATGCCTCTATGGTTCATGTAAGATAATTTGAATGACAAACAATTCATTTAAGAACACACATGCGTATGCACACACATCTTAGAAAAAAATATCGATACAACAAAATCATTGCAAAAACAGTTATAAATAATAAGAAATATACATATTAATATAATTGGCATCCCATATATTTCAAAAAATATAAAATCATACAAATTTATTCAACAAAAACTATGTCCAAAATGTATTGAAAAATTGGAATGTAGTTTTCAACAAATTTATAAGGGAAATTATCTCCATCAACTACAATGAAGTACATGTTCTATTGAATATTCGAATGTACTCATGTTTTTTTTTTTTATATGATGAAGTGTCTTAAGAAAGGGGAATAAAACTTGCAGAAGAAACATATCTTTCTCTTTTCCTGTATATGATTTTATCAATATGTGGTTTGATCGATATATGATGAATTGAGAAGTATGATTTTTTGTATCTATTAGCAATACATTTCGTTCTTCATAATTATCTCCATATTGGGACCACACATCAATCAACGTTTTCTCATAAAATTGTCTTGTTCTCCCTATTTCCAATTTTGTTTGCAAATGACAATGAGACTTGTCCCATGCAAATTTAAATTCCTCTAACAATATTTGATTTTTCAAGTACTTTTCGGATTTACTTGTCAGTGACATTTAATGTCCATATTGTGAAATCATAATTTCTTAAGCAATATCTTAATACCTCTAACTGAAAAGGCCTTAAAAAAGAGGACCTATCACCAAAATTCCAATCTGGTTCTCTTTGAATATGAAAATTTTGTTCATCTTTGGTGTATGATTGGAAGAATACTCCTTCCATTTCATATATCAACAACATCTTCTGACTTGTAATAATGCCCATCTGCATCTGCATTGTAACCACATGTATGATTTTAACATATCTTCACTTCAACACTTCATTGCTTAAGGACATAAAAACCTATCATTTTAAAAATGATGTTAATATTTATTATGGATTATTTCCATTTGTATGCCAAGTTAATTTTACAATGAGTTCAGAGTATCATAAAATACAAATAAAATTGCCCCATTAAAATGAACAAACAAATAATATGTTTACTTTATACATACAACCTAATACCTTTATTTAATTTGTATGGAATAAAAGTCTCATAAGAATGCATTGACCCAATATTTAAATCAGTGATTTTAAGACTTATAATGATTTATTTAATTGCAATTGAAAACATAATTAGAATGGTCTAGTGCAAGTAAACAAACTAATTATATATTATTTTTCACATACAATATAATACAATTTTTAAATTTCACACCTAATTAATTATATGTTAATTTATATAGTTTCTACCTTAGTTTCTTTTGGTGCTTCTTTTAGTACAAAATGTATGTTTATTGTTGGTGCTACATACAACTTAATATAGTTTTTCAATTGATATGGAATAAAAAAGGTTATAAGAATGCAATGGGTCGAATTCACATTACTAATTTATAAGAGGTATAACAATAACTTAAACCACATTTAAAGCAAATAATTGTAATGATATAATTAAAACAAATAGACCAGTTATCTATTAATTTTACATACAATGTAATCCATTGTAAAAAAATATATATAACATGGGAAATTTTGATATCAAATTAATAAATGACCATTCATCTCACCAAAAAAAAAGAAAATAAAAATATTTTATTTTCGGTAATGACAAACCAAATCAACAATTCTTTTAATAGTGTTGTGAAATAAAAGTAATAATTAATTATGTCATACATATAATAACATGAAATAGACATCGGTAACCTTAAGGTACATCTAAATGTAATTGAACATCCTTCAAAATAGCTCGCACATCCGTAGCCTTGTTGAGTTTATGCAATATTATCCATAGCTCATTGATCAACCAGTTATCCCCTTGATTTGCTCCATTGAATGGAGGGGCAAGAATGACATTTTCTTTTGTATTCTCTTTCACTCCCTCAATTAAACAATCAATTATAATAGTATTGGTTGTGTGATATTGGGTATGCATTTCGCACACTTTTTTCAATTATTTAGTGTGTACAACTTTTGTTGGATTGTCAATGACCTTATGTCCCTTTTGTGGTTTACAGTCTAAAGCAGTCCACTTAAACAATAGTTTATCTTGTAATGTTTATGAAACCAAACCTTTTAGAAATATTGTTGTGCTTTGTTTCAAATCTGTAGTCCAAATTGCAATGTCAAGAGATTCATTTTTGAAACACATTTCAAAAAATGATTTTGCATGTGGATGAATCCAAAACAATTTCTTCTCTATTGTGTAATCAGCATCGACTCCCATTTTCTCAATATGCCCTTCGTTTGTTGCTTCATCATTGATGCTATGATAAAAAATGTCCTTTAGTTCAAAAATAACTAGTTTCTTTTTAGTTATTTTGGCTGCAACACAATGAAAAATAATCTAGTCAAACCATTTTATTCATGTTACAAAAATTACTAAAAAAATTGTTGAAACGATACAGTTACCTTGAGAGGTTTTCAAACTATTTATAGATGAAACAATAATTTCTTTTATCATCTTGATAGAACCTGGAGTAAACATATTAAACCTTCAATCAAATACCAATTTTACTTCCTATTAAACCTTCAATCAAATACCAATACCAAGAAAAACATTAGTAATGCAACCTTAAAAAAGGAAAACACAGACACACCTTTAACATTATTTTGATTGTTAATTTTATCTTTTTTATTTGTTCCTATAATAAAAATATACAACTGTTATCAGGAAAAATAGTGTCCATTCAGAGCTAATAGTCCCACTAAGACGGGTAGCTATCTTAGAAACAAACAAAATAAATTTACTTGTGTTTTCCTTTATGAGAGATAGATGAGAGAGAAGGAGATTGTACCAACCTCAGTCTTCCTCTAGTCTCCTTACTCATTTCCTCTCTCCCTTGATATAGATTTTTCCACTCCTTTCTCACTTGTCCTACTTCAGTGAAAACCTGTAGAGTCAAGGCAGTAAAATAACATCAAAGCATAGAGATCTATAACCATATACAATGTAGGATCAGATATACATTAACCATATAAATTCATATACAAATACAAGATTCTGAGATATACAAGCATATGGGGAAAACTCAAATAGCTTTATTGATAGAAGTAATAGAAGAGAGGATTACAACCAGGCTGTCTGATCAAGCATCATCCTCCTAGCATGAAAGCCCTCTTCACCTCATACAAAGAAAGATCATCCAATAATGTCTTCAAAGAGAAACCAACAACACTTCCTTGCAAATTACAAAATTCCCGCCTCTGGATCTCTAGGACGAGGGATCCATATATAGATGTTTACACGAGAGTGAGTCAGCTTCTGGGATTTTGATTAGTGTCATTTCACTAATAGTTCTTGGTTACACTTAGAGATTTCAAATCTCTTACTCATCCCTGGGCTAATTCAGAGAGGCAAGTGTCATATGAGCAATTTTTAGAAGATTCTATGGGTTTCCACCTAGCAAAATTTCTTTTTCCATTTGTCTCCTCTCACTCATCGCACCCTATAGAAGGGATTTCTAGTATGCATCACACCCCCCATGTGTAATAGGTGAGATGCATTGCACTCTATGCATGGAGCAGTCTGTATGGCCCTGTTTTGACTAGTTCTGAGTAGTTTTTCATGGAGAACTTCTGGGAGATGTTGTAATTAGTTGATCTTGTTCCTTTAGGGTATGAAACAACACTTTTATCAGTTTAGAAGCCCTTGTTTTATGGACATATGCGATTGGACTTGTAGTGCCCAAATATGTCTATAACAGTTGCCCCTAAAGCATGAGGTCGTAAATCCTTTTGATGTCGGATGAAATGCTTTATAATGAGGATCTGAGGTTTTTCGAACTGGAAGGTGACCTGTAATAAGATACAATACAATACATTATCTTCATAATATTTTCATGACATAGCCAAGGCCGGCATTCCGATGCTCAGCTTTATAAATTCATACTCATGTACATAAGACAGGCAATCGTCTGTGTGGCAGACTGATGATTCTGGTAGAGACATCATCCTTTAGTTTGGATGATTATCTGTGCAGTTGTGATGTACATTTGATATTTTTATTTTCCTGAATATATCATAGCTCGGATGGATGAAACTAGATCCGAGGTCTTCAAACTCGTTCAATCTTTGCCTGAAGTACAAGTCGATCCATGTGAAAAGATGTTATGACGTCGAACATGGAGAGACATCGCCTGATTACCAACCAATGATTTAAGTTGTTAACAGGTGTGAGATGAATCACCGATAATGATCATGACCCTCAAGGTATTACAGTACAATTCACATGGTGTGAATACATGAGTTGATGTCGAACACCACATAAAATCTTTCGGTCGAAGGCCATTGATGTGAACCTGTCGCCAGAAGTGAGAAACCTGCCATTGAGGCATGTAAGCTTCAAAGTACTGAAAGGGCTGTTCCTAAGTCATCTTCTTGGATAATGAGCTGATATCGACAAGAAGGGACCTGTTGTAGGAGGGCCTTAATTAATCCCACATCTATGACACAGAATGGAGCAAATGATTTTGTGGAGGTGAAAACAATCTGATGATATATTGTTCAGGATGGCAGCCATGAAAAATGGAGAGTGAAGGTATTGCAGTGGATGAGGCATTAGCTAGGTTGGTGAATTCTCTGAGCGACTTCTCTTGAACATACCAGCGACACTGAAATGGATTGATAGCGTTAACCCCAAAAATATATGGTGTGGTGGACCAATGGTGATATTACTAGTGAATGGAATAACCCAACCTGACTCAATCATGGTGACGGAGTGAAAGTTTCATGTTCAAGAGTGACCTGCTACCAATGAAGCTATTCAAGTTTTCTTCCCTTTTCCCCAGTCATTGCTGACTAATGCCTCTTTATTTTTGTCAAGCTTGAGGAGGATAACATATGCTTGTTCTATAGTTTTCCCTTTGAGCAAACCTGTCACTATGTTCTAATGAGCTTAACGACAGTGAAACTTGCTCTTGTTTGCATCGACAAGTTTGTCGCTATTGTTTTAACAAGTTTAATGACAAAGATAACTCAGTCCTTTCCAGTTTTAGAGAGTCTAAAAGGGACGTAAAGGCAACTCTGGCAGTCTTTTTTCGTAATGTAATCCCTTAAGTTCAAAAAAGTATAAAATAATACGAAAGGGATGACTTTTCGACAGTTTTAATGAGCCAAACAAGACAAGCGCTAAATCTTTTTGTGTAATGATCCCTCAGGTCCAAAAAGATTAAAATCTAGAGGAGGGATGGCACTTCTAGTTGCTTTAACGAGCTGGAGAGGCCAATTTCTCAGCAATCTTTTCATATTTTACGAGTCAGATGAAAAGAGCTTAAAGGAGACTCGCTTTTTGAGGAACGATTGATGTTTTTGGACAGCAACTGGTTCCAGGTAAGGTTTGGAACTTTTCAATCATGGCAGTGTAAAGAAGCTGGCTAATAGAATCACTCGTCACAGTTGTTCCTCAAAAGGGTAAACAATCAAATGGAGGTGTATGATCAGCTAAAAAAGAGTGAAAGTCATGGTAAGAACATGACCAAGGTTCAAAAGCTAATAATTATGTGATCTCAAAGATTATTTATTGAAGGTGGGTTCATTTTTTAATGAGCTTAAACTTTAGGGGAACATTTTCTCATTGCTAGGTTTATTTTTTAACGAGCTTGAACTTTGCATAAAACTGCTCGTGGTTTCCTTTTTTATGTAAACTAGGAATGACCAAACTATAAAGCTAAAAAGCTAAAAATGCTAAAATGCTAAAAATGAAATTGGTCGTTTTTTCTTGTATAAAAAAGGTTTGCATGCCGCCAGCATAAAGATTCTTCAGTAACCATATGGAAACTTACTGTGGTTAAGCAGGACGATTTTCTGTCAATACTTATACAAAACACTTCCTCCACTTTGTTCGCCAAATAGACAAAGGTGAAAGGTCACTCGGACCAATCACATAACTTACAGGGAAATTTATCTCTACAGCTGTGTTTTTCCACAAAATAGACAAGGGTGAATGCCCCCTAAGCTTCATTACATTCACTAGTCTACTCACAGTAATTAGGTGGATGTAATGAAGGTTCCTTTACGAGATCGAGTGAAAGACTCGACTTGGAACTTTGCTTAGCCTTGTTTCATTTTTCAACGAGCTTGACACAAGACAAGGAATTCTTCTCAGATCCTTGGTTTCATTTTCTAACGAGGTTGACACCAATCAACAAACTATCCTCTCGCGACATTTGATCACAACTCATAAGGGGTCATGAAGCAGAGATCTGGTTCCAATGCCCCTAGTACTTAATGTACAACATCACCGAATTGATCATAAGATGATGTAGGTATGGTAGGGCTTGGGGGCAATACCTCGCGATGATCCACACTATCAAAATGGTCAGATTTCTTCTTAATCTTTGATGATGTAGAAGATATCATATGATAGGTTTCCACTATGTCCACTTCCGCCAGAGTACTTGGAGGTGGGATGGAAAAAGTACCCATTAAGAAAGGGTCTTTAGGAGACCTACTCCGATATTTTGAAGCGATTGAGAGCTTCCTTGGATCAATGGAATGCCTCTGGTAACTTGGGAACTATTGGGGAAAAAGGTTAGTTGGTCAACAATTGTAATTCAACATTGGAAGGCAAACACAATCTTTCTAAAATATGTTGACAGAACGACGATCATAGCATAAATCCAGGGCCTTCCTAGCAAGATATTGTAGTCAAGGTTTCCATCAATGACCTCAATTTCAATTTCTACTCTCTTGCACCCCAGTTCAACTTGAAAGTTACTTAAAATCCCATACGGGGTGTATGTTCATCCATCGAATGCTTTTAATGTCGTTGATGATCTTGACAAGGGTGGTGAGTCTAAAGTTTTCTAGAAACTCGTTGACATAATACAGTTAGATGCCCCCTCATCATTGATTATTCTATGAACAGTTTTGTTGATGGTTTTTACTGACAAGACTCTGATGAACATGGGGGCAATCTACCCATTCCTTTACCATAGGAAGGAAGTTTGTTAGAGATTTATTCGGTCATTTATTCAGTCCCACCTCTAAGCAACCTAGTCTTTTCCTTCAATTGGAATCCACTAGGTAGACCCTGCCTACCATCTAATGTACCATTCTGAATCATAGTGCAAGCTTACAGAATGATTATGGTTGGTACTATTATAGGTTAAGGGGCTTCTGTGAGCATCCTTTCCTTAACTACTTAGAAAGCGTTTGGTTCGCCATCACTTCTGCCTGAGATTCGAAATCTAACAGGCTTCAACAAAGGAACCAGTCAACCATTAGGGATCCTTCCAAATTTGCTTATAACTTTGAGAAGGAAAGCCATTCATCTAAACGTGATGGTAGTCCAAGGACCTCTAGATTACAATCTACTCCTTGGGCGTGACTACATTTATAGCATGGGAGCTATCGTTTCCTCACTCTTTCGAGTGATGTGTTTTCCACATGAAGGCAGAGTGGTTTAGCTTGTAGACTAGCTTTCGTTCCCTGGTTCAAACATAGCTATTAGTCAAATTCCATCCCTAACTGGTCTTTTTTCACAAGGAATGTCTAATCAATCTCCAGTCCATCCACCTCATGATCGCGAGTGATTTGGTGATTGTGACTGAAACCTAGGAGGCATGCACCCTGGTCTGCTTCGGTAGGAAAACCCCAGATATAAGGTAGGTTTCCACATTGGAATATGACTAGTTTGACAGTCCTTTCTGTCTAGGAAAATGGATCCGACTGGAAAAGGATTTCCTCGTTAAAGGTTATGTGACTAGCATTGACAAAAATCACCTTTGTCCATTTCGATGGACATCGCCAAGGAAGTGTTTTGTCAACCTGTTGAACACTTCTTGATCCATTTATTATTCTATCAAGGGCTCCACATGCTTGCTGAAAAAGGGACTCTATCTTTGTATTACGTGTTCCTTTTACATAAGAAGACCCCTCCACCGTGTTGTAAAAATTGGTAAATACGATATCATTAATTTCATAATGCTCAAGAATGTTGAATGTGGTAAGAATCATCTCATTCAAGTTATGATCATGACTTTGACAATGTGTAACCATTGCATCCAATATTGTTCGGTTGGTTTTCAATTTAGAACAATAATATTTTAATGTTGTGGCGTTTGATGGATGATTAAGTGGAATAGAGAACCAAATGGTTCCATCCAATAGCTTATTTGCTACTCAAGCAATTTCTTCCATGGTTAATCCCTGAAGGGTCCGAAGAGTAGTTGTTGTCAAACTGTGTAGACTATTTCTCTTATAGTTCTCAAAATCGAGTTGGCTTGGAGAACACTTTAATGTGCCTAGTTGGTAACAGTTAAGAACAGTGTCCCATTTATCCCAAATAGGTTCATCAAGATATAAGATAATTTTTTTATCAGAAAAATTTATAATTGGACAATTGAAAAATGAGCACAACATTTCATCATCAACCTGATAAAATAATAAATATAAACTAATAAGAATTCAATGTAAAAATGAAACTAAATAAGGTGTTATAAACTAATGAGAATTCATTATAAATATGAGAAAATATGACTTATATTATCAACTTTAGTCATTTATCTACAATAAAAATAGATATAATAATAAAATGTTAAATGTAAAAATAATTAAAATTACATACCTTGTCTTCAGCCATCTTAGAACATCCAATCCTCCTTTTCTTTAATTTGTCATTGGCAATTAAGAAATGCTCTGATGAGTGCACACAATCAATAAATGGAGTCTTTAAGAATACCTTATTTGCAAAATTTAATTGACAAAAAATGCGGATCACCTCAGAGGGTTCAACTGATGGATGCAAGAATCGAGCATTATGTTTTTTATATGTTTTTTTTTGCTTCTGTAGATACATTATATTTAGGATTTGTTAAAATTTCTTTCGCTGCTTGAATGGTGTGTTGACCATCAACTATCCAAAAATTGATATTCTTGTAATTTAGATATATCTCATTTATAATTTGATAGAGTTTACCAATGGATTAGACTCATTGATGTCAAATGGAATCAGAAGAGCATCGGGTAATGAGGTTTGAAATTTTTCTAGGAATGATTACACTAATACTTTAACATTTAAATCATCTCGTGATCTTAATTTGAACACTTTGGGGGCTTCTATACATCTTTCAATAGCCACTTTTATACTAAAGGAGTTTGAAAATAGATATTAATGCTTGAAGGCTTCATGAATCTCATCACATTGATTTGCAAGGTTTGTTGTCTCATATTCAACTTTCCTAGTTTTTTCAAATTCTGTAGTAGGCTTGAAACTGCTTTCTGTTATCTTCAAATCCAATTCAGATAAATATACTCTTCTCAAAGAAAGTAATTGAGAATCGAGTTTATCATTTGGTATTTTATCAAGAAATTTACCTTTTTGTTGTAAATGAATAAGTACAGATATTTTTTTTTTTACTTCTTACATAGCAAGATCTCAGAACGGTGGCGATGCATTTCAAAAGATCCATGCAATTATTCAGTCCAGATTTAGATAAGCTCTCATAGTTATCCAACTTGAACATTGAATTCTTTATCGTATTTGTTGAATCAGTACTTGAAGCTTCAATCAAATTTGGTCTAAAATTTGTATACTTCACTTGACATGAAATTAATTTTACGTCATTTTCTTTAATCATTTCCACTTGAAAGTCAATGTCATTTTCATTGCAAGCATAGCAATTGATTATTATTCCTAATATCTCTAGTTCTTTTCCATCTATTGATCCAAATAGATACATATCATGAAACATATTTAGGGGAGCTTCTATTTGGATGTACCAATCTTGCACAAACTCATATTTATTAGATGTATTGTATTTTTTAATCATTTCAAAAGTAGAAGGAGAAGGTGTTGTTGATACTACCATTTGAGTTGAACAACTTTTCTTTTTCTTAAGTGATAGTTGTAACATTTCATTTGCTTTAGGGCCAACCAATTATGCAAATAACAACAAAAAAATATTTGCATGAATCAAAGCGAAAATATAATTTCAAATATTGTCACGTAATGTTCTTTTAAATATTGAAAAATCACCTAATATAACCATTTCTAAGAGAGTGTACATAAAATATAAAACCACCATACCAGTTGAAGGAGGCATCATTTGTATATCACTTATTTTTTGTTTCTTCTTCACTACTTTACTTCGAATTTCAGGCACACCAGATTTCACAGTTTCTAGAAAAAGAATATTATGGAATACATGAAATACCAAATATTATTAAACAACCTTATAATACACGATTTCCATTTACATGCACAATAATAAATGAGTACATATTTTAATGCAAGTTTACTATATGACACCAAAAGTTATCACCTGGGAAAAATTGCTAGGAAAAGAAACCACCTAATCCAACCATTTCTAAAAATGTACAAAAAATATAAAACGACCATACCAGTTGAAGGAGGCATCGTTTGTATATCACTTGCTTTTCTTTTTCTCTTCACTACTTTACTTCGAATTTCACGCACAACATTTTCCATAGTTTGTAGAAAAAAATATGGAAGACATGAAATACCAAATATTATTAAACAACCTTATAATAGACAATTTCCATTTACACGCACAATAATAAATAAGCACATATGTTATGCAAGTTTACTATATGACACCAAAAGTTATCACCTAGCTAAAATTGTTCGGAGAAAAAAATTACCCATGTTAGTATGGGTTGTCCTCATTGAAACACCACTCATAAGGCTATTTCAATGGTTTTTATTAATTAACAACCAGTTATTAACATAATGTCTAACGATTGTAACAAAGTATAAACTAATTTAAAATTTTCATACCATTTAAAGAATTTGGTGTTGTGTTTCTTGAACTTCCTTTTTCCTTGGATTCTTCCTTTGAATTCTCACTAGCTTCATAGTCCATGGTTTTTGAAAATAAAGTAAAAAAATATTATCACATTTTCGAATTATTGAAGAAAATATGAATTTATAAATACTATAACTACTCGCATCATTATATTTGTAACAAACTGAACAAGAACAATAACAAGTGTAAAACTCACAATAATAGCTAATCAAGTGTAAAACATGTGTTAGATTTCCTCTTAGCGCAAACTCAAGCTCCTAGAAACATTGTAGAGTGAGAAATATAGCAAGTGCTGCATTTATGTCTACCATAAATACAAGCATGTTTCCAACAACAACATCGTAGAGTATAAGAATTTTAGATTGTGTTAAATTCTTCCAACACAAACACAAGCACATTTTAATTTGAAAGAAATCTAACACATGTAATATTTCCTTCGATCATAAACACAAGAACATAACAACATTGTAGGACTAAATAATTCTAATGTGTGCTAGACTAACAACATTGCAATGTAAAATAAAATCTAACATGTGTTAGATTTCCTTTTAGCGCAAACTCAAGCACATAGAAACATTGTAGAGTGAGAAATCTCGTAAGTGCTAGATTTATGTCTACCACAAATACAAGCACATTGCCAACAACAACATTGTAGAGTATAAGAAATCTAGCTTGTGTTAATTTTCTTCCAACACAAACAAAAGCACATTTAAATTTGAAAGAAATCTAACACATCTTATATTTCCTTCTAGCACAAACACAAGAACATAACAACATTGTAGGACTAAATAAGTCTAATGTGTGCTAGATTAACAACATTGTAATGTAAAAGAAAATCTAACATGTTTTAGATTTCCTTTTAGCACAAAATCAAGCACATAGAAACATTGTAGAGTGAGAAATCTATCAAGTGCTAGATTTATGTCTACTACAAATATGACCACATTGCCAACAACAACATTGTAGAGTATAAGAATTCTAGATTGTGTTGAATTCTCTTTCAACACAAAGACAAGCACATTTGAATTTGAAAGAAATCTAACACATGTTATATTTCCTTCGAGCACAAACAAAAGAACATAACAACATTGTAAGACTAAATAATTCTAATGTGTGTTAGATTAAAAACATTGCAATGTA
This sequence comes from Pinus tabuliformis, assembly GCA_031772625.1. NCBI lineage: Eukaryota > Viridiplantae > Streptophyta > Pinopsida > Pinales > Pinaceae > Pinus > Pinus tabuliformis. Next base: position 1,015,234,557 of record CM062818.1, read on the forward strand.
AAATAAAATCTAACATGTGTTAGATTTCCTTTTGGTGCAAACATGAGCACATAGAAACATTGAAGAGTGAGAAATCTAGCAAGTGCTAGATTTATGTCTACCACAAATACAAGCATGTTGCCAACAACAACATTGTAGAGTATAAGAAATCTAGCTTGTGTTAAATTTTCTTCCAACACAAACACAAGCACATTTAAATTTGAAAGAAATCTAACACATGCTATATTTCCTTCTAGCACAAACACAAGAGCATAACAACATTTTAGAACTAAATAAGTCTAATGTGTGCTAGATTAACAACATTTCAATGGTAAAGAAAATCTAACATGTGTTATATTTCCTTTTAGCACAAACTCTTGCACATAGAAACATTGTAGAGTGAGAAATCTAGCAAGTGCTAGATTTATGTCTACCACAAATACAAACATGTTGCCAACATGAACATTGTAGAGTATAAGAAATCTAGCTTGTGTAAAATTTTATTCCAACACAAACTAAAGCACATTTAAATTGAAAAGAAATCTAACACATGTTATATTTCCTTCTAGCACAAACACAAGAACATCACAACATTTTAGGACTAATTAAGTTTAATGTGTGCTAGATTAACAACATTGCAATGTAAAAGAAAATATAACATGTGTTAGATTTACTTTTAGTGCAAATTCAAGCACATAGAAACATTGTAGAGTGAGAAATATAGCAAGTGCTAAGTTTATGTCTACCACAAATATAAGCGTGTTGTCAACAACAACATTGTAGAGTATAAGAAATGTGGCTTGTGTTAAATTTTGTTCAACAAACAGAAGCAAATTTAAATTTGAAACAAATCTAACACATGTTATATTTCCCTCGAGCACAAACCCAAGAACATAACAACATTGTAGGACTAAATAAGTCTAATGTGTGCTAGATTAACAACATTACAATGTAAAAGAAAATCTAACATGCGTTAGATTTCCTTTTAGTGCAAACTCAAGCACATAGAAACATTGTAGATTGAGAAATATAGCAAGTGCTAGATTTATGTCTACCACAAATACAAGCACATTTCCAACAACAACATCGTAGAGTATAACAAATCTGGCTTGTGTTAAATTTTCTTCCAACACAAACATAAGCACATTTAAATTTGAAAGAAATCTAACGCATGTCATATTTCCTTCTAGCAGAAACAAAAGAACATAAAAACATTTTAGGACTAAATAGGTATAATTTAGGCTAGATTAACAACATTGCAATATAAAAGAAAATCTAACATGTGTTAGGTTTAGTTTTTGGTGCAAACTCAAGCACATAGAAACATTGTAGATTGAGAAATCTAGCAAGTGCTAGATTTATGTCTACCACAAATACAAGCACGTTGCCAACAACAACATTGTAGAGTATAAGAAATCTAGCTTGTGTTAAATTTTCTTCCAACACAAACAAAAGCACATTTAAACTTGAAATAAATCTAACACATGCTATATTTCCTTCTAGTCCAAAAACAAATACATAACAACATTGTAGGACTTAATAACTCTAATGTGTGCTAGATTAACAATATTGCAATGTAAAAGAAAATCTAACATGTATTAGATTTCCTTCTAGTGCAAACTCAAGCACATAGAAACATCGTAGAGTGAGAAATCTAGCAAGTGCTAGATTTATGTCTACCACAAATACAAGCATGTTGCCAACAACAACATTGTAGAGTATAGGAAATCTAGCTTGTGTTAAATTTTCTTCCAACACAAACACAAGCACATTTAAGTTTGAAAGAAATCTAACACGTGCTATATTTCCTTCTATCACAAACACAAGTACATAACAACATTGTAGGACTAAATAAGTATAATGTGTGCTAGATTAACAACATTGCAATGTAAAAGAAAATCTAACATGTGTTAGATTTCATTTTAGCGCAAACTAAAGCACATAGAAACATTGTAGAATGAGAAATATAGCAAGTGCTAAATTTATGTCTACCACAAATACAAGAACATTGCCAACAACAACATTGTAGAGTATAAGAATTATAGATTGTGTTAAATTTTCTTCCAACACAAACAAGCACATTTTTATTTGAAAGAAATCTAACACATGTTATATTACCTCCGAGCAGAAACACAAGAACATAACAACATTGTAAGACTAAATAAGTCTAATGTGTGATAAATTAACAACATTGCAATGTAAAATAAAATCTAACACGTGTTAGATTTCCTTTTAGTGCAATCTTGAGCACATAGAAACATTGTAGATTGAGAAATCTAGCAAGTGCTAGATTTATGTCTACCACAAATACAAGCACGTTGCCAACAACAACATTGTAGAGTATAAGAAATATAGCTTGTGTTAAATTTTCTTCCAACACAAACACAAGCACATCTAAATTTGAAAGAAATCTAACACATGCTATATTTCCTTCTAGCATAAACACAAGAACATAACAAAATTTTAGGACTAAATAAGTCTAATGTGTTCTAGATTAACAACATTGCAATGTAAAAGAAAACCTAACATGTGTTAGATTTCCTTTTAGTGCAAACTCAAGCACATAGAAACATTGTAGTGTGAGAAATCTAGCAAGTTGTGATAGATTTATCACACAAAACAATATCATACTCATCTCCATATCCCTTCACTTAGTCCTCCCCATCTAGGAGATGCATATACATTTTTATAAACCACATCAGGTAAATTGTCTCTCTCACTTGTTTGAAATCCTGGGTCTTTGTAAGATTTCCCAAACTCTGCAAATAGAACAAACTCTAACATTGTCATCAAGAAATTAAATCCCCCTCTTTGCTCACTAAATCTAGAGCTAAGATTGATCTAAACTAAAGGGATGCACCTTAGAAATTTGATCCCTTTGTAGGCTCAAAATAGTTGAGAATATTTTAATTTGAGGGCTTAGATGATTCTTATCAATAATTTAGATAAAGAGTCCTACTTTTTAGTTAACAATTTTTTTTTTCTTTTTTTTCCGGGAAATTTGAATCATGGTTAGACAAAAATTCTAGTATAAGAAATTTAATTCACGTTCAAGAATTTTTTAACTCCATGTAAACATAAGCTAATTCTCAATCATGATTCTAACTCTCATTCAAGAGATTATTTAACTCTAAGAAAATATAGTAAAAATTGCATAGCTACACCAAATTTCATTTTAAAATATGTTGTCTATGTTATTTTTTCAACCATTTAAAATAAAAATAAAAGATAAAAAAAAATATAAATAGAATAAAAAACTCTTATATCTTAATAAAACATGCTTGTGGGGAAAATTTAATTAGCAGTTTTCGTGTTATGAAGTATTATGTAAACTATGAGATTCAAGATCCAAAACCCCTCTGGGTCAAACCATAAACCATAAAAGACCAACCATTTTAAGGGTTGGTATGGTCAAGATCAGGTGCAATACCTTAGTGATTTTTATTTTTTAAAGAACCATGGGTTGCAATTTCTTAGACCATACTCTAATACCTTAAGTAATAGACATGTTAACACATACACACACAATATTATGTGTGTGTGTGGTTGCTCTATAATATTATATGTGTGTGTGGGGATCCTAGCATGTCTATTACCTAAGGGATTAGTTTGTGGTCTAAGAAATTGTGACCCATGGGTATATAAACCATCAAAAGCACTTAAGTACTTCCCCTGATCTAGATCATACCAACCCTTAACAAGGTTGATATTTTTTATGGTTTCTCCTCTCAACTACCACAAATTTCAAACCTTGACCACCTTAAAAAACCAAACCCTCAAAATCTAAAACATTAAAAAAATTACTTTAAAAAAAAACTAACTTTAACCCACTTTTATACACGACTCATAAATAATAAAATATAACAAATATTTATTTATAATAATTTTTCATTTTAAAACTATTTTTTAATAAAACATTACTTTTCTTATACCTTTTATTAATAAATATTATATCTTTAAAATATTTTTTCTCAAGTATAACAATATTCAATTCCCCTTCATTACAACTCTAAACTTTTTCTAATTTTAACCATTTATCTTTATTAATATTATGGTAAAGAATTGGCCATAAAAAAACTATAGTTAGAAATTAAAAAGATATATAATTAGGCTATTTTCAAATTTTTATTTTGGATTATTTCGCTATACTATGAGTGGGAATCTTATTAGAATTTTATGAAATGATCAACCATTGAAATAGTCCTAGAAAAGTGGAAATTACTGTGGGCATAGAGCTCGTAAGTCTTGGAGTAAGAAGATAGCCACATATGTTGGCTGGACAACCCTCAAAATGTGAGTAGTGGCTGTAGTAGAAAATGATGTATCACTAGAGATACACAAGGTTGCATACGCAAGAGGTACTATGTACGGTTGCAATATTAGGAATTACTTTTAGGCATGGGTGATCCTCGAAGCATGGGCCCATGCAACGCGTCAGTTGATGGTACATAATGGACCTTTACACCTAAAACTTATGGGTTGAACCTTAATAATAGTGTACTTCACATGAAATTTAACATGGTTAGTTGTATGTGTGAATTTTGATCTCTCCGTGTATATGTTACGTAGAATCATAATTTTCTATTTTATAAATATAATAAAATAAATATTATAATTTTTTAATAAAATTTGTAATTTATTTTGATATCTAGAGAAATTAGAGAAATTGGTAACATGTTAATCTCATACTTATGTGATACAGATAGGATCTCACATTCATGTGACATACATAGGATTGATTTAAATCATTATCATTATAAATTCTAGTGGCTTATGTATGTTGTTTTAACACATAAAAGTAAATTAGTGAGATTTGAACACTAGACCTCATACTCGTGTGACCTAGATAGGATTGATTCCAATTGCTATCATTATAAACTCTAGTTGTTTATGTATGTCTTTTTAGAACATAAATCTAAATTAGAGATATTTGGACACTAGACTTCCTCACACATAATACGTCATTCACATAACCATTTCCTCTTGAATGTCTAGAGGCTTATAAGCATGGAAGTTTGAGGCTAGAGATTCTACTCGCACTCATGCTTGAGAGCCCCCTAAAGTGCCATGACCACCATTTCCATGTTGGCAAAGAGCTCGCTAATGAGTCATGGTTGTTGGAGGTAGCAATATGTCACAGAGTCTAACACAGGGATGGGAGGGAAGCTACATGAGACAATTATGAAAAAGATAGGTCGTGATAACTTCCTAAGCAAGTTGCACCAAGGACAAGCTCGGGGCTAAGCCTTTTCCATCAAAAAAAGTCGCTAAGGGAGGGGGGAACCAATGAAGTAGGCAAAAGGAAACCCACCCAAGAAACCAGATAGGAATGTGAGTGCATGGTGGGCAAGGGAAGCAATAGGAGTAGGTGTCAAAGTGTTAACTAAATCTTGAGCTAGTGGCCAAGGATGAAGAGCATACTGGAGTGAACCCAATTAATGTAGATGACGAGAAAGAAAAATCTTGTCAAAGGGCTTCTTCTACACTCCTTGGGAGCCGAGGTCCCATAAATTCACTATGATGTGGTGGCATGAATAGGAGGGAGGTGGTGAGAGGGCACATCAAATCCAATAGGATCCATTTAATTCCCATTATAACACCCCCACCAGGTTTCAAAATTCCTAGGTGGTGATTTCTTGGCATTCTTTAAGGGAGTGTATTTTGATGAATAATATTTAATATATAGTGGAAGGTATAAATTTGGAAAGGGTAATCCATATTATAAATATTAAATGCATTATAATGTGATTTGAACCATTTAAATTTAAAATTTTGAAATTCCACCAGCAATTCAAGCAATTTATTTCTAAGCCGAGAATGAAAATGGAGCACTACAGCTCTGGTTTTGTACGTCCCATAGAAATCAAGGTATCAGATGAATCTTGTTTGGACAGGGATTGTTTATTACACAGGATTGCATGGCAGGAGATCTGGTTCTATTCTGTAATCCTATTGCGGACACCATGAAAGAAGGAGAGGTTCTAGACCATATTAGTTTAGGGATGCATCGATTTGATGGCCTTTCCGACATTGAAGTGCGAGAATTACATCATAAACTCTTCATTGAGGCTAAACGATCCCCAATTTTACAAAAATGAATATGGGCTCTTTTCTATCATTCCAGGTTGGCCCCTAATATACATTTGTTTGGCCTCAGCAATACTAAGAAAGGAAATAACAACAAGGTTCCACTGAATTACAGGAGGAATGGCCTAATTGGGATCTCCAGTTAGCTGATTCTGTGAGATTATATGCTACCAGTGTGTATGATCCAAACTAAAATGAACCTTCAGAGGCCAAGATTTTCTGGTGAGTATACCTGCATCCAGGGTTTATCAATCATTCCTTCATTCCAACTGCATCGAGATTCTAGATTGGGAAATACAATATCTTTTTTATGTTATTATTTCCACAAACCCCAAAAATCAGATTTATCCCCTTCCCAGCTCCCTAAGAAGAAGAATAAACAAAAAACTTGAACTACCTGCTACCAACTCAAACTATTAGTTTCTTCTAGTCTCCTTTATTATTAAATGTGCTTTATATTTTAATATATTGCATAGACACAAACTTTTGAGAGCAATTACTTCTCCAGATTTCATGTTTTTTATGATCTACTAGTATCACTCTGGTAGTTGGGTGTTCATAAACGTATGTTGTCGAGATGTATTATGATCATATTCACTTTAGAAGTTGCATTCATGGTTGTTAGCCATGTTTTACATTGTCAAGTGATTGGAGCTTCTTCCCTGGTCGTCTCAATTTCAACACTGTGATTTGATGCCAACCTTGATCATAATTCATTACAAGCTGCATTTTGTGTCTGAGTCAGCCTTTCTTATCTTACATAACGTGTCTTTCTTATGTAAATATTTATGCTTTTCTAGATGTACTCTGCTACCTCTTCTTACTTCATGATGTCAATTTAATATTGACTGAGGTTTTGGGGTTGCAACACTTAAATCATTCTTAACTTCTCACTCAAACAATAGTCTTTTCATCCATTTGTAATCTATTTTTCCCATGTTTGTAAAAATCCCCTTTCTTTGGTGTCTGTCATGTATGGCTATATAATTCTTTCTGATATTTACATGTCAATCCCATTTGATTGTTTGGTCTAATATATAAATCATGAAGTCAAATCTGCATAGGTAAATGTTTGTTATAGTCATAATATCATCTAGTATTTTAAATCACATTTATTCATAATAACATAGGACAAGGTGAAGCAATTAAATTATCAGACATCAACATAAACCTTTTGGACCATGCATTTCCAATATGTATATCATGATTGTAAGTACTCACTTGATCCAGAAGGTGATATCAAAAGATCTCTCATTCTATCACCAATAATATGAGAATGTCCATGCACATGAATATTCGACAGCAACCCTAGAGCATTAAAGTAAAGCTGAGAACCCAAAAGACAACCGATTGCAAATGAAAACCAAGAGCAAGTAATCTTAAGAATATCTTAGACTAGGTCACTCTCCCAATTTAGCAGAAATGGAGAAAGGTTATAGCAATCATGACGTGTGAAGGATCAACATCCTCTCTTTGCAAAGAAGCCAAGATATGGGAGTCATATATATGGAGCAATTTGCTCAAATGTGCATGGCCTTCCAAGTAATATAACACTAGATGCCACCAATTGTGAGTATACCTGGCACCATAAAATATGTCAATGCATGATCGAACCCACTTTGCAAACTACCTACTATCTGTAATGTATGGATCACTGAACAGTGATAGAAGAGATAAAAGACTACTTCACATGAATGAAAAGCAAGCATTCCATGAATCCAAACATGTTTTCATAAATTGGACTGCCTCCTTAAAGTGACATTCATGCTGAAACACATGACATAGCTCTACCAAAAACTAATGGAGATCAAACACATGTTGTAAAATGGTTAACACAAATAAAGTAGGTACCCCCAACCAAAAAAAAATACTATTTTTCAAATGCAGTGCAAAAAATAAGCCATCAATCTTGGATAAAAATTTAAAATACAACATGCTAAGTGTGTGCTGTGTTGTGGCACACACCGCATGCTAAGACCATGGGTCATCACTTTTGATTGTCAAGCCTTTCCTTTAAGCCAGTTCTGCATCCCCCATTCGCCCAACCTCCAGTAAAGAAAATGAAAGCATTCCATATATATAGTTTTCACCTTGATTTGCTGGCAAAACCTACCTTGATAAGTCAGAATCTATGAATAGAAAATCTTAGACTCTTTTGAACATATGATTTTCAGATGGAAAGGTAGAGTGTAAGAGAAATGTCCTGACTCCTATTACATGCTAACTTCTATTGGTTCTTTAATTCTTTTCTGGCATGCATAGTAGATAAAAAGAACCTAGAAGGAGATGAAAGAATATCTTTCTTAATTGCTCACCAAAGCAATTTTCAATTACATAGAAAACCCCATATGAGAAAATTGAATCATCACGCATCTTTTATGAGATACACCATATGTTTTTTGAAATACTATTCAGTTAGATTAGTAATAAATATAATGGGTCTCTAAAACTTATATACCACATCAAGGTCTTCAGAATGCGTATTAGACATATACCTGATAGAAAGGGAAAGCAATACCTTCTCTACAAGCTGAAGAGAAAGATCAGGTTGGCCAATGTAAAAGCAAAGCACCTGGGCTATTTCCAGTGACACCAAATCCTTTGGGAAGTCCTTCAGGAGCTGCAAAGCGAAATAAGTTATTTTTTTAGAAACTGACACTCCTAACAAAAAGATTAGAAAAACCCCATTTTATTCAAAATTCATACTTCTTGCTACATAGTTATTAATCATAAAAATATAGCAAAACTAATGAAGGAGAAAAGATGCAAGTGTGTGACAAAGTACTACATTGAATGCAGTATGGTTGTATCCAAAATAGAATCTGTCATTGCAACTACCCAAGGAACTGAAAATAACAACAAAAATATGATAGGAGTGAAACTCAAAACATAGAAAAAAGAAAAGAATGAAACTAGTGGACCAATGGGTGGATTGTACCTGCAAATTAGGATTAGTGGACAAAACTTCTCCAAAGGAACTTTTTTATTGTATTTCTGGAATGATAAATGTTACAAATGAAAGGGGACTCGTTATACCAAATGTGGTGGAAACCCTAAAACTTAAAAGCTCTAGTTACTAATAAAAGTGATAAGACCCTTATTACACAACAATGGCATTTTACAGATATCAAAATATGGTATTATAAATACCTAAGACAAGAAAATTATTACAAAATTATGAGTTTACAGACAAAACAGCTGATTTATAATATGTAATGTCTAAAAGCTTATGTGGTGAGGTACACAGCATGCCCTCCCTTTAAAATGTTTTATCCCTGTCTCTAATCAAATCAGTAGGGTTATTGAGGTCCATGCGACCTACTCTGATTGACGCACACAAGATGAGGGCCCACTATTGCCCAAATCCCCACTATTTAAGCCCAGCTACCTCGTTGATTGCTATGAGAAGATTCCCTTAGAATACCTCACCTAATCAATAAGATCAATGCCTTAAATTGGATCTATGGGTGGAACAGAGGAGTTAACTATTTGTTGTCCTACTAGTTGATTATGTATGAAGTAAGGTGGGTAATTATTAATAGATTATGATGGTCACCTTTTTATAGGACTTATGTAAATTAATACATGTAATAAGCAGTGGCTTTTTAGGTAGGCATATAAGGTGTCAAGTTTGGAAGTTGAAAGGTTAGTTTTATGAAGTTGCAATTGAATACAATATTGACATCTAAAAACATATGTAACCCTATAAGGGTGGATGAACCTTACAAATAATAAAGTTACTATTATTATCAGCCTTACAAAGGGAATATATTTCCGATGCTCCAAAAATAAACTTATCTGAAATATAGAGGAAGATATTGGAAATCATTGCAAAATATCAGCAAACATAAATTTGGACTGAAAGCTCAAAAAATACTGGAAACATTGGCACCCTGAAAATCTCAGGAAAAATTGGAAATATCAGAAGAATTTGTAGATTTTTTCAGCACTGATTATTATCATCTCTCTTTCTCTCTGTTTTATGTGTACATTATCTGAAATTTGAAGTTTTAAGAAAATGATCTTCATACATAAATTTGCTCATACAATGTCCAATGGCAAAAATTAGAATGGAATCCTTTGTAGGAAACTACGAGCATAGTTTTGTCTTGCACACAACTACTAACATTCCACACCTTATATTATTTTTTCATAAGTACAATACTGAACATGTGCTAATCTGCAGGACTTACAATGTCAAGTTCCAATTATACATGATCAAGTGTTTAATATATATCATTAATTAGACAAACTAAAGTCTCATGGACACTTAAAAATGTTAACAGTTTTGGTTTTGGCTATGTATGTCAGTGATGGTCTTGTGGATAGAAATATGCCTATTCTTAGCCAGTGGGTCATTTTCTAGATCAGTTGTAGTTTTTGTCTGAATTTGAAATTCTTGCACATATTTAGGATGGTGTATTTTACGATTACTTCTAGCTTTGTTCTAAATTTTTAATTACTGTAATGAAAATCTGAGCTATGCACAATCCTACTCAAGGATAAGTTAGGGTAGAGCTAGTTTACTTTTTGGTAAATTGTGACTTTCATTCTTTACAAGTTTGTATTAAATGCTAGATATGATATTTTAACTCTCGCATAAAATGTATTAATATTGACCATTTTTCACACAAGTTTTCATCTTCTTGACATTTTAATTTATTGAATTATGGGACATGTTTCCTCTCACTCCATGTTCAACCAATTGTGTATATTTCTTAACATCTTTTTGATTATAAGTTAGTAATCTTTCAAGTCATTGTGGCACCAAGAATGGCTCCTAGATCTTTTGATAGTATGTGCACTTACATTTACTAATAAGTTTTCGATTTTGTGGTTGCAGTGAGGGATATGAAAGTTGGTGATGAGATCACTTTTCCTCACATCTCTGCAATCCACCCCTTTTTACAAAGGAAGCAGAGGTTGAAAGAATGGGGCATTCATGACTGCTACTGTAGTAGATGTAAATTTGAAAACAACAATGGTACCCAACATACCATATTCTGTGTTAATAGCTCTGAGAGATTTTGAAATATTGAAGCCTATGAAAAGGGAGTGGTATATCGCCTCACACCAGCACAAGCTTTTTAGTGTTTCACATCCAAAGTAGTACGAATCCATTCACCAAGAACATGGGTCAATTTTTGATGTGCCAAGTTACTATGTGGACAATTATAGGAGACTGGAGTTGTTTCAAGCAATACAAGCTACAGTGCCCAGACATCCATACTTTATTCAAATGTTGGTGAAGGAAGCAAAATTAATTTTTGTTACTAACAAGTCATTCGACAGCTTAGGGTTCATTGAAAGAATTTTGAATATGGCAAGGAATGCATTCTATTTAGTTTATGGAAGTCAGCTAGAAGTTGGACTAGTTTCTGGTTCTGAGAAATTTTTTATTTGTAGACATGTCTATACATAGATGTGTTATTTTTAGTAGCTATGCAATTTTCCTCCTATTTTTAGGTTCAGATTCTGTTGTTAGATACTGATCTATTTGGATACATGAGAGTGCATAGAAACATCCTTACCACTACCTCTTATTAACAGTACAAGACTGTTATCAATTTCAACCTTGCGACATATTTCTATTTATCACTGAGCAGATACCACAACTATTAAATATAGACTTCCGTTCTTCAATGAATTTGAAATGTGCAAGAATAAGAATATCAATCACTGATACAGCCAAAGTTTGATGGCCAAACCATGTCATCAAACTAGCAAAATGAGAAATAGATGCTAAAAAGTAATAAAAAACACACAAATGATCCATCATACTCTTAAGCACTAACATTATCACAAACATAGTTTGAATTCAAAATGCAACTTAACAACTTTTCATTACAGCGTCCCTCTAGAGAAGCAAAACACTACATAAAGCAACTCTTACAAATACAAAATGACTCGTTCACATGAAACTTGGATATAAAGCAGGGAAAGGAGTACAATGACAAGAATAATCATAATAATGTGAAAGAATGTGAAGAATGAACACTTATCACTCTTAACATCCCTTAATTCCCACCTCATTGACAATAACTCCAAGTTGCCTAACCTGAGACTATCGTATTTATCCCACAAATTCTTTGTAAGAATATCTACAATTTGTAGAAAAATAGGACAATATGGCAGCCTGGCTTCCTTATTTGTCACCTGCTCCTTGATGTAGTGAAAATGTACCTCAATGTGTACTGTGTGTGGTTAATGGTACAAGCATAGGTCAATGAGGTGCTCAGTGAGATATCAAAGTCTGACAGAAAATATATCAAAGAACATATGGATATACATGCACATTAGGTTGCTTCTCCTTCTGGCCAGAATCCTGATCACCAACAACCTTGTTTTCATTTCCTGAGTGACATGGGTAAGGAATTCACCGAAGGTAGTGATGGCCCAAGTTCTAATTTTGATAATATTATTCAAATGTTAAGATTTTTTCTTCCTCATGTTCAACAATCATGTGTTCACTAGCTTGAACGATGCATTTGAAACAAACATGGATTTGGCCTACTAATATGTGACTCCACTCACAAAACACATTATTCTTACTATTTACTGCTCACTGGTTTGAACGATGCATTTGAAACAAACATGGATTTGGCCTACTAATCTGTGACTCCACTCACATAATAGAACCATCATCACTCTTAAATTCAATGAATGCATAGAATTTGAAGTTGAAATTAACTTTTCAATGCATCTATACATATGTGGATTCATTGGCATGCATGATATTTTGTGCTCTTCAAGACAATATATTTATTTCACACAAATTTCTATTTTTAGAAATCACATGCATGAAAATTTGTGGGAAATATCGGTTTTATCTTCGAAGACACTACCTTTCTAAATATAGAAGTTCATATTTTTAGTAGGTGCAGTGTGCATGCAAGTGTACAAATTCTGTTTCAGGAGGATGAAGCTATTTTTCTGGTTCTGAGAAATTTTCTATTTCTAGACATGTCTATAGGTAGATGTGTTATTTTTAGTAGTTGTGCAAGTTTCCTCCTATTTTTAGGTGCAGATTCCATTTTTAGATATTGCTCTATTTTGTCCGTATAAATAAAAAAATTACAAATTGTTTTTCTTTGGAAATCTAGATTAATTTAAAAGAAGAAAGATATGCTTGATGTTTGCATGCAACATGTCTATCTGAGCATAGGGTTTCATTCATGATTTAATAAATTTCATTTTCCAAACCCCCTGTTCACATGTATAAAAGCAAGTATTTTAACTTTAAATTGTTTTGGTAGTAATAAAAATAAGTTGGTAGGTATTTAACTAGAAATTGGAGGAAATTGCTATTATTTCTTTCAATATGGAGAGACTTCCCATATCTAATCAATGAGGGTGTATCTCTTTGACCTATTTTCCAATGATCTTCTTTTAACCAATCCACAAAGTAAAGCGGACCCAGATATATGCTCCAAGAGGATCCAACTTCCAACTTTTAATCTGATTATTTGTTAAATTAAGTTGAAACTTAAACTAGTTCCAAAAAAAATTAGCAAAATCAAAACAATAATTGAGCACCTTGTTCACATTCATTTAGTATGATTCTATTCCTACCCACAACTCTGTCAAGTTTAAATTTTATCAATCGGTAAAAGATTACAAAATAAGCTGTCAAAACTGGGCAGTTCTACAAACCATCCAAATACTAACAAAAAGCCACTGGCTAAATAGAGAGTCAAACACAAAAACCACGAGTCAAACATTAACCTCTAAGGGTCTCAATATGCCTTTTTCAGATGAAGGGTCTCAATGGCCTTACTCTATACATTGTTTTGTGTAGATGAATCCCTGTCTATATGATAGGCCATCTTTCTGAATACTTGAATTCTATAGGTAGATAGGCGATGGATTACACACCTCAAACAAATATGGAGATCAATTAGGAGCATCCCGGAAGCAAGGTGATCTTCAAGTAAGCATCTAATACCCAGTTGGTGGACCTTCCTTTCACTCCTATATTTTATGTCATTACCGTCATTTATTGATCCCACAACTCAATAGATCAATTGGTAAATATCGTGCTTGTAGCAGTAGCTATTCACGGTTTGTAAGTGAGTATGAGGATGGAAGCTTGGATGATTGGGAGACTATAGTTGATGCCCTAAATATTTTTGAGGACTCTTTGAAATTGTCACGAGAAAAAGAGAGGGAGGAAATACCCATTGTTGCTCAGTTTCAAACCAAAATTTGTTATTCAATGAAAGCAGAAAACAAGGAAATTCTAAAACCACAGTACAAAATGATGCCCGTAATGATTCCAAATCCTATCCCATTTCCTACTCTCTCTAAACTACACAGCTCTCCAGCACAATCCAGGAGGCTATCTGCATCGGTATCAACTAATAGGACTGAACAAAGTGATGAAACCAACATATATCAACTAAGTTAATTGCAAATACTTACAGCCTAGGATTGACAAATTCTGTGTAAAAGAATTTTTCATTAACAGAAAAAGAGAGTATATTAAAAAGACATGGTAGAAACTGTTTAAGGAAACTACACAAAGGTAATCAAAATTAAAATGAGAAGTAGGAAAAAAACCTGTATTTGCATGAACTCTCACTTCCAAAAGGGAAAAATCTGAACTAGTAAAAATTTGGACAAGAAACTTGTGCTGCTTGTAAATTTGAAGATTTGTTTTTCTAAAAATCAGACAGAATCCTGTATGTAAATATCGTGCTTGTGAATTTGTAAACTTCCTTACCTTATTGCTTCTAAAGATTAGTTGGGTGCATTAATGGAAGTAAATTTACTAGCTCAGAACTACCATATTTATTAATTCATTAGAGCTCGAACTCTCTGATGAGATCAGATCAAATATTAGATGGTGGAGTGGGAATCAACACTTAGTTTACTAACTACTTTCACCTAATTCAATAGCTTATATTTATTGACAAAATCATGTATGTAGATAGATATCGTGATTGTGAATTGGTCACATGATATGAATGAAAAATCTGAAATTTTAAAAAATCATGTATATTTTTTATATATGGAAAAAATGGTATTTGGATTGGAATTGTAAGCAAAAGTTCAATACGCATGTAATGAAAAATCTAATTTTTATTTTATTTTTTATTTATGTTAAATATAAATTTAGTAATTATTAAAAGCAAAAAATAGATTTTTCCTTATTTCAAATAAGGAATTAGTTCAAATACATAATTTAGTAGTTATTAAAAAAATTAAAACTAGAGATTTTTTTTTTATTCAAACAAGGAATTTAGGAATTTGTTAATTATTTTTTTTCTCTATTTTTCTAGAAATATATACTTGTCTCATATAAAACCTCAAGCAATAAGTTTGGTAACACCCTTGAAATAATATTTACTCTCATTTATTAAATATTTTGTATTTCCACTTTTCAATTTCAGTGACAAAGAAATAATAAATTTAGTTAACAATGAGTAAAATCCATCAAAAGTGTTGCCTACAGTCATAGTTATTTGATCTATTACAAATGACGAAACTATTTGTGAAATTAAATATTTCAATATGTGACATACTAATCCAGATCATTTATAGGAATTCTTACCTATACCTATTCATGTGACACACAACTTTCGTTCCACTAAAAGAGATGTTAAATAATTAGGTCATGCTCATTTTAGCAATGATATAAACAATAAGATGGGATCCTAGAATTGTAAGTAAAAGTTCAATATGTATGTAGTGAAAAATCTAATTTTTATTTTTTATTTATGTTAAATAATAAATTTAGTAATTATTAAAAGAAAAAAAGAAGAGATTTTTCTTTATTTCAAATACAGAATTTAGTAATTATTAAAAAAAATTAAAAGTAGAGATTTTTTTTATTCAAATAAGGAATTTAGGAATTTGTTAAGTATTTTTTATTGCTATTTTTCTAGCGATATATACTTGTCTCATATAAAACCTCAAGCAATAAGTTTGGTAACGCCCTTGAAATAATATTTACTCTCATTTATTAAATATTTTGTACTTCCACTTTTCAACTTCAGTGACAAAGAAATAATAAATCTAGTTAAGAATGAGTAAAATCCATCAAACGTGTTCCCGAAAGTCATAGTTATTGATCTGTTATAGATGATGAAACTATTTGTGAAATTAAAGATTTCAATATGTGACATAGTAATCAAGATCATTTATAGGAATTCTTACCTATAACTATTCATGTGATACATAACTTTGGTTCCATTACAAGAGATATTAAATAATCAGGCCATGTTCATTTTAGCAATGATATAAACGATAAGATGGGATCCTAGTTTCTTCCTTACAAATTCTCATTTTGTATAGTCTAAGAAAAGGTGTTTTATTTAACCTTTGGTATTATTTAAGTTTATATTGTAACTTCTCTCTTATACACATTTATTTGCTTCTTGTCAAGCATGTGGCAGTCCTTTGCCCACATGTCACCATTATAAAATGGCATATCAACTTCCACGATAGCTTATCTAGTTAATTAATTTAGCTATTATATCCACTATTGACCACTTGGAAAATATCACATTAGTTTAAAACTTGTTTCATCGGTCTTCACATAACCAAACAATGGGTCATCAAAGAACACAATTACCTTTCCATCATCTACCTTATCCATGTGCCAGAACACTAAGCCCTGATCCCTCTAGGACACTTAATGCTCTATACATACTTACTGTCTTGATACTCGACACCTAACATACAGACGAGCTTGTAGATTGAAGCCCTAATGTCTCAATACTCGATATCTTGAAAGGCCAATGGTCGAGCTATCAAGCGATCGCCCCTCGGAAGAGGCTAAAGAGTGTCATTGATACTAATTAGCTGATATATTAACAACCAAAAGCACAAAATCCACGTCATCGCTATATGGTTACCACCTATACATCACCTTGGTGCCTAGTCAACCTTCCATTGCCATGTCAGCATGCCACATCACTTTCCACATTGGTATTCCATGTCATCTATACCCACATTGGTGCCACATCATAATGAGATGTTAGCATGTCAAATCATCTGCCACACAATTGACATGTGGTATCCCCGGATCCAAATCCACTCACCACATCATTACTCTATCGATACCAAGGTTTCTTGTTGGTGACTAGTGTCCTACTTACTAATGTCTACTACCGAATCTTGTGACATTTTGATAGGTTGATGTACCAACAACTAATACATTGCAATAGTATTGGTTGACCTCGAGGTGTCCTTAA
This sequence comes from Pinus tabuliformis, assembly GCA_031772625.1. Lineage (NCBI taxonomy): Eukaryota > Viridiplantae > Streptophyta > Pinopsida > Pinales > Pinaceae > Pinus > Pinus tabuliformis. Next base: position 1,015,251,821 of record CM062818.1, read on the forward strand.
TATAGTTAGCCCGACATTTGACCTCTCGTTGGACTATAGTCCCCAACCATCAAGTGAGAGTCCTTGAACCCTCTATCTCTATCAGCTAATGGATAATCTAGGGTGATATGATAATATTGAGGACATGTTTGACATGGCATCTAGGTTAGTTGGGGATTTTTGCACAATTAGGTGATGGGGAGCACTATTCTCCGTCATTATAAACCATAGGTATATAGATGGTGTATGGGTGTTAATGTGAGGATAATTTTTCCCCACAAGGATGGATTTGTTTGGGTCCTTGGACATCATCTAAGGAGAAACACCATTATCATCCTAGGGCCTAGTACGAGTGGTTTTTAAGGCTTAGTAATAATACAAACTATGCACATGGTACAAAACCACCTCCCAATGCCTCTACGGTGAATAGTTGGCCTAGTGGTGCTCATGGAGACCATCTAAGGGATCATTCGTAGGCCTTTGAACATTTTTCAAGGATGAAAACTAGTCCCTGAGGGCCCAAAAGAGGTGTAAGATAATGTTCATGGTCCATGTATAAGCTCCCAAGCCACTTCAATACAACACATACAAAGAAAATATTTTCCCCACATATGTTGTATGGGCAATGTTTATTTCCTTTTAGTGGTTAATTCCTATTGAAAAGTGTTTGAAATTTTTAATGTTATATGTTGACACCTATTGCTACACTTTTTATCTTTCAATCTATATTATTCTAGCAATATATACTTGTCCCATATACAACCTGAAGCAATATGCTTGGTAACACCCTTGAAATAATATTTACTCATTTATTAAATATTTTGTATTTCCACTTTTCAACTTTACTCACAAGGAAATAATAAATCTAGTTAACAATGAGTAAAATCCATCAAACGTGATGCCATAACAACAAAAGGTTGTACAATATTCTCCACCTCCTCCTAGGGGTAATGCGGGGAAATGGTAATATGGTCCTAATAACAATGCGTAGGTCCTCGTGTTAGTTCTCACATTTATTTTACCATGAGAGAAAAATCATATGACCCTCCCGAGTCAAGTTCTACTTCTAAGGACTTGACCACCCCTTTCTCTTCCACTAGATCTCTCACATCAGATAAGCCTATGGAACTGCTATATCACCCACCCAATGATGTAATCCAAAAGTTAACAAACAATCCTAATGTGTGGGCTTCCCAAAATTATAGTATTATTGAAGAGTTAGTCGAAGCACCATGTGTCATGTCTTCCTTAGAGGCTTTTAGTCCTGCCTCATGTAGCGTAAATCCTTATTGACTACTATTGGAGGGGTAGATCCCTTGGAATATGACTAGGATCATTTTACCACATGGGTTGTCACTCTGCCTATTGAACATGACTCCCTAATGACAAATTTCCTTCAGAAAAATCATCATGGAGGTCATGGATTCACCTGTTGATAATCCTAGTGAGATTATCCATCTTGATACCTCTAGTCTACCCAAATGGGAAAAAGTAGAGATTGGTAAACTAAATCTCAAATTAACCTAGGGGAATTTTCTCAGCCATCCTTGGAAGTGTCACACTTAGACCAAGTAACATTTTTTCGTTTCTAATGTTAAACTTTCCAGTAAATTGTCCAACACACGTTCGTCATTCAACGAGTTTCTTGTCACCCATTTATGTCTTCATAGTCCTTGTCATGGAGCCATAGTAGCTCACAAGACCACTCACTTTTTATGTCCTCTCGTTATTCCTAATAACACTATGATTATAGGCTTTCCTTGTTATCATCAATCTTTAGGAGTCTCATAGTTAAAATTTGTATGCCATGGCCCCATCATGGCACACCACATGGTACCTCAACTCCTCCATGAGTTCATGTACGGGAATCCTCTTCTTGTGTCCAAAATAGGCACACATTGACATGATTGTTTTGATTGAGTTGTGATTGTACCTTGTACATAGAAGTGTGTGTGTTGTTTTGTAGCCTTTTGGTTTGATGTGTGATGCAAGAACTTTTATACTATATAATTTTTGAGAAAAAATACCAAAAAAATTCTATGGAATGAAATATTCTAGAAAAAATATATGGGTGTTGGTTAGAAATGACTAATCTGATGCTTTGAATGCCAAACAACACAGTAAGTATGGATGTTGATTAGAAAAGACTAATCTGACGCTGTCAAATCCAAACAATACAGTAAGAACGAATGAAGGAGGCATATTCCTAGTGTTGAACCAATGTTCATGCTCCAACAAGCTCAAAATGAAGGGCCCAATATATGTAAAAGGGTAAAAAACATAATGCTGACTACAAATAAATATAAGGAAGGAAATTGGTTGATAACACTTCATATTATTTTCTTATGCCATACATAATACACTAGGATTATATTTAAATTTTAAATTAATATTATGTATAAAATTTATTAATTTGCATAATAATCGATAAATTCAAAATTTGTCCTCTTAATTAATATATGTGATGACTCTACCATAAGGTTTTTCTAACCACTCCTAGGAACATAAAGGCTATATTGAACCTAATTTTGTTCACTTAAATAATATTTTCCTAGCTTAATGAGTTCTTAGGAGAGTCCAAGGTATTTTTCAGACTTTATGTGCCTAAAATGACTATTGCATAATATTTGAATAGATTCTACACAAATTTCAAGGAGAATCATCTAGAGATATTTGTGGGGTCTACTACCTTCTACAAAATAAACCCAACACGACTTCCTAAGGATAGTAAATCCTCCTTACTATTTTTACATGGTGATCCAGGAAACAAGATCTAGGTTTTTATTGATTTTTGGATGGAAAGTAATCCTCAACTCAAGGAGTTTTCCTCCTATCCACTTGTACAAGCAATAGGCTTGAGTAGCATCATAGGATTAGAAGAAAATCATAGGAAAGCATGTGAATAATATGAGAACTTTAGATTCTAAGCATTTTTTGTAACTTTGTCATGTACAAACAACATTTTTGCTATCGAAGTGATATTTGATTTCAGCTCTTAGTTTAGCTTTCTTCTAAGGCTTTTAAGTTTCCTTGTGTTAAGGCCCAACCTAGGTGGTCGATATCCCCCTTGTATCATTTCTATTCACACATTTGTTTATGTCTACAAAATATTTATGAACATTACTTTCATGCATGTTTATTTAGATAGTTTATGAGCAATTTTTTCTTGCAGATTATCTTAACATTTGTTGATGGTAGTTGTAGCACTGTTACATTAGTTATATAGAATTTTTACTTTGAATTTAGTTCATTTACATTACTGATGTTAATTTTTTGTTCATTATGTATTATTCATTATTTCCTACACCCTACTCTATTTCGCAACTACAAGAAACACTACAACCTTGCATTTTGTTAGAATAACCCTACCACAAGTTGTTTTGATGTATTGGATAGGTGCACTTTTCAATTTTCCAACTTCTCCTTAGCATCACTGCCATCCAATATCACATTTGGAATATTCACCTTCACATTACACTGCTTCTTGTAGAAAAATAAGGACACCTGTAGCAGTTTGCAACCCGACTTCTACGCTTGCCCAAATTCATACAAAAAACATGATTTTCCTTAATGCTCTATACATACTTACTGTCTCGATACTCGACACCTAACATAAATATGAGCTTGTAGATTGAAACCCTAATTTCCGGAGCACACCGCCTGTCTAACCGAGCTCATCCACGGATCCCATCATGATATTACCGGGGCCCACCACCTTCGTTCGGTATTCTGAGGATTCATCCACTTGGCTAACTTCGGGGCATGGCTCTGATACCACTTGTAAGGACTTTGGACACCACATATCTCCACAATGGTATGATATTGTCCACTTTGGGCCTAAGCCCTCATGGATTTGCTTTTGGACTTACCCCAAAAGGCCTCATACCAATGGAGATATTTGTCCATCCTTATATATCCATGATCCTCCCCACCTCTAGTCAATGTGGGACTTTGGTTGTATACCCAACAATATTATTCATTATTTCCTACACCCTACTCTATTTCGCAACTACAAGAAACACTACAACCTTGCATTTTGTTAGAATAACCCTACCACAAGTTGTTTTGATGTATTGGATAGGTGCACTTTTCAATTTTCCAACTTCTCCTTAGCATCACTGCCATCCAATATCACATTTGGAATATTCACCTTCACATTACACTGCTTCTTGTAGAAAAATAAGGACACCTGTAGCAGTTTGCAACCCCACTTCTACGCTTGCCCAAATTCATACAAAAACCATGATTTTCCTTAATGCTCTATACATACTTACTGTCTCGATACTCGACACCTAACATAAATATGAGTCTATAGATTGAAACCCTAGTTTCTCAATACCCGATATCTTGAAAGGCCAATGGTCGAGCTATCAAGCCTCCGGGCCCTTGGGAAGAGGCTAAAGAGTGTCATTGATACTAATTAGTTGATATCTTAACATCCGAAAGCGCAACATCCACGTCGTCACTATATGGTTACCACCTATACATCACCTCAGTGCCAAGTCAACCTTCCATTGCCATGTCAACATGCTACATCACTTGCCACATTGGTATGCCATGTCATCTAGACCCACATTGGTGCCACATCATAATGAGACATTAGCATGTCAAATCAACTTCCACGCAATTGACATGTGGTATCCCCGGGTCCACATCCACTCACCACATCATTAATCTATCGTTATCAAGGTTTCTTGTTGGTGACTAGTGTCCTACTTACTAATGTCTACTACCCAATATTGTGACATTTTGATAGGTCGATGTACGAACAACTAATACATTGCATTAGTGGTGGTTGACCTTGAGGTGTCCTTAATACAGTTAGCCCGACATTTGACCTCTTTATGGACTATAGTCCACAACCATCAAGTGAGAGCCCTTGAGCCCTCTATCTCCATGAGCTAATGGATAATGTAGGATAATATGCTAATATCGAGGACATCTAACTTAGACTAGGTTAGTTGGGGCTTTTTGCACAATTAGGTGATGAGGAGCACTATTTGCCATCATTATAAACCATAGGTATATAAATGTTGTATGGGTGTTAATGTGAGGATTTTCCCAACAAGGATGACTTTTGTTGGGAACTTGGACATCATCTAAGAAGAAACACCATTATCATACTAGGGTGTATGAATGGTTTTTAAGGTTTAGCAACAATATAAACTATGCACATTGTACAAAACCACTTCCTGGTGCCTCTAAGGTGAATAGTTTATAGGATGCAAATGTGTGTTTATATAATTTACAGGATGCATAGGTTAGTTAACATTCAATGGTTTGTATTAATAAAATAAATGTGCAAATTAATAGAATTGTTGGCAAATGAACATTTAAAAAATTATTATGATGAAGAATTTTCAAACATTTTTGTGAGAAAATTTAAAATTTTATGGGAAAATTTAAAATTTTGTGGGAAAATTCAATTAATAAAAGTTTTGGCAAATGAACCTTTAAAAAAATATTATGAAGAAGACTTTTCAAACATTTCAATGAGAAAATTTAAAATTTTGTGGGAAAATTTAAAATTTCGCTTATCTCCTTGGCTGGGCTTGGCTCGAAGTCCCACCACCTAAAAATTCTCTTACAATGATTGATTAAGGTGTCGCTGTCAGGGTTCACACCTAGGAGGAAATCTTAGTTTCTGAACCGACTAGCTTATATTATTACATGATATTTGGCAAGTTGGGCTCTAAATATTTGGTATTCGATGATTTGGGAAACTTTTGAGCAGACAGATCAGTGTGCTTTGAGGATCAATAGCCAAGACAGGTTTACCAGCTCCGCATTTACTAATATTTTTTCTAGAGGTCGATCTTCGATAATTTTTTCCTAAAACAGGTATGTGTTTTAGCTTTCTGTTCGTTTTCTTAAAAAATAGCTCTTTGAAGATAGGGTGTAGAAACTGTAGGAAAAATTTTCATGTATGTCTTAGCTTCTGGATCCTCTCCAGTGCCATTCTTGCCTCCTCTGTAGCCTCCTCTATATCCACCTCATGGACCTCCGTAGTTGTTCCTGGGGTCACCTCCTCAACTCGAAAATAATTTCTTTTGAATCATTTTTCGATTATATGGAGGGCGCAACAGTTGTTCCTGGGATTTTCGATTGTATGGAGGGCACAAAATTTGTTCCTGGGGTCACCTATTCAACTCGAAAATAATTTCTTTTGAATCATTTTTCCATTGTATGGAGGGCACAACAATTTTATAATTGCATAAGTGTCCTCAGACACGTAATTTTATTAATCATAAAAAATATAATTACATATTTGACTTGCAAGAGTTTACACCCAAACAACCAAACACTCTCACAATGAGCTATTTATAAGCTCAATGTCCTAACTACCTCTAATTATGGATCACTTATTAAATATCAAGTGTCCATTTACAATAAATTCTATTCAAAACAACTAGTGAAAAAATCCCCTAAAATAGAGCCTAAGATACGACACATTTGGAGAGTCATATCTTGTTACAAAAATTTACTAATTCTAAATGTCTCCATTAAATAATTAAATATTCTAGAATAATAATTATTAATTTAATATCTTAAATTAATAATTATTTTATTCCAACTTTATAACCTATGATAATATTTTATTTTTGGATCATCTAACATTCCCCCCTATGATCCAAAGATACATTACAACATATACCAAGTTCATCTAAACTTAGTAAATTTATTCTGCCAAGTGGTTTTGTGAAAATGTCAGAGATTTGATCTTCAGAAGGACAATAAACTAGCTTGAGGTCATCTTTGGCAATGAGAGATCTGATATGATGATACTTGGTGTCCACATGCTTTGTCTTTGAATGAAAAACTATGTTCTTGGCATGTTTGATGGCTGACTAGCTGTCAATTACTAATGATGTAGCTTCTGCCTGAGAGATGCCCATGTCCTGCAAAATTCTGCACAACCAACAAACAATTTCACATGCTGCTTCCCATGCTGAAACGTACTCTGCTTCTACTGAGGAAGTGGCCACTGTAGCTTTTTTCTTACAACTCCAAGATACTAATGCTGACCCCATGTTCATTAAATAACTTGATGATGATGCTCGATCATAAATACTTCTAGAAAAGTCGGCATCAAAATATCCACCAAGTACAAAGTTTTTAGTCTTTGTGTAAAGAAGACCAAAATATTTTGTTCCTTGGATATATCGAAGAACTCTTTTGGCTGCATTCTAGTGGCTATCTTGTGGTTCCTGCATAAAACGTGAAAGAACATTGACTGCATAAGATAGATCAGGGCGAGTATTTGTCAAATAAATGAAGTTGCCAATCAATTGTTTGTAAGTAGTACTGTCCACCTTCCCCCCCTTCAAATTTTGAAAGTTTCAAGTTCTCCTCCATGGGGATAAGAATGGGCTTGTAATCCTGCATGCCAAATCATTGAAGAATCTCCACTGCATACTTACTCTGAGAAATGAAAATATGATGTGGACGTTGGAAGACTTCAAATCCAAGATAGTAGTGAAGTAATCCGAAATCTGTCATCTTAAAACTTGCATGTAACTCCTTTTTCACCTGTGCAATATGATCATCATGGTTTCCAGTAATGATCAAATAATCTACATACATAACAAGAATTACCAGATATTTTCCCTGTTTTCGCACATACAAAGTATCATCAGATTCACTTCATTGAAAACCAACTTTCTTAAGGTATTCATCCATCTTTGCATACCAAGCTCGGGGAGCTTGTTTTAATCCATATAAAGCCTTGATCAATTTGCAGACCTTATGTTCCCATCCTTCAATTTCAAAACCTAGTGGTTGTGTCATATACAATTCTTCCTATAAATCCCCATTGAGAAAAGCACTTTTCACATCGATTTGATGAACTTTGCATCCTTTCTGAGCGGCCAATGCAAGTGTTAATTGGATGGTGTTCCATTTAGCTATAGGAGCAAAAGTTTCCTCATAATCAATGCCTTCCTGCTGCGCAAAACCTTTTGTGACAAGTCGTGCTTTATACTTTTCAAGTTCTCCCTTTTTATTATACTTAATTATGTAAACCCATTTGCATCCTATGGGTTTAAAATTTTGTGGAAAATTAAAAAGTTTCCAAGTGTTGTTATCAATTACTGCTTGATATTCTTCAAGCATAGCTTGTTGCCATTCTTTATGTTATACTGCTTCTTTGTATGTGGAAGGTTCAGTAAAATCATTTGCTAACAAGGAAAAATTTCTTTCACTTCTATGTGCCCTTCTGGTGCCTGTTTTATTCCACTCCTTAGGCTTTACACCTTTCAAAAGTTGAACTGCCCATTTTGGTAGTTGGTGCTCACTTGTTTGCGATTCTGAAAATTATCCATCATTGTAAAGAGGATTAATATAAACCGATGTTCTTCATTCAGGTGAAGAGTCTAGAAAATCATTGTCAAAAGAACTGCTGCTGCTTGGAGATGTGGATGAACTGCTAGAAGACCCAAATGATGTTGTTGAAGTAGATGGACTGGATGACTCATCTTCAGAGGAAGGAAAATCAAGTTCATACCAATTTGGTGAAGTTGGTTGACTTTGCATTTCTTCTTTTCTTTTACTACCCTTAGTTTCTAATTTTTAAAGAACACTTTCGATTTCTTCAGCACTCTTACTTTCTATTTCATCAAAGATTACATCCCTACTCACAACAAATTTCCCATTGGTCAAAAGACGGTACCCTTTCTTCTCATCAGAATAGCCAATAATTGTGCATTTTAAACTTCTTGAGTCAAGCTTAGTTCTTTTTTCTTTAAGAACTAAGGCATAACATACTGATCCAAAAACTCAAAGATGTTTAACTCAAGGTTTGAAACCAAACCAAGCTTCATAAGGTGTGATTGCATCTAAAGAAGCAGTTGGCGATCTGTTTCTTAAGTAGATAGTTGTATGTATTGCTTCTGCCCAATATGTTAGACTTAACCTCTTGAAAGTTAACATGGATCGCGCCATTCCGAACAAAGTGCGATTCATTCTTTGAACTACTCCATTTTGCTGTGGAGTGTAAACATTTGTAAGATGTTGTCTTACGCCATTTTCACTGCAATAAGTTTTGAATTCATTTGAAGTGAACTCTCCCCCATTATCTATCCTGAGAGTACCTATCTTTTCTTTGACTTCTTTTTCAACAAGTTGGCCAAAAATTTTAAACTGCTCAAATGCAATCGACTTGTTCTTCAAGAAGTAAACCCAAGTCATTCTGCTGAAATCATCGATGAATAGTAAGAAATATTTGCAACCACCAAATGAAGTTTGTAGTGGTCCACAAACATCACTATGAACTAGTTGTAGCTGCCTGTTTGCACGCCATGAACTTGTTGGAAAATTTTCTCGACCTTGTTGGCCATAAATGTAAGCTTCACATTTTTCATTTTCCTTTTTGAAAGTTGGTAGTCCCTTAACCATCCCTTGTTTCTACAATTAAGAAAGACTCTCAAAATTTAAATTTCCATATCTTACATGCCATAGTCTTACAAGCGAAATACCTTCAGTCACTGCCCCTACAAGATCATAATGCCTTGGAATAACTGTCCCTTTCATCTGTAACAGTTTTCCATATTCATAACCTGTCATGACAATCTTCGAGCTCTGTTTGACTGTGTTAATCTTGACTAAGCCATCTTCCATAATCACCTAATGTCCTACTTGTCGAATTGTGACTAAAGAGAGAAAATTTTTCTTAAAATTTGGTACATACCATACATTGGAAATCATTTTTTCTCCAATGCCAGGGAGAAAAACTTTAACTACTGCTTTTCCATAAGGAGTATGTTTTGTATCATCTGCAAGAAAAATGGAATTAAGTTCGAAATCTTGAAAATTCCAAAAAAAATCATGTTGACAAGTCATGTGCTGAGTTACCCCTGAATCCAAGATCCACGCATCTTCATAATCACTTCTAAGATGGGATGAAAGTTGTAATGCCGGCGAGGAAGTAAAAACATATTCTGAGTTATCATCTTCTTGATCATTTGAAAATTGAGCTGAGTGCTGATGAAACTTGGGAATTTTATTAAGAGAAGTTCGACAATATTCAACATAATGGTCAACTTTGTTACATCTTCAACACACAATTTTACTTAAGTCTCTTCCTCTTCCTGAAGATTGTCCTTTGCCTCTGCTTTAACTTCTATTTTGAGATTGTCCTCTACCTTGATTATTATTTCCTTGTCCTTGAAAATTGCCTCTTCCTTGGTTGTTTCCTCTACCTTAAAAATTTCTCCTTCCTGAACTGTTGCCTCTATTAAAGTTATTTCCTCTGCTTTGGCATCGACCTCGACTTTATACATTATATGTTGCTTGATTCTTATTGAAATTCCCTCTTCCTCTGCCTCGAGAATTGTCAGCTGATGATTTACTAGTGTTGGCCCCTGTGAAAAAGACATCTTCACCAACTTTTCCCAAAGGTTTTATCATGTTGGGTCAACATTTCACAGAGCTCATCAAACTTTAGTTTCTCTACTTTCCCAGTTAATTATAGAGTCTCCAAAAAATGCGTGTAGGAAGAAGGACGTCCAGTAATTACAATTGTGACCATAAAGCTATCATCTATTGCTGGAGACCCAGCATTAATGATTTCCTACCTAATATTATTAAGTCTTGAGATATATTCAAGAACATCACCTCCCTCAGTCAATTTTTGTTACAACAATTTTAATTGTAGATCAACTTTATTTGATTTAGGTTGAGTATCAAAGAGGTCTTTAAAAATTTTCAAAGCAGACCATGCATCTGCAGCATTTTCTATATGGACATGCATTTCATCATTGACAAAAGATTTAATAAAAGCTAAGGCTTTGGCATTCTTAACTTCCCATTTTGCTAGTGCCGCTGCATCTGTGGGTTTATTCGGCTTAATATCAACATCACATATAACCTACCATAATTCGTTGTAAATTAGAGTGCTTTCAATGAGGCGTGGCCATGTTTTATAGAATTTTGTACCTTCAAGTTTCTCACAATCAGAAAACAATTTAATCAACTTTGACATTGTAGCGTTGAAGCTTCGCGCCAAGAATCAGATTCAGAACAAAAAAATATCGAGATGGGAAACACAACATGCAACACACAATACAATAAAGAATGATCTATCGAGGCTTGGCCTTGACCCTCGTATAGTCGTTGAAGCAAGAGAAAAATCACTGAGCTTTGCACTTGGCTCTAGTCAATTTCTCAAAAATTACAAGGTAACTGTCAAAATTTGATTTTTACAATGATGCTCTTGCAAAACTTGGTAAAAAAGTTACCCCCCTCCCCCACATCAAAGTAAATTACTTTGAGTTACAATGTCATACTTATCCCTCAAAATAAAAATTACAATTAAAATGCCCTTATTACTCCAAAAATTTACAAATTACCTTATTACTCCACAAACAATAAATTCCCAAAATTTAAAAATCACCAGATCTCTCCAAAATACAATATGCCTTCATTTCTTCTTCCAAAACCCATGATTTTTCATTGAAAGTAAACACACTGTAGATGAATTCAATCTAACAGAACTAGTTGTTTTCAGTTGCAAAACAACAATCCATCGATTGAAACAACTACTTAAGCTAAAAGAACCTTGAAATGGAGCCTGAAAAATGCAAATGAAGCTAAAAATTCTACAAATGGCTTACTTTAGCACCGTAAACCACCACTGAAACTCAAAATGCCATGCCTCCATTAGATGTAGAGGCCTTTTTGGTAAAATGTCAATTGATCCATGATCTACCGATACTGCGCTACTGTGCCGAAGGCAATATAAGCATTTATAGGTTGAAATAGTGGGATTAGTAGGGGCTTTTCTCAATATCAAGCAATGTATGTACATTTCCTGCATTCCTCTACAATGGACTGCGCTGGATGCTGCTCACTAAAGATCCAAAATAATTTTGATTGAGTCACAATGTTATACATAAAGATGTTGTAAATACCTAGTTTGAACCTAAAATCACAATCAAAGCTCAAAACAGACTTTTTTCAAAGCTTCTTAGGCACAAATGCAGTGAGTGCTTTCTTTTGAAGCTCAAACTCCTGGTTGAATGCCACGTAGTAGGCGGATCTGAAAATCTATCTAGCTTCCATTTGTACACCTGTAGACTACAACACACGACCTCTTAATACCATATACAACAATTTCATAGATGCTCTTCCTATGGTTCTCTACTGCTCAGAAAACAGTGAGCGTTTGATTCACTTTTCCACCTGCGAGGTATATACAATTAGGCATCTTGTGCCTCATCTTATACGCAAATGAGGTCGGGGTTCAAAAAATCTAGCAGAGGAGTCACACAATGAATGCCCTTCTAATGTGGTAGAATGAATTTCTTGGGTCACCTTGTTATCGGGAAAAGTGTCTATCTAGAATTGCTCTATCCCACTAAGGTGTGACAGCTACCTTAGAAACAAACAGATAAAACTACTTTTGTATTCTTCTTTATGAACTACAAACAAAGAGGAATAGGATGAACCCACTTGTGTCTTGTGCTAGTCCTTTGATCCAATCTCTCTCCTCTTTGACAGCTTCCAGCTACCTGCTCCCTTACTTGCCCAGCTTCACCAAGTACCTGTAAGATCACAGAAGAAGGAAACTATACAAAGACATGGGTTCATATTCATAAATAACTTAGGATAAGATTTAAGTTAACCATACAAATGTAACAAGCATCAATGAAACACAAGCATGGAGAAGAAACTCAAATAGTTTTATTGATATACAAGAAGATCAAGGAGGAGTTACAACCGATGATTCCTGACCCAGCATCAACCTCCCAACAAAGAAGTCCCTTCTTCACCCCCAACAAAGCATAGATCACCCAATTCTCTGATATGTATCTCAAAACCAACAGCAATTCCTTACAATGTGCAAAATTCCAGCCTCTGGATCTCTGGGATGAGGGATCCATATATAGATGTCTGCAAGGAGGATGAGTCAGCTCATGAATTGATTAGTGGCTTCTCTCTGTCAGTTCTTGCTTCCACTTGGAGACTGAGAGCCTCTTACACATCTTTGGTCGAATTTAGTGAGGCAAGTGTCATTGGAGAATATTTTGGAAGCTTCCATTGTCTCTCCACCTCGTGGAATGACTCTGCCACTTGTCATTTCCCGCTCAAAGCACCCTGGTAGTGCATTTAGGTGCATTGCAATGCACCTAGCTAGTGGACTTAGGTGCTATGCAACGCACTTGGCTAGTGGAGCAGCTGAAATGATCCTGATTTGACTTATTCTGAGCAGTTTATGGTGGAGAACTTCTGGAAGAAGCTGTAATTTGTTGACCTTGTTCCTTTAGGAGTTAGAACAACACTTTTAGGGACTTAGGAGCCCTTGATTTATGGACATTTCATGCTTAGAGCTGTAAGGCACAAAAATGTCTATAACAGTTGCCCCCTAAAGTATGAGGCCATTTATCGGGTGAAATGCTTTATTAGGAGGATCCTAAGTTCTTTCAATGCTAGGAGGAGACCTGTAATAAGATACAATACAATACATTATCTTCATACTGTTTTCATGATCTAGCTGAGGTGGGCATTCCCATGCTCAGCTTTATAAATTCATTTTCATGTACATAGGACAGACAATCGTCTGATGGTAGACTGATGATTCTGATAGAGCCATCATCCTTTTGGTAGGATGATTATCTGTGCTGCAATGCTATACATTTCAATGTCTTTATTTTCCTGAATATATATCACAGCCCGGATGGATGAAACTAGATTCGGGGTCTTCAATCTTGTCCAATCTTCACTCGAAGTACAAGTCGATCCATGTGAGAAATGTTTTGAAGTCGAACATGGAAAGACATCGCTTGATTACCAGTCAATGATGTAAACTGTTAACAAGCGCGAGAGGAATCACCGATAATGATAATGACCCTCAAGGTACTGCAGTACAATTCACGTGGTGTGAATAAAGGACTTAGCGTTGAACACCACGCAAAATCTTTCGGTCGAAGGTCATTGATGTATACCTATCGCCGGAAGTGAGAAACTTGCCATTGAGGTATGCAAGCTTCAAAGTACTGAATGGGGTGTTCCTAGATCAACTTCTTGGATAATGAGCTGATGTCGACAAGAAGTGATCCGTCATAGGAGGGCCTTAATGAATCCCACATCAATGAAACGAAACGGAGCAAATGATTTTGATGGAGGTGAAAACGATCTGATGATATATGGTTCAGGGTGGCGGTCATGAAAGAATGGAGTATAATGTATGGTAGTGGGTGGGACACAGGTGGCCTTTCTGGATGACTTCTCTTGAACATGTCGGTGACACTTATGTGATGGATTGGTAGCATTAACCCCAAATGTGGATGGTATGACGAGACCATGGCGATGTGACCGGTAAATGAAATAACCCAACTTGACTCGGGCACGGAGTGGAAGTGTCATGTTCAAGAGCGACTTGCTACCAATAAAGATTCTTTGAGTTTTCTTCCCAATTTTTCCCCAGTCATTGCTAACCAGTACCTCTTTATTTTTGTCAAGCTTGAGGAGGATAACATATGCTTGTTCTATAATTTGCCCTTCGGGCAAACCCATCGCTATGTTTTAACGAGCCTAGCGATAGTGAAACTCATTCTCGTCTAAAGACAAGTTTGTCGCTATTAACCTTTTTAACGAGTTTAACGACAAAGATAACTCGGTCCTTTTCATATTTAGAGAGTTTGAGAAGGTACGTAAAGGTAACTCCAAAATTCATTTTTCGTCATCTAATCCCTTAAGTCCGAAAAAGTATAAAACAATACAGAAGGGATGAATTTTTGATTGGCTTTAACGAGCCGAACAAAACAAGTGCTCGATCTTTTTGTGCAATAATCCCTCAACTCCAAAAAGATTAAAATCTAGAGGAGGGATAACACTTCCTGTCCCTTTAACGAGCAGGAAGGCCAAGGACTCGACAATCTTTTCATATTTTACGAGTCAGTTGAAAAGAGCTTAAAGAAGACTCGTCTTTTGAGGAACGAGTGATAAAATGGGTAGCAGCTGATTCCAGGTAAGGTTTGGAATTTTCCAATCACGGCAGTGTCACAAGGATGGCTAGTGAAATCACTCTTCACAGCTGTTCCTCAAAATGGGTAAACAATTAAATGGAGGTGAATGATCAGCCAATGAAAAAGTGGAGGTGACGGTGCAAACACGACCAAGGCTTTAATGGCTGAAATGTTACATTCACAGTGGTTATTTACCGGGGAATAGTTCATTTTTTAACGAGCTTAAACGCGGGTGGAAACATTTGCTCGGTCCGGGTTTATTTTTTAACGATCTTGAACCTCGCGGTAAACACTGCTCGATTAGATGGTCTTTACCATAAATAGCTCTGTCTTTCCAAAGATCGTACTGTATTTTCAACTGCTTCATCAAACTAGTCAGAAATGAACAATATTTGCTTGAAAACGAGATTAAAATGCTAATATCTTACTTTGAACTACGTAAAAGTAATTAAAAAGTGTTTTTTACCTCTCATTTTACCATTTCATTTGAACTTGGTTTGTTGGAGCTTTGGAGGTGCTTTTCCCCCTTGATTTTCATCAGTTGATTTCGGGAGATTCTGTGGACGATTCTCGGTGCCGTCTGGACCAAGTAGGAGCTAAACCCAAGCTCTTTCATTTCATGGTTTCCATTTTGCATTTTGAGCTAGATTCCCTGCTTTTCTGAGCCCCTGGGGTTTGAGGGACTCATTCTGCCATCAACGCACCCCCAGCATATCGAAACTTGCATTGAATGATGGCCTGTATAAAGGCAGTTTGACATTCAACGCACCTAGAACACTGCTGCAGGTGAGTTGGGCGCAGAAAGGGAATTTGTTGCACAATTTTTAATGGAATTTTTTCCTGTTTCTCACCAAAATCAGGATCTAACTCCTCTTTTGTTTGTTTTTCAGAGATCTTGGAGCAAGATGACCCTTACATGGCGAGAACGTGAGCATGAAGAAGAGGACATGATTGCCCTACATGATCCGGCTACAGTGAATGCGCTGTGGAATTGTGGCTTGCTGAAGTTCTTCCGCATTTCTAGCATGAGATAGCAGATCAATTTACTGCAGTATTTGCTCGATGCTTGGGATCCTACTAATCAGGTTTTCCAGATTAGGGGCAAATCTATCCCCTTGACTGCAGTAGACATCTATTTCTTGACTAGCTTGTCGAGGCGGGGTGCCCCCATCTCTTTGTCAGGTTCGGCCAGAGGAGGTGATTCTGTGAGAGATTATGTCCGCCGATATTGCAGAGAAGGATCTCAGCCGAGTAAAGACGGAAAGATCATCATCCATGATGTCACTGACAGGTCCCTTAGGACTATTCTGTTTACTTTTGGTAGGATGGCCGGTAGTGCGTCTCTTCATGTAGCCAATCGATCCTATATGCAGCATGCCTTGGAATGCCTCCAACCGAAGGTGTTCAACTGGTGCGACGCAGTACTTCTTGTGATGAAAGAACAGTTGACCACGATAAAGAACGAGAGGTTGAAGAAATTTGGGTATGGTTCTATTTTGACCGCCTTTGCCTTGGAGAAGATACCATTGATGCAGCCGCAGTACATTGCACTCGATTTACCTTCTACTACTGAACCACGTATGCAGAGATGGGTTGACCATATGTCTAGGCATGCTGGCCAATCTCAGATTTCATTTTCTGACACCTTCTTCAGGTGGTTTGATCATCAGGAGATGGTTTATGCCGAGTATCCATATGCTAGCATGGACTTCCGGGGTGATCCAGATTTAGTACTGCCGGATGGCGAGCAGTGGGGTGCTATTGGTAAAATCTCTGACCATATTGCTGTTTATTGTCTTTGTTTATAATGTCCTTGTGCTTTATTCTATCAAGACTTTAATCAAACTCATGTGTACATGCAGATGTTGGTCCTATTCATCCAGTACTTCGCCTGAGAGTACCAGCTATTGCCCCAGCAAGAGAGGCCGCCGGAAGGGCTATTCTTCGCGACCTCGATGTGGCCGAGACTCTCACAGCTTTGTAGGAGTAGGTTGAGGGCCTCACTCTCGGTATACCAGATGTGAGGACTGATGAGCTACCTTTGCGGTTACAGCGGCATACTACTGGTGTGCCCAGATGATGGACTCGTCTCCTACGCATGATCGCACAGGCTGTGACTTGCTATCACGAGCATCATTAGACTAGGGTGCCCCCTAGCATTTTGAGTTTTTGGGTCGCGTGACCGATTTTGTCTTGGTTATAAAACATTATATGTAAGCCATAAACAGCTATATATATTTTTGATTTTCGGGGTTTTATTTTGGTTGAGCTATATGATCCACATGTAAAACATTGATGATGTGTTTCCTTTTATAAATGTTGCAAATGTCTATCAAACACATAGTTTGCTAATGAGTCGGTTAATGTGTTTAAGTTTCTGGAAATATGTTGGTATTGAATAAGATCAAATTGTCTTTCCAAAATCTTAACCCTTAGGAACATGCGGTAAATAGCTGGGTTTCAGACGGAATATATACCATTGAGTTGTAGTATTACGAGCTGTGAGTCTAGCCTGACAATTAGTCGGCGTATACCATGAGTGATGGCATCAGAGAGAAGTTCTATCAATGTGCTATACTCAGCGATGTTATTCGTTGATCCACCAATACATACACCTCTAAAACATACTAACTCATCGCTTGGATCAAAAATGGCCCAGGCTACGGAGGACAGGTTCCGCGAACTACGACTCGCTCCGTCAGCATATCCAACACATGGCTCCAATGGGTTTGACATCTGCAATAAATGTAAAAAGGTGGATTACTTGACCAAAACAAACACTTTAGCGAAAACAAAAATATAAAAAAAGCATATTGGTTACTATTACGCATAGTAATGCTTGAGGTACAACCCATTACGAGGTTGCACCAGCGGAATTCCGTCATAATCCATTAACTCGTAGGCTCCCTTTGCTAACACCCGCTTAACAATATAGGGGCCCATCCATAAAGACTTAAATTTTCCTGCTCCCAATTTATCAGATTCTTGGTCGTAAAGCAAGACCAAGTCACCTTCTAAGAAGACACGAGGTTTGACATTTTTGTCGAACTGCACCTTGACTCGTTTCTTATGGGCTTCGTTAGCCAAAGCAGAGTCACGAAGGGTTTCATCCAATTGGATTAATTCCAAGAAACGAGCCTCTTCTTATGAAGTTCTGGGGAGGAGATCAATTGCAAGTTTTAGAGACGAGATTTCACACTGGACTGGTAAGACTGCTTGCAGGCCATATACCAGTTGGAAGGGAGTGAATCCGGTTACATTCCTTACCGATATTCGGTAAGCCCACAAAGCTGAGTACAGGATTAGGTGCCATTTTCTTTTGTGAACTTCGATCATCCTTTGCAGCATGCGCTTCAGGACTTTGTTGATCGCTTCAACTTGTCCGTTGGCTTGCGGATAATATGGAGTAGAGCTGTCGTGAGACAACCCTAGTTTGGCAGCTAATTCAACCATCATGTTATTGCGGAAATGCGATCCATGATCTGTGACTATAGCCTGTGGTATGCCGAATCTGGCGACTACATGATTGAAAAAGAAGAGGGAAGCTATTTCACCAATATTATCTAATGTAGGCATCGCCTCGGCCCATTTGGTAAAATAGTCAACTGCGACTATGATATACCCATGCCCCCCGGTCGAGGTGGGGTTACATGTCATGAAATCGATGCCCCATTTGGCGAATGGCCCAACAGCAACTATTGGCTGTAGAGGTGCAGGTGGTCTTCTGGTTTTGCTATCAAAAATTTGACAAGCATGGCAACTTCTGACTGTGGTTATGCAATCTTTGAACATTGTTGGCCAGAAGTATCCTGCTCGTAAAATTTTTTGTGCTGTAGCATATCCAGATTGATGCCCCCCACACGCGCCTGAATGACACTCATTCAGGACTTTTTCGGCCTCCTCATGGGTGAGGCACCTTCTCAGAACTGTATCAATACCACGACGGTAAAGTGTATCACCGACGATCATGTAGTCTTTTGCTTGGTATCATATACGTTTTTGTTCAGAGTGGGAGGTGTTTGGCCTAAATTTTTGGGTTTGGAAATAAATGATTATATCCCCGTACCACTCATTGCTTGTAGCTATCAGAGACAAACTTTCATCCACGATTGATTCTTCTGATGTTTCATCGTTGGACGACGATGGGAGATCACATAATAATTCTGCGAAAACTAGAGCTTTCTTTGACTTGGATTTTACAAATTCCAGATCAAACTCTTGAAGGATCGCTATCCATTTTGAATATTTGCCCCCGAGCAACTGTCGCAACAATATATAAGTCATGGGGTTGCAATCTGACAGAATGGTAGTTTTCCGAAAGAGGACATAGTGTCGAAATCTTTGTATCGCTTGAACAGCTGCAAGCGCTAGTTTTTCAACATAAGAATATTTGCTTTCTGTATCATTTATGTTTTTACTTAAATAATATATAGGATGTTCAGTTCCATCGACTTCTTGAACTAAAACCATTGCGATGGTCGTATCTGCTGCAGCCAGATACAGGTTAAAATCTCTTTGATAATCAGGGGTGTACATTAATGATGCTTTCATTAGGGAATCTTTTAAAGCATCAAAGGAAGCTTGCGTAACCTGATCCCAGACGAAGGGTACCTCCTTTTTCAAGAGACGAGTATAACCTTTAGCAAGTTCAGCGTAATTTGGAATGAACCTCCTTAGAAATTTTGCTTTCCCTTGGAGTTTCTAAATCTGAAGCAAATTCGAAGGTGGAGGCAAATTTATGATTGCCTGGACCTTACACGGGTCGAGACGAATCCCATCCTTGGAGACTACAAAGCCAAGTAAACGACCAAAACTGACACAAAATACACATTTGTGCAGATTGAGTTGTATCTTGTAGTGTCGGCAGCGTAGAAATATCGCTCTTAAATTCTGCGGATGATCAGTCCGCTTTCGCGAATGAGCCGGAAGGTCGTCGAGGTATGGTTGAGCAATGTTTTTGATGTAATGGAAGGCATAATTCATTGCCCTCTAGAACGTCGCCCCTGCGTTCTTTAAACCAAAGGGTAATTTTCGATATGCGAATGTGCCCCACGGACAAATAAATGCAGTCTTTGACTGGTCCTGTGGGCGGATATTTATTTGATTATACCCGGAGAATTCATCCATGAATGAAAAGATTTCGCATCTGACGCATTCATCAATTATCTGGTCAATGAAGGGTGTAGGGTAGTTGTCTTTTGGACAAGCTTGATTTACATCCCTATAATCGATGCACACTCTAATTGTCCCCTGTTTTTTCATAACAGGGACAATATTCGATACCCAATTGGTTAGCGGAACCGGGTAGATGAAACCAGCATGGAGAAGTTTTTCAACTTCTGCCTTAATGGCAGCGGCTTTCTTGGGGTGCACCTGCCTTAGCCGTTGTCGTACTGGTTTGACATCTGGATACATCTTAATTTCGTGTTCAACGATACTCGAGTCGATGCCTGGCATTTCACTGTATGACCAAGCAAAGACATCTCTGAATTCGCGAAAAAGAGCGTTATATATTTCCAGTTCTAAAGGAGAACAACATTTGCCAACATAAATATTCTCTACAACATCTGTTTTGGTTGAGATATTTATGGCTATAGTCTCTTCAATGTTGGACAAGTTTCGCTCGGAATCCACCGTGTTTACAGTATTTGACAGGAAGTCAAGTACTGAAGGATGATAAAGGTCATCTTGAGTATCTTCTTCACAATCCGGAAGAAGAGAACGATGGTGGGAATCATTCCATGGTGCTCCTTCAATCACCATAGCTTGGAGAATTCCTTCGTCGGTGACATGCACTCGCGACCAAGGATCTGAAGGAGTACCATATTCTCTAGACCTATCTATCCAAACGCTTGATGAGCGTTGATTTGGGTTTGCCCCCCATGCTAGAAACATTGATTGCTATAATATTTCAATTGGGCTTGGGGGCAAAACCATTGCATGATCCATGTTGATATCGTTTTCTGAGATCTTTATAGAAGATATCATGTTGCAGGTTCCTATTGATGCTACTTCCGCCAGATTGATTGGAGGTGGAAGAGCGAAAGTTCCCATTAGTATAGGATCTTTTAGTAGGCCTACTCCGATATTCTGAAGCGAATGGGGGCTTCCATGGATCATGGGAATGCTTCCTGTAACTTGAGAACCATTGGGGAGGAAGTTTTGTTGATCGACGATTGTAATCCCTCCTTGAAAGGGAAATGCAATCTTTCTAAAATAGGTCGACACAACAACTACAATGGCATATATCCATGGTCGTCCCATTAGGATGTTGTAATCAAGATTCCCATCGATGACTTCAACATCTATTTCTACTATTTTCCCTCCTAGTTCAACTTTCAAGTTATTTAGGATACCATATGGGGTATATGTCCTCCCGTCGAATGCTTTTAATGTTGTCGCAGACCGCGACAAGGTTGGAGATCCTAAAGTTTTCCAGCAACTCATCGACATAATACATGTAGATGCCCCCTCATCAATAATTGTTCGATGAACAGTTTTGTTGAGGGCTTTCACTTGAACAAGGAAAGCTAGTTGAGCCGGTAACTGAGGATCATATCCGTTGTGGTCGAAGGATACAAGATTGGAATCCTTTGGATCAATCCCACCAATGGCCGATAATAAAGCCTGCCTTTGGGATGGGCAATTTTGTAGTACTTCAAGAGTCGACATAGCGGATGGTGATTGGGCCAAATCTTCCACTATGTTATAATGTTGCGCCACTCTAGCGCAGGGATTAAATGTCGACTTGTGTACTACTCCCTTTGGCGGTTTTATCGTCAATTCAGGGATGGTGGGTGGTACAACTTCTGTCGAAGTTGTTGTCGAACTACTTGGTTGATCTTTATCCTTGTTGTTCGACAGCTGCGGATTCCCGTAATCTTTGTTCCTTGTCGAAATCAAAGCATCATTCTGCTGTTTTGAAATCGACGACATTAGCACTTGAGACGGGGAAGCATTTCCACTTTCAACCAGATTTGTTCCTGGATTTGGAAACAGATCAGTTAACACTACTGAGGTTTTCGAACTCTTGAAGAATTTCTTAAGCTCAGCTCTGTGTGGACAATTCCTGGTCCAATGATCCTCATCGCATATAAAGCATGGATTTTTTGGTTTCCTATCTCCAGGAGGGTTTGAAGAAGATTTTTCAGGTGATGATTCCTCCTGTTTCTTCTTCTTCCCTTTGCCTTTCTTCTTGCTTCCTGGTTGTTTGGTTTCTTTGCCCTTATCTGTTGATATGGCATTTACTTCCGAAGCAAGAAGTTCGTCTTTTGCATTTTGACCTGAAATCTTACGGGCCTTTTTGGATGTACCCTTTGTCGATTTCGTGTCTGTCGTGCCAATCACACCATCGCCGGCATGAGAGTCATTGTTTGATTTAGGAGGAGGAGGAATTGAGAATTCCGGTCTAGGGGCGTCAGGTATTTTGTCGTAGAGCGTGTCGCACTGAGTGTAAATCAAGTCCAGATATTGTGCACAAGCGATCACTTGCTCTTCCGTAACGACTCCCCCCTTTGCCACATCTTCTGTGACGGAAGGTAGTAATGACTTGATAAACCATTCAGCTAAGAGCTGATCGGGAACATACATTTTTACCATCCTATGACGACGTCGCCACTCATGTATATGATCAGATATGTGAGTGGCCGTCGTATGTTTGGAGTTGGTAAGAAGTTTTGTTCCCATTTCGTACCTTATTGGTAATTGAAAATGGGTTAAAAAGGTTGTGGCTAAGGTACTAAAGTTGTCGAACGAAGCTCTAGGCAATTCAATGTACCATTTTGCCACTGGACCCGTTAACGTCCTCTGAAAGAGGCGAAGTCTTATCGAATCATCATTTAGGGTGTTTGATGAACACCATAGATGAAAGGTCATCACGTGATTCGACGGATCTTCACCCGGATTTCAATTAAATTTAGGAATATCTGATGGAATTTTATGCAGAATCGCTGGCCACCAAGGGGCGTAAGCAATTGGATCGTTTGTTAACCAGTTTAAATCACGTAACTCTAAAGTTGCCACGAATGGTAACTGTTGATTCAGGTTAGGTGAAGCATACCCAGGATACGATGGAATCGCCTGAGCAGTTGGCCTTTGCATACCGGCATAATGCATTTGATGCTGGTATGTTTGGTAAGGTTGGTGGACTTGACCATTATAAAATGGTTGATTTTGACCGTTTTGAATGTACGGCTGTCCATTGTTCGCAAAGATCTGCTGCTCAGCACCTTGATATACTTGCTGGAATTGTGGTTGTTGGTATTGCACCAGCCACGGTTGTGAAGCCATGTGTTGTTGCCCGATACTAACCGTTTGACCAAGGTGAGGGGTAATTGTACCCGTCTGGACCTGTGTCGCCCCACTAGTCGGCGATTGTGGTTGAGTCGCAGGGTCAAGGGGTTGTTGCATTACAACCTAAGAAACCTGAGGTTGGCATACAACAGGCAGCGCTTGAACTTGCGACACCGTCACAATAGCTGGCGTAGTCGGGATGTTCGACATAGGTACGCATTGTTGCATCGAATACAGAACTCTTGGTTGTTGAGGTAGTATAGGTACCCAACCACTTGAGGTAATTCCAGTATAACCTGAATGCTGTTGTGAACTCCCGTATGGATATCCTCCCGGAGGGGATAGTGAAAGGGCATACTGCCCCCCATAAGATGGTAATCCAGAACTCAAGGGAATTGTTTGCCCTTGGGGACCGGACTGCCCAAATTGACCTCCAAATGGATCAATTTGTTGAGACTCAACATAAGAGTTTCCAGATATTATTCCGGATGAACAAATAGGAACGGACAAGACTGTCGAAATAGCCCCTGAGCGGGCTCCTTCTACCAGTTGAGAGCTAGTCGGGACAGACGGTATGCCGGCGAACATTGCCGGAGTGACAGCAGGGAGTTTTGCCATCGCTGTGTCAGATGACACAGTCCTAGATGTTGACGGTTGTTCAGACATTTGTAGTCTATCCAAAAGATTACCTAGCGATTCTACAGGAACTTCCGTTTGTGGTAGACTAACTTCTGATGTCGAAGGATATAGAGTGATCTCGACTCCAAAGGGCGTTGGAGTACTTGTTTGAGGATCTTCTACAATTTCTTCTATTGCAATCAGACCAGGTGGAAGGGGAAGACCGCCAGGTCCGTAAAAAATTTCTAGTGCCGAAGAAGCAGCGACAGATGTTTGAAGAGTAATACTCTTCGAACCGGATGTAGAGGGAACTGGTTCGGTAACACACGTGTTTATTCTCAAACTAGGATCAATACCACTGTCCTTCTGTGGCTGTTGAACTTCTTCTATAGAGGCAGGGATTCCAAAAATGTTTGGAGTAACCGGAGTCTCTGATGTCGTTGGAACACTTGTTCTAACTTTGATAGGAGATTTGGAACCGGTTAAACGAGTTCGCTTTGTCCATACTGGTTTCGATTCTGTAGACAAAGACGGTTGACTCGTAAGTCTCCGCGAACGACGGGGTTTCAATTGAATTTCTTCCACGATTACGGATTACTCGATCAACTAAAATAAAGGGAAGGTGTGTTTCTGAATTAAATGAATTTTAGACGCTTTTGACACAACTTGTTTTTTCAGTTTTTAAGAGTTGAGAAAAAACAAAAGATGACTCTGGTCTCCTTCGATTTTTAATCAGCCTAAAGTGACAAGTGCTCAGATGGACCTTTTCCATTAAGGAGTCTGAAAAGGAATGAAAGAGACTTCTCTGGAGGTCTAGGTAGAGGGAGTACCAAACCAATCGCAAAACTGCAGAATACTTTTTACGGTACGACAGTCAATCTTCCCGAATGCTGTATTCGGTGCATTGCGATCAGTAGGGCGGCCGACACGGCTTCCTATGGATAAAGGTTTTAAGCCTTTAGGGGTCTCCCAATATATACTCGACGGTACATGGGAGCACAAGTCCGTACTGGCACTTATCGTCTCAAAGTGGAGGAATCACCCAACCATCAGTGAGGACAACAGTTACCAGGCTTTACGACGCCAGAATACGTCTCTAGCCTAGACCTCTAAATGTTGTGCGTTAAGTTCCAAAGCTTTGTTAAGTTCATTGAATTTATTTTAAGTTGATCTTTCTTATGAAGTTTGCCTTTTGGGATCACCACGAGATGTAGATGTAATTCCTAAAATGCAATCTAAAGATGATAAACAAACTTTTATCTCTTTTCAGCAATGAAAATCCTAGCTACTAGGGGAAAAGAAAGACACAATCTTTTCACAAAGAGCAAAGAGCACACTGTAAATGCACTTTCCTAAATCTAGCCTAACAGACTGCCAATATGCAAATGCACATGCATGTGTTTTGTTTTTCACTTTCTTAATATTGATGCCTAAAGAGAAAGTTGATGTACAAATCTGAATTTGCTGACAAACACAAACAAGCTTCTTTTCGAAATCAAAAGGTAGAGATGATTATGACACTTTGTGATTTTGAAATAAATACTCGTTTCGACACTAGAAAGTCACAAATTCAAACCAAAGGCAAAAGTAAATGCATAATCGACTATCGACAGCAAATAAACTTTCTCCTATGATCAAAATCGACACTTGCGACAGATCTAAATCAAAGGACGACAGTACGACTATTCTACTTTTGCAATGGAAAACTGTAAACGATGCAACAAACACATAAAAACATCTACAGTTTCTTTTGTACAACTGAGGCGGAATATCAATAAGGAAAAGGGGTTTGAAACAGTCAAACACTGATCACAGGCTGCAAAAATCAGAGACAAAACTGAAAGAATGAAGCAAAGAACCTCAGCTTCATAGGGCTAGGGTGATCGACGCACCTGTTACACAGAGAAACTGCATTGCAGCGCAGGTAGCCCTCTCGGGAAGTGCGTTGAAATGCAGAAGCTCTTCACAGTGTCTGCTCTAGGGCAGAAACGAGAATTCTATCTGGGTTCTGGGTCATGGTTTGCAGTTTAATATTTGGTTTTTGGCCGAGTAAAAGCAATCAGTAATGCACAATCAGAGGTAGATCTAAAAGGGGGTATAAGAGCTATCACAAGGGTAATGAGTTAGTTTATGAATCAACTGTTCAAATCATAAACAGATCCAGTGAATGGATTGAAGCAGCAGATGTCTACTTTGCATTTGTAAATGGCAAATGCAGTTCGATTGCTACTTCTAAGTTTATGAAATAAACAACAAGAGAAACACAAACAAACTAACTAGACATGATCCCCAGTGGAGTCGCCATTTTGTTATCAGGAAAAGTGTCTATCTAGAACTGCTCTATCCCACTGAGGTGTGACAGCTACCTTAGAAACAAATAGAGAAAACTACTTTTGTATTCTTCTTTATGAACTACAAACAAAGAGGAATAGGATGAACCAACCTGTGTCTTGCGCTAGTCCTTTGATCCAATCTCTCTCCTCTTTGACAGCTTCCAGCTACCTACTCCCTTACTTGCCCAGCTTCACCAAGTATCTGTAAGATCACAGAAGAAGGAAACTATACAAAGACATGGGTTCATATTCATAAATAATTTAGGATCAGATTTAAGTTAACCATACAAATGTAACAAGCATCAATGAAACACAAGCATGGAGAAGAAACTCAAATAGTTTTATTGATATACAAGAAGATCGAGGAAGAGTTACAACCGATGATTCCTAACCCAGTATCAACCTCCCAGCAAAGAAGTCCCTTCTTCACCCCCAACAAAGCATAGATCACCCAATTCTCTGATATGTATCTCAAAACCAACAACAATTCCTTACAATGTGCAAAATTCCAGCCTCTGGATCTCTGGGATGAGGGATCCATATATAGATGTCTGCAAGGAGGATGAGTCAGCTCATGAATTGATTAGTGGCTTCTCTCTGTCAGTTCTTGCTTCCACTTGGAGAATGAGAGCCTCTTACTCATCTTTGGTCGAATTCAGTGAGGCAAGTGTCATTGGAGAAGATTATGGAAGCTTCCATTGTCTCTCCACCTCGTGGAATGACTCTGCCGCTTGTCATTTCCCGCTCAACGCACCCTGGTAGTGCATTAAGGTGCGTTGCAACGCACCTAGCTAGTGGACTTAGGTGCTATGCAACGCACTTGGCTAGTGGAGCAGCTGAAATGATCCTGATTTGACTTATTCTGAGCAGTTTCTGGTGGAGAACTTCTGGGAGAAGCTTTAATTTGTTGACCTTGTTCCTTTAGGAGTTAGAACAACACTTTTAGGGACTTAGGAGCCCTTGATTTATGGACATTTCATGCTTAGAGCTGTAAGGCACAAAAATGTCTATAACACACCTACAACAACTTTACGGGAAAACTATGAAGGAATTCCATCAGTAAAATACATAGAGCAGTCTTGGACAAGTTTTAAACCCAATAAACTAAAAAGGTTAAAAAATTGGGAAAAGAAATGCAGTTAGTTATTGGTTATAGGCACAGGCATTAAACTTTGGGAGGAATTGAATGGCATCGGCCCTAAATCACATTTAAAGGGCTGCAATAGGTAGACTGCCTCAGAGACGGCTTGGTTATCATACAAAGTTCTTAAATCATTGGATGTCAAAATTCTTGTTCTAATGGTCGTTTCTGCTAGGTTTTGAAGTGAGCTTGGAGCGGAGAAAATAATACAAATTCAAGACACAACAAATTTTGATAATAATACAAAAAGAATTTATTTTCAGATTCAAGAAATCTAAAATCAATAAAATAATAAACTTTCTTTTCTTTTGAACAAAAACTGGACAATTCCCATACCAATCATTCGCTAAATAATTAAGTGCAGTTTTCCAAAAACTTGTAGAGCTGGAATCTCCTCCTCACATCAACTACATCATTACTGGAGCTCTGATAATTGCAAAAGTGTCCTCAGACACGTAATTTTATTAATCAGAAAAAAGATAATTACATATTTGATTTTGCAAGAGTTTACACCCAAACAACCAAACACTCTTGCAATGAGCTATTTATAAGCTCAATGTCCTAACTACCTCTAATTATGGATCACTTATTAAATAACAAGTGTCCATTTACAATAAATTCTATTCAAAACAACTAGCTAACAAATCTCCTAAAATAGATCCTAAGATACGACACATTTGGAGAGTCATATCTTGTTACAACAATGTACTAATTCTAAATGTCTCCATTAAATAATTAAATATTCTAGAATAATAATTATTAATTTAACATCTGAAATTAGTAATTATTTTATTCCAACTATATAACCTATGATAATATTTTATTTTTGGATCATCTAACATTTTCATTAGTATTATTATTTGAAGGGAATTTCTCTGCTGAGGCATACCATCCCACATTCTTTGGTTATCAAATAGTTTTCCGTGATCAGTTCCTACCCTGCAATGATATTTGACATTGCTCGCATGCCCATCATAACTGAAAATGGGTGGATGAATTCAAAGGAAGCTCCACTTCCCCTAAATTGCTTTTGTTGTTTGCACATCAAATTGAAGGTTTGAGGAGATGATTGATCAAGAGGGGGCACATGTACGCCTAGTGCCGATTTTGGTGGAGATTAAGGAGGGGACCCTCCACTCTGAGTTTTTTGTAAATTTATGATTATGCTTAGGGCATATCTTATGAATCATTAAGGGAGATGGATCCTTTAGGTAAAAAACCTTGACAAATTAGATCTCTTTTGTGGAGAGTAGAGTAAAGGTTAGCCATTTCGTCTGCAGATGGGGAAGATTTGCGATCACAGACACAGAAATTTTAATTGTAGAGATGGCAGTAGAAGAGACATGGACCATAGCAGCTTCCTCCCACTCCAGCGAGAATCATTACATCCCATCGTATACCCTATCAGATTCCCAGTCGTTGTAGATTTTGTCATAACCTCTCATCTTAGGGTTAAAATTATATTAAAACACCCACGACTATTCACCTTCCAAAAAATCATAAAATTTTTGTTCTTGGGACTTTTGCACTTGCTAAGATAGCGATGAAGGAAAAAATACTGGTTGTGGCTTAGTAGTATATGCATATCTACACCGCAACCCAAAACTGGGTGAATCTAGCCGATATTGCATTGCAAGACCTTGATAGGGGTATACCGATGATACGGGTATACCGATTTTATCAATAGGATACATATGTTTGTATAGTTTTTTATTGTCTTAATCATATGATGAAAACCCGAGTACAAGAATATGGGTTTCAATGCTTCGCAACTGTGAAGTTCTTGACACTCGGTTGTGACTTGGAGAATTAGGAATATTTTGAGAAGAGTATATATATTCTTTTCAATCCATGTCCTTGCTGTCGTGGCGGAAAAAGTCGTTTGTGCGGGCACAACTGACCTCCCTAGGAGTCTAAACTCTCTAGCGACAAACAAGACAAAATGGAGTGATCTTTCTCTAAATATACCTTTTAAAACATGAAAACTACAAGTGTTTAGGCTTACCTTATTCCAAAACGCTGTTGTTGTAGTCCGTCCTTGCCGATCCGGATGAGCTCCTCCTTCACATCAATTCCTGCAACCACAAACAATCAAACAATTACCAAGCACTTGCATTTCATATAATAAAACATATATTCAACATGCAGACCAAGGAACACATGAAATAACTCATTAACACAAGCTATTGAGAAAAATAAACCAGTTTGTATTAATAACGAAACAAAGAAACTCTTACAACCTGGCCTTGGTGTTGTGCAAGTTCCTCCCAGGGTCCATCAAGGGTTTTCCTCTACTTTGACAAAGCTCACCCACTTCCAAGTAGAATCAAGCAAAGACAATCTCTCCTCACAAGGTTCTAAATGGGAGTCCTAATTCCTGCAGCATTTACCCAAAGAAAATGTATAGCTTCAACCTCTCCTCCTTCTGGCTCAATGCCTTTATTTATAGTGCTGTAAAGAGGTTATTCAGGTCCACCATCAATGGGATAATCCCCCTCTTTGGGTGGGATAGCTCCCTTATTGATGGGATAAGTTCCCCCTTAATAGAGATACATGAACCAACTGGAGGCGCATCCATTTCATCAAACCGACCTCTAGAAAGTTCTAGAAGTAACCACAAGTAACTTTTTTAAGATGAAACTTGCGCATTTTGCCTTTTACAGAAGGACGCACCTGTCCTTTGACATACAGAGCGTCCAAAGACGCAGACTTTGTGAACATTGTGAGCGTCCCCGCAGGTAAGGCTCGAGAGAACCTGCGACCCCAGAGATAAACACATTTTTTACAAGACTTTCTCTCTTCTTTGAGTTTGAGATGGATAGCAGAGGCATAAGACTTGCCTAAAAAGGGTAGTATGACTATTGATTTGAGCCATACTAACTGTAAGTAGTCATGGTGACATTTTTTAGTGTAACAGATTGCCCCCTAAAGTGCGAAGCCTGGAATAGATTAGGGTTTTGTAATATCTAGGAAGGGTGAAGCGCTTTATCATTTCAAGGATTGTCTTGTGGATGACCTGGTTGGAACCTGCAATTTTCAACACAAAATACATGTATAAGATTATATCATCACTGAGGTAGGCATTCCCATACTCAGATTCAAAACTTTAACTAATGGACTAACTATTCTGATACAGGAATGATCTTGCAGTACATCATTTTTATAGACTTTTGTAGACACAGTATGGACGCAGCCATCTGTTTATGATTAGTCTACATAGATAATGAATACAAAACTCCTCGCAGCCTGGATAGTAGAAACTAGATCCAGGGTCTTCACTTCTATTTCCCGAATTGGTACGATTCTAGCCATGTGATTAAATGATTTGATGTCGAACATGTTAGAAACCACTTGATTACCAGTCGATGATGTAAACTGTTAACAAGCGTGAGAGAAACCACCAGTAATGTCAATGGTTCTCAAAGTACCAAGCACAACCCGTGAAATGTGAATAGATGTTTTGATGTCGAACACTTCACAGAATCCTTTGATCGAAAGTCAATGATGTAAACTGACGTCAAAGGCGAGAAACCTGCCATTGATGCATGCAGACTTCAAGGTACTGTCGATTCCTAAGTCATATTTCTAGATAATGTGTCGATGTCGATAGAAAGCGACCCGTTGTAGGCAAGCCCGCAACACGAAATCATTGTTCAAGTTGAAGAAATGTTGCCATAAGGACTGACTCAAGGATGATCAAATGGATGACAAGTATTTTGCAGATGAAAGTTTTTGCTTGCAGCCCTCTTGAACACATAACGACACGACAGATGGCTTGGTGACGAATATCTCAAAGTTAATCCCCGGAACCCGGTTAAAGACTTTCAAAGTGGTTTGATCAACTTGTGAGGTAAAAGATTTCCCAACCCAGGTGAACGAGACAGTGTCGTGTTCAAGAGCGGTGATAAAGTTTCTTTCGAGACAAAAGGTAACAAACAGGTTCATTCTTCTCTCTTTTCCCCCACCATTTCTGGCAAGTACCTCTTTATTTTTAACAAGCTTGAGGAGGATAACATATGCTTGATTATAAGCTCATCCTTCGGACGAGTCCAACCTAGTTTAAATTCGAACCCTAGGAAGGAGTGGTTCGTTCCTGTTTGTAATTGAACAGGTCCTCTACTGTAAAAGTTTAACGAGTCCAGTATAGGAGAAACTCGGCGTTTTTCAATTTTAGAGAGTCTGAAAAAACAAAAGGAAACTCCATGTTGAACTTTTTCGTAAATTTGTGTCCCTCAAGCCCGAAAAAGTATAAAATAATACCTGGGGGAACCGCTTGATCTTGCGACCAAGGAGTACTTTCATAATAGTGTCATTGACCTGAAAAGTAAAAAGCGATCAAGGACACGTCGTTTTATTTCCTTATCGAGTTTGAAACGACAAAAACCCGGCAATCTTTTCCTGATTTTACGGTCAGAAAAGAGCTAAAAGGGGACCGTCTTTTAATTCCGTTTTAACGAGTGTAAAAGAAACGCTCGGCGATCTTTTCATTTTTTAGGAGTCAGAAAAGGGCTTAAAAGATGACTCTGATATTTTATTTGTGAAAAAATTACAATTTCCCTTGAAATCCCTTTGTCCTGCACAAAAGCGACACATTACTCATACCTGTTTAAAATAGGCAAAAATACATCGAAAAACATCTTTTCATGGTAAAAAATGAACTAATTCATCCAAAAAACCTATAAAAAGACCTTTTACCATATCATTTTTACCGTTTGACTTTGGAGGTTGAAAAAGGAGCTTTTGACAAGAAACTTCCCGTGGTCGCTGCGGAAAATCTGACCGTCGGAATCGAACGCCGTCTCATCCAGGTATTTTACACATCCTACTCTGCATTTCTATCCGTTTAGAATCAATTTTTAGGTCTTAGTTTCATTTTTTGGGGGGGTTTTGGTTTTGGAATGCGCCTCTCGGTGGACGCGGGTGCCCTACGGATGACCCGCGTCCCCCGACTTTTTCTCATACGGGAAAATAGTTGGAAGACGCGGCCCACCTTCAGGAAAGCCGCGTCCGGGCGCCCTGTGCTACAAAGCCGGGGTGCGTCTTCCGAGAAGTGCGCATTTCAAAACCCCAACTCCCTCAAAAAACTACCAAAAATTCCCAAATCAATTTCTAATTGCTATTTTTGATGTGCAGGGTATTAACCATGTTAGATTGGAGAGAACGAGAGCATGTAGAGGATGATGAAGTTGCAATAAATCATCAACCTTCCCTGGATGTCCTAAGAGCATGCGGATTATACAAATACAGGACCATACCGGGCATGAGGGGCCAGGTAAGATTCTTGGAATGGCTGGTTGAGCGATGGAACGTTCAAGAACAATGCTTTTACATAGGAGGGCACCAGCTCGAGATAGAGCCCTCGGATGTATACTTTCTTACTGGCTTGCCGAATAGAGGTGAGCAACTTAGTCTTGTGGGGACTAGGCCGGGTGGCCAATCCCTTGATAGTCTCCGCGACGAGTGGTGCACACCTGGGGCTCACCATTCGAAAGGCATAGAGATAAAACACATCACTCTGCGTGAACTCAAAGTCATAGCGTTCACGGTTACCAGAATTTGCGGGGCGGCCGCTTTACACATTTCTTCCGGATCCCAAATGCGGATGGCAATTGACTGTTACCAAGGCACCATTTTCAACTGGTGTGAAGCTGTGTCGGCTCATATGAAGAGCCAACTGACCAAGGCAAAGAATGGACGACTAAAAACTTTTGGATATGGGCCTCTAGTCGTGAGCTTTGCCTTGGAGAGAGTTCCAATGCTGATCCCTCAGCAACTCACTGTTGATATCTTGGGTCCTCGGGAGCCAAAGCTGATACGATGGGTTGCGGTGATGGCCCGGCATCCTGACGAGGGCGCGGCGGTGGTTCGATTCTCAGATAGTTACTTTCACTGGTTAGAGGACCAGGTTTTTTCGATACAAGACTTTCCGTATGCCGGAGTGGATTTTAGAGGTGATCCGGACATGGTTCTTCCACCGGGAGAACAATGGGATGACAGAGGTACTTTATTTTTCACAAGTTTTCTAATTATGTATTTTTTTATTTTTCATATATATCGTCTCAAACTAACAGTAAAAATTTTCAAAATGCAGATGTTGGTCCACAGCGTCCAGCCAACCTCCGACCTTTTGATAGACTACATCCAGCTGCACCGGTACCGGCCCCACAGGACGCGGCTGTAGACGTACTAGCTGAGTTGGAGCATGATCTAGAGCGTCTAACGGCAGACATACCTGAGACTACTATGGACGACATTCCTATCAGACTTCAGCGTTTTGTAGTCGCGGTCCCTGGACCGTTTAGGAGATTTTTGCATAAGGTAGCCCGTGCAGTGGTGTCATACAGAGAGCACCACCAGTGATTGACTAGTCACTTTTGTAGTCACATGTGACATTTTGACTTTTTGTACTTATCATTTTGCCGATCATAAGGTGTTTTTCAACCTATGATCGAAGACGATGTATATATTTTTTGACACACTTCTATCTATATATATCACTATTACCGGCTTATCTTGTTTAACATATGTGATGAAATGTTTTTAAATTTACTTGCATGATTATCGTAAATGTCTGTCCAACATTCGAGAAGCAATTGCATCTGCTAATGTATTTAAAGACCTTGGAATATGCTGATATTCAATGTAATCAAATTCACGTTCCAAGAGACGCACTCTCAAAAACAACCTTAATAACACAGGATTTCTAATGGCATAAACTCTATTAAGCTGTAATACAACAAGTTCAGAATCTAACCTCACTATCAAACATCGAATTCCAAATGAAATAGATTCGGATAATAATTCAACCACTGCACTGTATTCTGCAATGTTATTCGTTGTTTGACCGAGGCTTACCCCATGCATAGAAACTAACTCGTCAGAGGGCGAATAGATAACCCAAGCTGCGGAAGAGATATTCCGTGTACTACGACAAGCACCATCAGCAAATCCAATGTATGTTTGGAGAGGCGTCGACATCTGCAATATCAAGAGTAAAACCAAGATAAGCCAGAATAATGACGAAAAAACACACTCTCTAAGCTAAGCACACTGACTAAACTAACAAATACGCTAGCTAGAAAGAAAATCTAACCTATCTAAAGATTTCTCCATCCACCATTTAAGCATAATACCTCTTTAATTAAAGTCCATTTCTGGGTTTACCCAAAGAGTCCCCATCAAAATCAACCAACTCATAAGCCCCTTTTGCTAGCTTTCGCTTTACAATGTAGGGTCCATGCCACATGGGAACGAATTTTCCAGCACCTAGCTTATCGTTAGCTTGATCATATAATAGCACTAGGTCTCCTTCCGAAAAACTTCGAGGGGTTACATTTCTATCATACTGAGCTTTCATTCGTTTCGCGTGAGTCTCGATTGCCAATGTAGCGTCACGTCGAGTCTCATCTAATTTAGCCAAGTATAATAAACGTTTCTCCTCTTCGGAAGTAGCTGGAAGTAATTCGACAGCCATTTGAAGTGATGGGATTTCGCATTCAATGGGTAACACAGCTTCCAAGCCATAAACTAGCTGGAAAGGAGTGAACCCTGTTGAATTTTTCACTGAGGTCCGGTATGCCCATAGCGCTGAAAATAACATGTTGTGCCAATTCGACCGATGAACACCAATGGTTCGTCGGATCATGATAACCAGAACTTTGTTGATAGACTCAACCAAACCGTTGGCTTGCGGATAATAAGGAGTAGAGCTATCGTGGCGCAAACCAAGCTGGCTTGTAAGCTCAGTCATCATGACATTTCGAAAATGGCTCCCATGGTCAGTAATGATTGCTTGTGGGACACCAAACCTAGTTATGATATGATTGAATACGAAAACTGCAGTTGTTTTGCCGCTTGCGTCGAATGTAGGCATCGCCTCGGCCCACTTAGTAAAATAATCAACTGCAAGGATGATATACGCATGCCCCCCGGCCGAGTGAGGGTTACAAGTAATAAAGTTGATACCCCATTTGGCGAATGGACCAGCGGCAATTATAGGATGGAGAGGAGCAGGTGGAGCGCGCATCTTGCGATCAAACACTTGACAGTTGTGGCATTTCCTGACGGCAATGATACAATCTTTAAACATAGACGGCCAGAAATAGCCAGCGCGCAACACCTTCTGAGCTGTGGCATACCCAGACATATGACCGCCACATGCTCCCGAGTGACAATCATTCAAAACTCTCTCAGCCTTTTCGTGAGTTAAACAACGTCGAAAAACTAAGTCTGCCCCCCGGCGATAAAGTGTATCTCCAATAATTCTGTATGGCTGGGATTGAAACCGAATTTTTCGACGTTCCGCTTTGGAAGCTTCAGGCCGAAAGGTTTGGGTTTGGAGATAGATGATTATATCCCCGTACCACGGATCTACAGTACTGATAAGAAACAAAGATTCGTCCGCAATGGACTCTTCTGCCACAGTCTCTGTGTCAGCACTAGGGAAATCACACATCAATTCCGCGAAAACTAAGGATTTCTTAGACTTGGACTTCTCGAACTCCAAGTCGAACTCTTGCAGGATAACTATCCATTTAGAGTACTTGCCCCCTAGCAATTGTTTTGTCAAGATATAAATCATAGGGTTGCAATCCGAAATAACTGTAGTTTTACGGAGAAGAATGTAGTGACGAAAACGCTGGACAGCTTGAACGGCTGCCAGGGCCAATTTCTCCACATGCGAATATTTTAGCTCAGTGGGATTCAAGGTCCTACTAAGATAATATATCACATGCTCCGCTCCGAATTCATCTTCTTGAACTAACACCATTCCAATGGTGGAATGCGAAGCCGCGAGGTATAAGAAGTAGTCTTGGTTGTAGTTGGGAGGATGCAATAACGGTGCATGGGTTAACGCGTGTTTAAGTGCATCAAAAGATTGTTGGGCAATCTCGTCCCAAGAGAATTGTGCATTCTGTTTCAACAACCGTGTAAAACCTTTAGTGACCTCGGCGTAGTTTGGGATGAATCGGCGTAAAAAGTTCGCTTTCCCTTGCAAACTTTGGAGTTGGCGCAAACTCGAAGGAGGAGGCAATTTGATGATAGCCTCGACTTTCGAGGGATCGACGCGAATGCCGGCTTTTGAAACAACAAATCCCAGCAATCGACCTGTTTCTATACAGAAAACACACTTGTGGGGATTCAACCGAATTCGATAATGCCTACACCTCATAAAGATTGCTCGTAGATGGACAAGGTGATCAGCTCGATGTAAAGAATGAGCAGGCAAATCATCGAGATAGGGTTGCACAATGTGCTTGATGTCGTGAAATGCATAAGACATCGCCCGTTGAAAAGTAGCCCCGGCATTCTTAAGCCCGAAAGGTAATTTGCAATAAGCAAATGTCCCCCATGGACAAATGAATGCCGTTTTTGGTTGGTCGGCAGGTAGAATATTGATTTGATTATAGCCCGAAAAACCATCCATAAAGGAAAACATTTCACTTCCGGCACAATCATCAATAATTTGATCGATATAAGGCGTAGGATAGTTGTCTTTTGGACAAGCTCGATTTATATCCCTATAGTCGATACAGATTCTTATTGTTCCTTGTTTCTTGTTAACCGGAACAATATTCGATACCCAATCCGTTAACGGGATCGGATAAATGAAACCTGCTTTCAACAGCTTTTCGACTTCTGCTTTAATTGCAGCCGCTTTTCGAGGGTGAATCTGACCTACGGGTTTAGCATCCGGGTAGGTCTTTATTTCATGAACAACAATAGCTGGATCGATTCCCGGCATTTCCTCATAAGACCAGGCAAACACATCGCGGAATTCTTGGAATAGGGCCTTGTAAATTTGGATTTCTTCTTCAGTACATGCGGCACCTATATGAATGTTCTCCTCAATTCCGGGTTTCACTGAAATATCAATGGGAATAGTACGAGAAATATTCCCTAAATTCAACTCTGAATCAGAATGTTTCGTTGGATCCTGAGCGTCTTTGACATATTCAGCGGTAAAGATAGATGAAAAATCATTTTCAAATGCATCATCCTTAGGTAAAAACGAAGATCTGTGATGGAGATCCTCCCATGGTAGATCATCTACACTTAGGATTTCGCGAAGTTGTTCGTCAGATGACACGACTTCGGGAAATGCTATCCGTTCTAAGGTTGAGGTGAAAAGGGATTCTTCACTGACCACATTCATTTGGTCAATTTCGGTTGAATGCGAGTCGGTAAAAGACATGATAGCTTCATAAGCAATTTCATACGGACTCAAAGACATAGCATTACCGAATGAGTCTATCTCAGAGTCGGATGGGACAATCCAAGGATCATCATAAACAATGTTTTCTGATGTAATCATATGAATTGTCGCAAATGAAGGGTCTACGTTGAGTGGAGGGAGAGGAAAAGTTCCCAGTAAACCGGAATCCTTAACTAAACCTACACCAACGTCCTTATAAGGGATTGTCGTCTTACCGACATGCTGGATACTCTCTGAAGAGGCTGGGTCGGATGAAAAGTATGTCAGCTGATCAATAGTCACGATCTTACCGTTATGTGGAAACTTGATTATTCTGAAGACCGATGAAACAACCGCTGTCATAGCATATGACCAACTTCGACCCAAAAGAAGGTTGTAGTCTAGAGGGGCATCAACCACTTCCACATCTAGAGTAACGGTTTTACCTTCTACCCCTATAGGCAATTCTTGTAGAATACCAAACGGACGGAACCCACGGCCATCAAAGGCCTTAAGGATGGTGGGGGATTGGTTCAACGAAGGAGAACCAAGCGATCTCCAACATTGAATCGACATAATACACGTAGAAGCTCCCTCATCAATCACAGTCCGATGAATAGGTCTGTTTTTTACTATCACTGGAATTTGGAAAGCCATTTGATGGGGGAGACGCAGTGTACTATTTTCTAGATCGAAGATCATTAGATTTGGATCCTGAACATCAACAGCTCCGATAGCCGACAAAAGCAATTTTCGTTGTGCTGGGCATGATTGCAGCACTTCTAACGCCGACATTGCGGAGGGTG
Organism: Pinus tabuliformis; assembly: GCA_031772625.1. Lineage (NCBI taxonomy): Eukaryota > Viridiplantae > Streptophyta > Pinopsida > Pinales > Pinaceae > Pinus > Pinus tabuliformis. The sequence continues at coordinate 1,015,290,148 of CM062818.1, forward strand.
AAACAGCTAAGTCCTCAACAATGTTGTAATTCTGGGCTGCTCTCGCATGTGGATTGAAAGCAGACCTTCGAAGTACACCCTTGGCGGGCGGTTTAATCACTAAGTCTAGGTTAGGTTTTTCGATCTGTAGTGGATCGGAACCAGGAGCTGAGGTTGATGGGTTAGAGTGAGAAGATTCTGCTTCCTTACCATCAACAGGATTCTTACTACCATAATCTTGCGATCGAGTCGCAATCCTCACATGAGACATCATCAAAATGGGTTCTTCACTGGCATTCGAAGAAGAACCTATCATCTTATTCTCCTGCTCCGGAAATGGATTTTTTAACACAGCAGGAGTGGGAGCACCTTTGACTATTTTCACAACCTCGGCCCGATGAGGGCAATCTCTCGTAAAATGATCCTCTTCACAAATAAGACAAGGATATCGAGGTTTGCGCTTTTCGTCATTGGTTTCCGACTTTTCTGTTTTCTCCTTCGGAGCCTTGTCTGCTTTAGCCTTCTTCTTTCCTTTCTTCTTTCCACCGTTTTTTGATTTGGCCGTAGATGACTCTACAGCGTGAATATCGGCGGTAAGTTCAGGAGGAGAAGACTCTCCTGTCGGAGAATCAGGCAAAGTGATAATTGGAGTATTCGAAGCCTTGGAAGACTTCTTCTTGCTCTTCGTAGTCACGATACCAATCATACCATCAGCGGCATGAGATCCCGAAGGAGCGACAGCGATTTGATTCGACTTTGGAAGATCCGGAATCTTCTCGTGTAATGTACCCGACTGAGTGTAAACTAAGTCAAGGTATTGTGCCTGAGCAATGACTTGCTCCTCAGTAACTACTCCGGCCTTAGCTACATCTTCAGTAATCTTTGGTAATAATGATTTGACAAACCATTCAGCTAAGATTTGGTCCGGGATAAAAACTTTCACTAACCTCCTACGACGTCTCCACTCATGAATGTGATCAGAAATATACGTGGACGTCGATTGTTTTAGTGAAGTTAATAACTCCGTGCCGTTATCGTATCTGACCGGCAACTGAAAGTGAGTTAAGAACGACGTAGCTAACTGACTAAAGTTGTAAAAAGAGGCCCGTGGTAACTCAATGTACCACTTGGCCGCGAGACCAATGAGTGTACGTTGAAAAAGACGTAAGCGGATGGAATCATCTGAGATAGAATTCGAAGCACACCAGAGGTGGTAAGTCGTCACGTGATTGGACGGATCCTCTCCAGACTTACCTTCAAACTTGGGTATATCACTGGGCAACTTGTTTGGCATTGGCGGCCAGAACGGAAGATATTGAATTGGAGGCAAAGCCAACAATGATTATTCTAAGGTGTTTTACTTGATCACAATCAAATCAAGGACTAGCTTATTGCAGAACCAAAAACTAGTCAAAACAAAACTCTAATCTTTTTGTTCTTTTGTAAAATGGAAATCAACACTTTATAAATAAGTAATTCGAAATTTGACCCAAAAGACAACTTAAATGGCAAGCTGCTCACACAAGGAGACTTTACGACAGGCCCGACTTCTAAGAAGGCTGACAAACCAGAGAGATCTAAGGTTGGACAACTTTCTACCGTCAAAGTCACTACAGGACCTATTCAGAAATCAAACCCTAGGCCTAAACTTCGTTGAAATCCACTAAAACACTCAAAGCTCACAAAACAAGTTCAGGTGAAAATTTTTGACAGGGTACTAAAGGATCTGGGCAGAAAACACTAAGAAAAATCAAAATCTAAAAGCAATTAAAGCAAAAAATGGAATTTTCCTAAATTCTACAGGAAGACGCAGGCAACCCGTTATAACAGGCGCGGGCCCGCTCTGTGCAAACGGCAACAGCGCGTCCAAAGACGCACTGTGAAGAACTCATATGGTGCGTCCCTCTGGAAAAGTTAAGAAAAACCAAATCTAACTAAATCTAAAGCTAAGCCACCCAAATACTAATTCTCACAGTCAAAAACCAGAAAATAAAAATGATTTTCTCAGAGCAAAGTTCACACAAAGGAAAAGACTTTCTCATTAATGGATTCCCCAGCGGGGTCGCCAATTTGTCGTGGCGGAAAAAGTCGTTTGTGCGGGCACAACTGACCTCCCTAGGAGTCTAAACTCTCTAGCAATAAACAAGACAAAATGGAGTGATCTTTCTCTAAATATACCTTTTAAAACATGAAAACTACAAGTGTTTAGGCTTACCTTATTCCAAAACGCTGTTGTTGTAGTCCGTCCTTGCCGATCCGGATGAGCTCCTCCTTCACATCAATTCCTGCAACCACAAACAATCAAACAATTACCAAGCACTTGCATTTCATATAATAAAACATATATTCAACATGCAGACCAAGGAACACATGAAATAACTCATTAACACAAGCTATTGAGAAAAATAAACCAGTTTGTATTAATAACGAAACAAAGAAACTCTTACAACCTGGCCTTGGTGTTGTGCAAGTTCCTCCCAGGGTCCATCAAGGGTTTTCCTCTACTTTGACAAAGCTCACCCACTTCCAAGTAGAATCAAGCAAAGACAATCTCTCCTCACAAGGTTCTAAATGGGAGTCCTAATTCCTGCAGCATTTACCCAAAGAAAATGTATAGCTTCATCCTCTCCTCCTTCTGGCTCAATGCCTTTATTTATAGTGCTGTAAAGAGGTTATTCAGGTCCACCATCAATGGGATAATCCCCCTCTTTGGGTGGGATAGCTCCCTTATTGATGGGATAAGTTCCCCCTTAATAGAGATACATGAACCAACTGGAGGCGCATCCATTTCATCAAACCGACCTCTAGAAAGTTCTAGAAGTAACCACAAGTAACTTTTTTAAGATGAAACTTGCGCATTTTGCCTTTTACAGAAGGACGCACCTGTCCTTTGACATACAGAGCGTCCAAAGACGCAGACTTTGTGAACATTGTGAGCGTCCCCGCAGGTAAGGCTCGAGAGAACCTGCGACCCCAGAGATAAACACATTTTTTACAAGACTTTCTCTCTTCTTTGAGTTTGAGATGGATAGCAGAGGCATAAGACTTGCCTAAAAAGGGTAGTATGACTGTTGATTTGAGCCATACTAACTGTAAGTAGTCATGGTGACATTTTTTAGTGTAACACTTGCCTTGCAGGACCTTGAGAGGGGTATATAGATTATTCTCAATGGAAAATAGTTGTCGTTTGTGTGGTTGTTTATGATCTTGCCATTTATTCACATATTTTTGAAATATATGAAAAGTTTCAACCTCATTAAATGACATTTACACAACTAGAATACACCAGTGCTACCTCTAGAGAGATAAAATTAGTTGTGTCCATATGATTCTTCAGTGCTCAAGATACTAGCCCATTGTATACACATATGGAAGGGAATATCCTCCGCTTTCACAAGTGAAATAGCTAGTAAACTCAATGCAGCAATATCAAGATGAGTTCATATGTGCTACACTATTAGATTGACTTAGTAAATTGATATCTTGTTGCCTGTCCAGATTGTTGGGGCTACCTTTAGATTCTTTCTTTTTTATTGTAAATGCTTTAAACACATATCCATCCAATTTCCTTGTAAGCATTACTAAGCATAGGATGATAATATGGGGAATTTTCTTGGATCGGATTCCAACTTAGTTATTTCCTCTGCTTTTGGGCATATGTAAATTTAAGTGCATTTTAATGGAATGTGATTGCTTGTTTCTGTGTTAAGATATTTTCAAATTTACTTGCTGACACTTTTCACATCAATTTAAGAGAAGTCCTTATAATCAAATTGGTATTTATCCCAGGAGTTTATTCTTGCACATTCTCACACTTTCAAGGCTTTCATATATGCCATAAATCATATATAAGTACCTAGACTTGGAAGAAAGCTCAAAATTAGAACCTCTTTTGACAACGTATAGGTCCTCCTCATAGGACAGTTGTAGAGACTTCTCCCTTCAATGTGGTTGGGCTTCAAGACTACGACTAAGACATGCTAGGTCTCCTTACTTGAACAACACCTAAAACATATCCTTTAGGACATTGTATTGAGTCTCTTTCTTATTTTGGATTAGGGTACATTTAGGTGCCCTTTGATTGCGTCTTAGCTGTGAATAGAAGACTACGGCTAGGGCTCTTTTGGATCTTCCTTTGACAGCGTATGGAAACCTCCTTGTTGTGATGAAGCGCCTTCTTTTGGGACATCGAAGGAGCCTCTCTTCACTGTGATTTAATCCCTTTAGGACAACATATAAGGCTTGCGGCTAGGGCATGTTGTACAGAAACTAGGGCTCCTCCAAGGCTACAGCTATGACTCTTCCTTTAAGACTGCATTTAGGGTAGCATTAGCCCTCCCTTGATATTGGATTAGAGCACAACTGGACAAGAACTTCAACTCCTTGTTTGGACTGTGGTTAGGGCATCATATCTCTATTAGGACAACGTATAGAATACTTCTTGACTACGGCGAGACTATCCCATTTCCTCTTGTGTCTAGGGCGTCATCATCTAGATCTCTATAGCCAACAAAACCCAAAACAAGTGGAGAGAGATCAATAGTTAAGTGTGTGTACAAAATGACTTGAAAACCTCTTGTATTTATAAAAAAATGTTAAGGATAGATGGGGGTAATTTGGTTGCTGGAATTCCTTGATGAATTGTTACATAACACAAATAAATTCATATCTTCATGAATACACGTTGGAATCGAATGATCTTTAGATCAATCCTACACCTCTCTACGAGACAGTCCTGTTGTGCCACTGCTGCACTATGTCATGGCTGTCTTGTTGTGCCACTGCTGCACTATGTCATGGCTGTCCCATTGTGCCACTATTGCACAATGTCATGGCTATCTTGTTGTGCTTTGCCATACCATAACAACACCATGAATTCGCTACACTAAATACTAGTTGTCCCATGTTGTACCGTTGTACCATTGTTGTCTCGTTGTGCACTATATGGCATTGACCATTGTTGTCTCATTGTTGTACCATATGCTGCACCATACTGCACCAAGTTTGCTTTTCTATCTCAGTGTTGTATCATTGCAGCACCATGTAGCATTTTTGTTCCACTACTGCACCATCCATCTTGCTATCCATACTGCTACACCATTGCTGCACCATACATCTTGTTGTCCATTCTATTGCGCCATTGTTGCAGCATACATCTTGTTGTCCATGCTGTTGCACCATTGTTGCACCATACATATTGATGTCATTGATAGTACTACTATGGTCCCTCGATAGTACTACTATGGTCCCTAACCCCATTTCCCTGCTCATTAATAAGATGAGAGGTACTTCCAATGAGTCTCAGACTACATGGGTAGGATGCCTTGATAGGGGAACTGATCATCTGTCCCACAAGAGAACTAATCATCCTGGCTCACAGGAGAATGAATCATCCTATCCCAAGGTCACCTCAAGGTATCACAGGTGAAGGCTAAGCTATTCAACATATACACAACGCACCTTAGGGAAGGGTGAGTCAGCCTCTATTCATGTGTTGCTCTATTAAGTACCCCAAGCTCCCAAAATCTCCCGGAGCTAAATGCATGCAACATGTAGGACCCTTATACAAAGGTCTCTCAATGACTCCAAGTTGTTCGGGAAAGTCACGGATTTGACCTTTCCCTTGGGCTTTGACAAAATTTCTGTGACCTGTACATCAGTCTCAATGCGATGGATCCTCCTCGCTCATCAACTTACCATATTCTAGATAAGGTAGTATCTGATGTTTATCTACTGGAGCAATCATTGAATACAGGATTCCTCAATAATCAAATCCCCCTAGTTGTCATAGAGGATCACAGTGGTATTCATCATGTGTACAAACAATGCACGGAAGAACTTCCACAACCAAGCAGCTTCACACAAGATCATACTCGTAGCTATGTATTCGGTCTTGGCAGTGCTTATAGTAACCGACTTCTGCTTCTCACCCATCCATGATATCGAAGAAGAATCCAAAGGGAACTAGCACTAAGAAGTTCTCTAGTGATCCTCCCCATTGCCTGCCTAGTCAACATTCGAATAATCATGCAGCTTCATATTTCAGGTAGTGTATCTCAATCCATGAGAGATTGTGCCCCAAAGATATCTCAGAAGATTATTGGCACCAATCCAGTGAGGCTCAACCAAATATGAGCTCACCTTGCTAACTGCAAAACATATATACGGATCAAAGTTCGCCAAGAACACCAATGAAAATGAGTTTATGAAACTTAGAGGCATTTCCCAAATCTGGTCCAGCATCATCACAATATAACTTCTGAAAGTTAAGATCCTCGAGTTAGTCATGATCTTGCTGTTTACCATTCCATATCCAGAATCCAACTCCCTCTTACATTTGCAAGTGAGAAGGTCTGCACCTATCAGAAATAGGTCATTCTTAGAAGGTGCCCATATGAGAGGTCCATCATCTACAATCTTCAAATAATGGTTCGGATTGGCTTCACTCTTAGTGAATCTCAGCTTGATCTGACAATTACCAATCATCTCATATCAAACCCAGAGTGATTTGCTTCAACCCATAGAGGGATTTCTTTCACCTGCATACATGAGATTCTCGATGAATTTCAAACCCCTTGGGTTGTTCCAAGCTGTTAATTTGTGGTAGCACCAGATGTGCTCGAGCCACAAAATTTGGTGGAGAGTTGGAACACATGAGATCTCCAATACCCAGAAATGATTTGGGCAGATTCTAAATAGTTCAGGAGATATTAAAATAATTAATATTTTTAATATGGACCCTAAGTCTAAACATAGGGAAATTAGAATATTAATGTGTATAAATATGAAATTGTGTTAGAAGGGTCCAAAAGACAAGGATCGAGCCAAATCTAATCTTAGTGATTGATTAGGGACTTAATATTTGCCATTGATATGTCAACAAGAAAAGTATAAGAGGAGGTCTGAGGGTCACTTGGAGAACACACCAAATGATCAATCATTCTATTCTCTAGAGTGAGGTTTGCTGAGGAGCTACCAGAATGATTATCCGAGGTTTTAGCTAGGACATCTATCAGAAAATGTGAGGTATTACTGCTAAGGGAATTCTCTATTGGGTATGCCAGTTTTGACACCCAGATTGTACTCTGATATTGCTTAATAAAAAAATCCTCAGATAGCTACACCTGTTTTCCTGCATTGGGTTTTTCCGAGGACATTGGTCCAAAAATAAAGGTGTCATATGGTGTATTTGTTTTTGTTTCTTTTAGTTGTCGATCTGTAATATGTTGGGCATGCACTAGTGTTTATTTTTAGTATTTACATTGTAAATAACTTGTTAAGGAAAAGAACAAGTAGGTAGGAATAAATGAGATAAAGTGCATGGAGGGTTTCTAACTAGGTAAACTTAGAAACTTCAACAAAAGCCTATGAACCTGCTACATGAGGGGAATGGTCCCTTTGTCAGATTTTCCTTCGGTATATCTCATACATGTACCGTCATGCTCCTTTTGAATTCAGGCATCCCAGTTACCATCTGACTCACATCGTGTAGGGCCCCATAATAAGTAGACCTCTGGTGCTATAGATGAGATGTGTCAAATAACATGGTCCCCAATGGACAATCCTGCAACTTGGTCCCCAATGCTAAACCCATGAGTAAACGCATCTTTGAAAATTCTATTTTCAAACATCTACCTTTCCATCAATGAATGCCACCCTAAAACCTTTGGCTTCCATTGCCGAAATCGACACTAGGTTCTCCTTGCGATCAAGTACATAAAAGAGATTCTGTAAATGAATCAAGTTATCCTCATTCAATTGAGCGGTAACATTTCCTACACCATTTCGGGATAGGTGGAATCAGCTCCAAGTATAATCCCACGATTGTTTCTTACCAAATTCAAGAGAGCACCCTTCTGTCCAATGAAGTGCCTTGAAGCACTATAATCAATAAGCCAACTTCCCACAGAATCTAAAGGAGAGGTCCAATACAAGATAACATTTCTTTATCTTATCAGAAGGAACATTTGATTCTTCATACCTGGGGTTCCTTTCTTCCTTGAAGAGTTAGTCGTTTCCTTGATGACCTGCATTATCTTTCATTCCCTTGATCATTGAAGATTTCCATGGAATGATTTTTATCTTCATCAATAGATGTGTCCTTGCCATTTGTACACTCCTTCGCATAATGGCCGAACTTATTATAAGCAAGTCATCTGCCTTTCCTTTCACCCTAAGATCCGGACTTCCCATTGAAGTGATATGTAGATAGGAAATCAGAAGCTTCCACTACGCCATTCTGATAATATACTCTGCTCTGACTTTACCCTTGGTGAATTTGAAGAGGGATGAGGAATCCATGGATCCTTTTGTCCTTTCCCAACTGTCTTCAGTGATTTCTCTTTCACTCATGATTGTGTATAGGATAAGGGATTTTCCTTTCATGACTGCATATAGGATAAGAGCTTTTCCTTTCATGACAACAAGGGCATTCCATGTGTAGAGCACTTCTTCTAGGATGATGTTTAGGTGCCATCTCCATTAGGCAACATAGCAACTATGTTTAGGGCATCTCTTCTCCTTAGTCCCGTGGCTAGTGTCTCTACCTTCATTTCCATGGCTGCGTATTACTGCTTCTTCATAGGGCAGCACTTAGGGCTTCTCCATAGGGAAACGTTACGGCTTCCGTCACCATGCTAGATCTCCATTTCCTCTCGCATCTATGGCTTCTTCATTAGTGTAGTCTAGAGCCTGGGGCACTTCCTCTAGACTAGTGCTATAGCTGGTCACTTTTGATGATGGTGATCCTCTTGAGAGTTCATCCTCCACACTAGCAAATGCATATATTGGATTAGGTATAGAGGAGGAGGATGATGGATGAGACAACAATGGCAATACACAAATTCTAATGATTATGGCATCGAGGAGGACTATTGATAGCCATCAGCTACGAGAATCTTCCATCTATGGTTCTAGTGTCCATGCTATTTTGTATTTTCCATTGGCATTCCACTCTATAGTAGCATTGAATCAATATCTATGTAGTATGTTTTCTACATTCTGATTTTTATGACTTAATGAGAAGACTATAGTTTGTGGTTCTAACTTCTTGTGTTTGTCATTTGATCATCATTGATGTAGTACTAGTAAGTACTAGTTATATGATTGAATTTGTGTCATGTAAATGTTCTATTTTCTAAATTATAAAATAATTGATATCCTTATTGTCATGTTTTTAGAGTCGATGTGTCTTGTCTCACATATGAGAGATGAAACACTTGGTATTACCTTAGATTGGCTATTTATTTGGTATTTTCCACTGTAAATGGGTTGTTGTTATTTGGTTGCTTCATGTTGTTCATGTGTTGTAGGTGTAGAATTTCTTTGCTAACAAAATTCAGAGTTGATTTGCCTCCCAAACAAATTATTGTTTGTGTGTGGATTTTTGGATTTGTTGCTCTTATATGTCTTGCCATAATATTACAAGTGTCCATAATGAGTTAAACTCTATGATTTCTTGTTGGGGTTGCACATTCTCTAAGCATGGTCCTATTTGTTTCGCAGGAAATTCAAGGTTATGGTCTTGAATACCAACATGATTGAGACAATAACAATATGGCATCTCATTTTCAGCTTTAAAAGTTTTAGTTAAGTTGTTGATTTCTCCATTTATCTTGGCTTACAATTTTTTGGACGAAGAACCAATAATGTATGTCTAACAATGGACCTTAGGCATCACAAAGGACACACCTCCAATCATATAATGGTCTGATAATTGATTTCAAAAAATTTTTAAACTCTAGTATCAGTTGTAGTTGCTCCAGTTTCTTAAATAGTTTCTTCTCCTCTGATTGGGTCCATAGCTATAGTTATCTATTGATCTAATTTTGTCAAAATATGGGTTCAAAAACTATCTTGAATTCATATCTCGAGGGATTTAAAGGTAGTGGTCACTGTAAAAGGTAAGTTATTAATGGTAGTTATTGCCCATATTTCAGAAATTTTGATATAAATCTTGAGAGAAGCTTTGTATCCTAAATTGAGTGGGGCTTTAGGATTGAGAGACTTGGGGATCCTAAACAAAGCATTAGAAGAGAAATTATGTTGGGACTCAGTTCGGGTTAGAGACGAACTCTAGAAACAAATATGGGATATGAAATATGGCCACTTTTCTCAATCGAAAAAGTTGCAAGCAACCAAGCATCCTCTAAGATCTTCCATATGAAATTTTCCACAGGCCAACTAGACCTTAATTCAAAGTCATGCTTTTTGAGAGACTCAGAATGGTCAAACTAGTGACTACATTATTCTCAAAATATTCTTGGCAATAGATGCCACAATTGAGGGATTGTTAATCTTAGAGATTTAATAACATTTACATCAAAGCATCAGGGTCTTACTGTAGAAGAATTTTGGAAACTAATTCAATCCCCTAGGCTATGGAAGGAATGGAAAATAGTTGAAGATTGGCCATCACATCCATCTTTCTCTGCCTTGCCTATTTTAGCTCATGAGCTTCAAAAATGAAAAATATCCAATGCTCAAGATGAAGACGAACTCTGGTGAGGATCTCAAACCAAAGGGATGTTTAATCTCAGGTAATGCTACTCTCTTATAGCTAGTCATCAAGACATCCACTAGGATCCCATTTGGAAGAAAATTCTACATGAATGGTGTTTTCCCATGGTCCTCAATTCCTTTGGCTAGTTGGATGACGTAAGATCCTCACATGGGATCAAATCAGAAAAAATGGATTTTAGAGCCCTGACTTTGTACTTTATGTTGGAATAATGAATATTCTATGGAGCATATATTGAATGTATGTCCTTCCATTGAACATATTTGGATGCGTATTTGGCTGCCTTTTGGATCCTTGTAATGTAACTTCAACAATTTTTTATACTTGTACTCCCTCATAGTTCCAGTATATTCAAAGTCAAATTAAAAATAGATAGTGGATTATTTCCCTTACTTTTGTCATTTTGATGCTTTGGAAAGAAAGGAAAAACCAAATATTTAAGCAAAAGAAAGAAAGGAAGAAGTCACAGTCTACATAAAAGTGCAACATGGAGGTTACATTACTCCTACTCAAACTCACAATGAAATGTTGAGGTGCCAAGTGTATTACCATGAAAGTCTACAGCTCCTTTACATTCAATGTCTGTGAAAATAGGATTAGTTTATGGAATTGTATTTATATGGCCTAAAATGTGTTTTCAGGATTTAAATTATCAACAAGGAAAGCATGATCTTCACCATACTTTTCATATGGTTGATGTTCTTCCCCTACCTTTGCATGTTGTATATATACTTGTATGTTTCTTTGGTAGAGATTTCTCCTCCATGAGAAAGACCGCCCCAAGAATGCCTATCTGCCCTCTTAGACAGAGCAATATCTACATGATAGAGATGAGATCTGTAACTTTCCCATTTGACATTGAGCTCCATCAGAAGAGCCAAATTTTTAGCATGTGGCCAACTGGAAGACGAGGAAATGACAGATTGTTGGCAGCCAATATCAGCAAGAGTGAGCAGCTCATGCCTATGAAGAAACTGGATGATTGGGGGAGGAAGAATGTGATTCCCAGCCAATCCAATGATTGCATCGAGGCCAATGCGAATTATGCTACCACGTCTAACCATCCATATTATATATCCCTATATCCAAGGCTTAGATTCCATTAAGCTTTTGATCATGGTGATCCTCTTGAGCGTTCATCCTCCACACTAGCAAATGCATATATTGGATTCGGTATAGAGGAGGAGGATGAAGGATGAGACAACAATTGTAATACACAAATTCTAATGATCTGGCATCGAGGAGGACTACTGATAGTCATCAGTTATGAGAATCTTCCATCTATGGTTCTAGTGTCCATGATATTTTGTATCTTCCATTCGCATTCCAATCTATAGTAGCATTGAATTAATATCTATTTAGTATGTTTTCTACATTCTAATTTTTATGACATAATGAGAAGACCATAGTTTGTGGTTCTAACTTACTGTGTTTACCATTTGATCATCATTGATGTATTACTAGTAAGTACTAGTTGTATGATTGAATTTGTATCATGTAAATGTTCTAGTTTCTAAATTTTAAAATAATTGAAATCCTTATTGTCATGTTTTTAGAGTCGATGTGTCTTGTCTCACATATGAGAGATGAAACACTTGGTATTACCTTATATTGGCTATTTATTTGGTATTTTCCACTATAAATGGGTTGTCGTTACTTGGTTTCTTCATGTTGTTCATGTGCTATAGGTGTAGAATTTCTTTGCTAACAAAATTCAGAGTCGATTTTCCTCCCAAACAAATTATTGTTTGTGTGTGGATTTTTTGATTTGTTGATCTTATATGTCTTGCCATAATATTACAAGTGTCCACAATGAATTAAACTCTGTGATTCCTTGTTGTGGTTGCACATTCTCTAAGCATGCTCCTATTTGGATAACAGGAAAGTCAAGGTTATGGTCTTGAATACCAGCATGATTGAGACCATAACAATATGGCATCTCATTTTTAGCTTTAAAGGTTTTAGTTAAGTTGTTGATTTCTCCATTTATCTTGGCTTACAATTTTTTGGACGAAGAACCAATAATGTATGTCTAACAATAGACCTTAGGCATCACAAAGGACACACCTCTAGTCATATGATGGTCTGATAATTGATGTTAAAGAATTTTGAAACTCTAGTATCAGTTGTAGTTGCTTTAGTTTCTTAAATAGTTTCTTCTCCTATGATTGGGTGCATAGTTATACTTATCTATTGATCTAATTTTGTCAAAATTTGGGTTGCAAAACTATCTTGAATTCATGTCTGTAGGGATTTAGAGATAGTGGTCACTGTAAAAAGTAATTTATTAATGTTAGGTGTTGCCCATATTTTAGAAATTTTGATATAAATCCTGAGAGAAGCTTTGTATCCTAAATTGAGTGGGGCTTTAGGATTGAGAGAGTTCTGTATCCTAAAAAAAGAATTGGGAGAGAAATTATGTTGGGATTGACTTCGGGTTAGAGATGAACTCTAGAAAAAAATACGGGATATGAAATATGGCCACTCTTCTAAATCGAAAAAGTTGCAAGCAACCAAGCATCCTCTAAGATCTTCCATATGAAATTTTCCACAGGCCAACTAGACCTTAATTCAAAGTCATGTTTTTTGAGAGACCTGGAATGTTCACACTAGTGACTACATTATTCTCAAAGATTCTTGGCAATAGATGCCACAATTGAGGGATTGTTAATCTTAGAGATTTAATAACATTTACTTCAAGGCATCAGGGTATTACTCTAGAAGAATTTTTTAAATTGATTCAATCCCCTAGGCCATGGAAGGAATGGAAAATAGTTAAGATTGGCCATCACATCCATCTTTCTCTCCCTGGCATATTTTAGCTCATGAGCTTCAAAAATGAAAAATATCTAATGCTCAAGATGAATACAAACTCTGGTAAGGATCTCAAACCAAAGGGATGTTTACTCTCAAGGAATCCTACTTTCTTATAGTTGGTCATCAATAGATCCACTGGGATCCCATTTGGAAGAAAATTTATAAGAATGGTGTTTTCCAATGGTCCTAAATTCCTTTGGCTAGTTGGATGACGTAAGATCCTCACATGGGATCAAATCTGGAAAAATGGATTTTAGGGCCCTTGACTTTGTACTTTATGTTGAAATTATGAATATTCTATGGAGCATCTATTGAATGTATGTCCTTCCATTAAACATATTTGGATGCATATTTGACTACATTTTGGATCCTTGTACTATAACTTCAACATTTTTTTATACTTGTACTCCCTGATAGATCGAGTATATTCAATAGTCTAGTTAAAAATAGAGAGTGGATTATTTTCCTTAGCTTGGGCATGTCGATGCTTTGGATAGAAAGGAAAAACCAAATATTTAAGCAAAAGAAAGAAATGATGAAGTCATGGTCTACATCAAAGTGCAACATGGGGGTTGCATTACTCCTACTCAAACAAACAACGAAATGTTGAGGTGCCAAGTGTATTACGATGAAAGTCTATAGCTCCCTTACTTTCAGTGTCTATGAAAATAGGATTAGTTTATTGAACTATATTTTTGTGACCTCAAAAGCGTTTTCAGGATTTAAATTATCAACAAGGAAAGCATGATCTTCACCATACTTTTCATATGGTTGATCTTATTCCCCTACCTTTGCATGTTGTATATGTACTTGTTTGTTTCTTTGGTAGAGATTTCTCCTCCATGAGAAAGACCACCCCAAGAATGCCTATCTGCCCTCTTAGACAGAGCAATATCTGCGTGATAGAGATGAGATATGTAATTTTCCCATTTGAAATTGAGCTCCATCAGAAGAGCCAAATTTTTAGCATGTGGCCAACTGGAAGATGAGGAAATGACAAATTGTTGGCAGCCAATATCAACAAGAGTGAATAGCTCATGCCCGTGAAGAAACTGGATGATTGGGGGAGGAAGAATGTGATTCCCAGCCAATCCAATGATTGCATCAAGGCCAATGCAAATTTTGTCGCCATGTCGAACCATCCATATTATATATCCCTATATGCAAGGCATAGATTTCATCAAGCTATTCCAAATGAAAGACACATTATTCTTAACCGGATCCCCAACTAGGATCTAGTTTTCCAGGGTTGCATGATTGAGAAATTTTTTAATGATGATTTTTTGCTAAATACCAAGGCACTTGAAGGCCCTCCATATATTTTTGATGAGAAGTACCAGATTGAAAGTCTAAGTGTGTTTGATGCCCCAACCTCCATCAATGGGCTTGCAAATTAAGTCTAGTTTAGATAGGTGAAGCGTATTTTGTAACTAGACCCAACCCATAAGGAATATGCCATGGTGGAGTCTATTTTATGAATAAATGACATTGGAAAATGAAACAAATGCATCCAGTAGACAATGGTACCTTGTAGGACTACCTTTATCATGACCATCCTATTACCTAAAGAGAGCCATCTGTTTTCCCATAACCATAGTTTATTTTCAAAATTTTGAATGAGCCAATGCAAAAAACTGTTCTCAGAGTTACTGGGCTTCAGCAAAAGGCCTGACTATAATCCCAAATAGTTCTACAACTTTTTTTATTCTCCCCGTCCTCCACACAGTGGAGAAATGACAGATTGTTGGCAACCAATATCAGCGAGAGTGAACAGCTCATGCCCATGAAGAAACTGCATGATTGGGGGAGAAATAGTGAATAGCTCATGCTCTAGGGTCCACTTGTTGTGCTTTCCCCTTTGTACACCTTTTTTTTCCTAGCAGTTTCCTTTGGCACCTATTCTAAATGACAACAGAAAAGTGATGGTATTCTAAATGACAACAAATAATTGACGTTTATCATTGACAATGATCTGCCTGATTGTTGTGCACTGTTCAATTTTGTGATTATCTTTAATGCTTGCACCTATAAACTTTACTGAGATGACAACTAAATTGATTATATAGTTGTTTGTATTAGTGCCTGTATTTCTGAACTTTACTCTGCTGGTAACTGTAGTAATGATAGATCTGTTGCCTCCTTACCCATGATTTTTAGCTTTGTTTGGACAATAACATTACTACATTAATATCTAGTTTGTAAACTGAGTCTATCTTAAAGGAATTCATAATAGATCAAATCATGGTGCTGGTGCTAAAAATGCTTTGTTTGAGCATTTCTCTAATTTTTCTACACATGATGAGTGAAATGCTGACTGGAGAGCATGTGTGGATATTAGCCTTGGTCTAAGACTGCAAATTCTGCTTTGATTTTTCATTTTCACTCTATCTAGTACTAGAGGCATGGTTGGTTGGGGTCAAGTATTGAGCTTGGACCCCACGCCAACAAAAGAGGATATATTTTTATACTTGATGCCCTTTTTTTCCTAGTCAATACAATTATGAGGTGATCCAGATTAATAAAAGTCTTTCTTTCCTGAAAGAAGGCCCTTTTGACTATTAGAAACCCAAGACCCAATGATTCATCATTATTTAGGTTTTCCACATGGGTATATATTGAGATAGGGGAAGTATCCATTTCTGTATTTTTATATAAGGGAGGAGATGAAGCCGAAAACCTCAGGTTTGGATATAGACTGGAATATTTTCCTTTGGAAATGTGTCAGTGTTGACCTGCCATATGAATGATAATATAATCTACATTATTCTCCATTATGCTCTATCTATGTGGCACCGATTGGGAGTCCATTCCAAAGATTATCTTTCCAAGAGCCATTTGACTAGTGTCCTTTATTCTACAATTATGGATGGGAGCTTACTAGGCTTCACCAAAAGGCCTGACTCTAATCCCAAATAGTTCTACAATTTTTTTAGTCTCCCCATCCTCCACGAAGTGGAGAAATGATAGAATGTTGGCAGCCAAAATCAGCAAGAGTGAACAGCTCATGCCCATGAAGAAACTGGATGATTTGGGGAGCAAGAGTGAACAAATCATGCTCTATTGCTTCATAGTATTCATTGGAGGTGCCCGGATCAATGGATAGATAACAAGTTGCTTCAATGGTTTCATAATATCATGTATTGAGCTTGGACCCCACACCAACACAAGAGGATATATTTTTATACTTGATGCCCTTCTTTTTCCTAGTCAATCCAATTTCGGGGTGATCAAGAGTAATAAAAGTCTTTTTTTTCTGAAAGAAGGCCCTTTTGACTATTAGCAGCTGTTATGAAACCAGCACAAGAAAAGATAGAAAAGATATATCAACGCCTTAGAATTCAGCCTCTTCGAGGGGGCAACCTCCTTTACATTACATAAATGAACAATTCTTGGATGATTCAAATGACAAAACCTCCTTTCTATATATAGGAGTCTAAGGAGTCACAATATAATCCAGCCGACATAACAATAATAATATAAAGCCACAAAAATAACAATAGAGGGATTCTATGGGCAAATTAATAACAATATGGGGGCACTAGGGGAACAACAATATAAATAAGGGGTATAACTACAATAGTAATGGGGTAATCACTAGTATTATAGGGACCCAACATGCCCCTCTCCCTCAAAAAAGTGTTGTCCTCAATGCTTGAGTAGTTTTGGATACTTCTGCATAAAATTCTCATCCTCCCATGTGGAATCTTCAGCGGATAAGTTCTTCCACTTGATAAGGTACTCTGAAATTGATCGATTTCGTAGCTGTCGAGTTCTTGTTTCTATAACTGCTTCCGGTTCCAATATAATTTTTCCTTCCTCGTCAAGTTCTGGCAATATTGTTTGAACTGGGAGCTTGTCACCTATAACCTTCTTTAAGCATGAAACATGGAAAACTGGGTGCAATCGAGAAGCTGCAGGAAGCTCCAATTTGTATGCCATAGTACCAATCTTTTGCAACACCTTGTATGGACCATAATACTTTGGTGATAATTTATTATCCTTCTTAGCTTGCTTGAGGGACATTTGCTTATATGGTTGTAGCCGTAGGAATACCCAATCACCTACATCAAAACTTCTTTCACTGCGATGTTGATCTGCCTGTTGTTTCATTCTATTCTGTGCCAACACGAGGTTATCCTTTAAGAGTTGGAGGACTTGTTGTTGATGTTTGATGTGATGTTCCACTGCCTGAACCTTAGAATTTTCTCTTAAATATGATGTGATGGATGGTGGTTGATACCCATAAAGTGCCATAAATGGGGTCATTTTTGTTGCTGTATGAAAGGAAGTGTTATACCACCATTCAGCCAGAGGCAACCATTTGACCCATTGTGTCTGTTTATCAGATACAAAGCAACGAAGATATCCTTCCAAACATTTGTTTACTATCTCAGTTTGCCCATCAGATTGAGGATGATAAGATGAGCTATGAGCTAACTGAGTACCAAGACAAGAAAATAATTATGTCCAAAAATTTCCAGTGAAAATGGGATCTCTGTCACTTACAATAATCTTTGGGTTTCCATGTAGCTTTTGAATTGTTTCCATAAATGCAGTAGAAACTGTACTGGCTTTAAATGGATGTGATAATGCACAAAAGTGTGCATACTTGGTAAGTCTGTCAACTACCACCATGATGACACTCTTTCCCTCAGACTTGGGTAAACCTGTGATAAAATCCATTGATACCTCCTCCCAACGTTGGCTTGGAATGGATAAAGGTTGTAATAGACCCGGTGTCTTAATTGTTTCAACTTTATTTTGTTGGCAAACCAAACATTCTGCCACAAACTTTTGAATATCTGATTTAAGGCCATCCCAAAAAAATTCCTTCTTAACCCTGTGGTAAGTTTTTAAAAATCCTGAGTGCCCTCCTAAGGGAGAAGTGTGCAATTCCATAAGAATCTTTTGTTTTAGCTGGGAATTCTTACAGAGGTATAAGCGATCTTTGTACCATAACGAATCATTTTTCCAGCTAAATGTATCAGACGTACTGGAATCTTGTTGTAGCTTTCGAATAAGTGCCCACACTTCTTCGTCATTCTTCCATTCCTCCCTTGCTTCATTTATCCAATCTGGTTGGATGATAGAAATAGCGCACAACAATGCTTCCACATCCTCATCCTTTCTTGAGAGTGCATCTGCCACCACATTTTGCTTCCCTTTTTTGTAGATGATTTCAAAGTCATAACCCAACATCTTTGTGACCCACTTTTGTTGCTCTTCAGAGGATAATCTTTGTTCTAAAAAGTATTTAAGGCTATCATGATCCATTTTTACCTTGAAGTGTCTTCCCATTAGGTAGGGTCGCCATTTCTTAAGTGCATGGAGTATTGCCAACATTTCCTTCTCATAAATAGCTTTGCTTAAAAACTTTCCCTTGATTGGACGACTTTCAAAAGCAATGGGTCTTTCATCTTGCATTAGAACAACACCAATTCCATTTCCTGAAGCATCACATTCCACAATAAAGGTTTTTGTGAAGTCCGGTGTAGCTAAGACCGGTGCTTGGCACATTGCCTCTTTAAGATGTTCAAAGGCCTTTGTTGCTTCCGGAGTCCATGAAAATGATCTTTCTTCAATAATGTTGTTAGAGGTGTTGCTATTCTCCCATAATTCTTAACAAACTTGCGATAATACCCTGTCAACCCAAGAAATCCTCGCAGATGCTTTATGGATGTGGGGATTTTCCATTCCTTAATGGCTTTAATTTTGCTAGGGTCTACCTTAACTCCTTCATGAGATACAATATGACCCAAATATTCCACCTCCTGGACTCCAAAGAAACATTTGGATCTTTTTGCATATAATTGTTTCTCCTCCAATAGTTGTAGCACCCTGTCAACATGTTCAACATGATCCTTCCAAGACTTGCTGTAGATTAGTATATCATCAAAAAATACTAACACAAATTTTCTAAGGAATGGTTTGAAAATTGAATTCATCAAACCTTGAAATGTTGAAGGTGCATTGGTAAGGCCAAAAGGCATGACCAAAAATTCATAATGACCCTCATGAGTTCTAAATGTTGTTTTCAGAATGTCTTCAATCTTCATTCTGATTTGATGATATCTTGAATGAAGATCCAACTTGGTGAAGTAAATTGATCCATGCAATTCATCCAGTAATTCATCAATGACAGGAATGGGGAACTTATCTTTAATAGTGAGCTTGTTGAGCTCCCTATAATCCGGACACATGCACCATGATCCATCCTTCTTGTGCACCAATACTACTGGAGCAAAGAAAGAACTTTGACTCGGTTGAATTATACCAGCCTCTAGCATTTCTGCAACCATACGTTCAATTTCACTTTTTTGGACATAGGGATATCTGTACGGCCTGATGTTTGGAGGAACACTTCCTGGAATCAGATGAATAGCATGATCATGATCACGCATAGGTGGGAGACCTTTGGGAGTCTCAAATACCTTGGAATGATTGTCCAAGACTTTTTGGAGATCTGGAGAAATAGATGATTCTAATGTGGAAACATCTAGCGAACATAATTGTGCAATTACACCCCTTTGCTCCTTTTTTAGAAGCTTTTTCATACCATTAGAGCTGATTATCTTTCCTGGTTTCCTTGCAATACCCCTTAATTCAACTTCCTTTCCTTCTGTAGAAAATTTGATGAAAAGTTCTTGAAAATTAAAAGCTATTGTACCCAAGGATTGTAGCCATTGGACTCCTAGTACAACATCAGCACCTCCCATTGGAATGGAAAGCATTGGGCTAGTCAATACATATTCTCCCATGGATAGCTTGATATTATGGCACTTTCCAGAGCAATTTATTGTTCCTCCATTTGCAATCATCACTTGACACTCTGGTGCTGGATATAGGAAGCAATTCAATTCTTTTGCTACCTTACAATGAATAAAATTGTGGGTGCTTCCTGAATCAATCAACACTATTACCCTTTTCTTCTTGATTTGTCCTTCTATCTTGATGGTTTGAGGAGTGGTAATTCCCACCAATGCATTACAAGATATGGTCGGATTTATTTTTTCTTCATCTAGGCTTTGTTCCTGGAGCATATCCTGTTCTTTTGACCTTTCTTGCTCCTTTTCTTCTTCCTCTTCACAATCTATGTAGAATAATTTCTTCTCAGCACACTTATGACCTTTAGTGTATTTGCTATCACAACTGTAACAAAGCCCTTTTGCTCTTTTTTCTTCCAATTTTTGTGGTGTCAACCTTATAGGTTGTGGAAGACTAGGGGCAACAACACTTCCGTCTTTATAGTTGTGAGTGGTATGCTTCCTGGTTGCCATAATTTTGCTTTCCATTTTTCTTGCTAACCTGAATGCCTTCTCTAATGAATCAGGTTCCCAAAGGTGAACATCATGTTGGATATTATCCTTTAAAGACCCTATGAACACATCAATCCTATGCTCCTCTGGAATATATTTTACCCTTATGTTCAATTTTTGGAACTCCTCAATGTGCTCCATTATTGAACCCTTTTGTTTGAGACTTATCAATTGGCTAAAAAAAGTGTTGCTTTTTGTATCCTCATAATGTGCTATCAATTCTTCCGTAAAAATTGCCCAAGTGATAAATTGTTTACGAGAGCAAAGCCATTGATACCATACAAACTGATTTGGTTCCAAATATAAAGTTGCCATACGTACCTTTTGTGTGTTTTGCACATTATTGAGATCGAAGAACTGCTCCATCTGTAATATCCATGTGGCGGGATCCTTGCCATCAAACTTCCTCATATCGATTTTTAGAATATGGTGGGTCTTCGATCCAACATTAGAGTCTATGGAATCATGATTAACATTTCTTTTGTTCACATCATGAGTTTCCTTTACAACCTTTTCACCATTAGTAAGTATTTCTTGTAGAAAATTTGTCAAATCTGTCTTCAAATCTGCCATGTCTGTCTTCAAATTTGTCCTCAAATCTATCTTCAGATCATCCATCTTAGCTTCCATGCCCTTTATCTTAGATTCCATGCCATTTATCTTATATTCCACGCCATTTATCTTAGCATCTGTTAGCTTTTGTGAGCATGACATTTGTTGCACTTGTTCTTGTAATTTTGATATATCATGTAGCATTTCTTCCTCTTCTTCATGAGTCATGCTAGAGCTTTTAGGTTCCTTACTAGGTGTTTGCATTTTCTTTCCTCGGGGCATCAATTACCGATAATAATGCTTTACTATGCCCTTTGAATTCCTTCAAACCAAGCTTATGCAAAAATTAAAAAAAAAAAATACACACCTTTTTTTACTTCGTAGAAGCCTGATATTGAATCTGATGTATCTCTGTAATTTCGAATCATTCAGTTCTGAAACTGTGACCTGTAGTAGCCTTCTATGTCCTCTTTCTAATGCCACTAGTTTGATCCAAATTGGATTCTCCAAGAAAGAGTTATGCACAATCTCCCACAGTGACCTGATTATAGACTAGTTCAGTAGAGCGAAATTGTATGAAGTGCCACGTGTCACTGTTCCAACCTTTGACTCTGAAAAATATATACAAGAAAACTACAGTCCATCCTCTTTCTATAACTTCTTACGAAATTTCAATCTGATGCTCAGAAAGAAAGTTATGACGCTTTTCCCCAGGTCACCTGTTTTGAATGTAATTCAGGAGTCTACAAAAAGACCAACTTCCTCAGATAATATCTCCGAAAATATCTCCAAAATGCTCTGAAATTCAGACCCAAGGTTCAACGCGACTTCTTATCAAATGGGTTTTTTTTGCGACTTCTGAAACGTCACAAAAAAAAAGTTATAGCGAAAATGCCACGATGACTTGTTTGGAGCAGCGAAACCCTAGAGTCCAAAGCTCTGATACCAAATGTTACGAAACCAGCATAAGAAAAGATAGAAAAGATAGTTCAACGCCTTAGAATTCAACCTATTCTAGGGGGCAACCTCCTTTACATTACATAAATGAACAATTCTTGGATGATTCAAATGACAAAACCTCCTTTCTATATATAGGAGTTTAAGGAGTCACAATATAATCCAGCCGACCTAACAATAATAATATAAAGCCACAAAAATAACAATAGAGGGATTCTATGAGCAAATTAATAACAATATGGGGGCAATGGGGGCACAACAATATAAATAAGGGGTATAACTACAATAGTAATGGGGTAATCACTAGTATTATACGGACCCAACAGCAGCTCAAGACCCGACGATTCATCATTATTTACGTTTTCTACATCTGTATCTATATTGAGATAGGGGAAGTATCCATTTCTGTATTTTTATATAAGGGAGGAGATGAAGCCGAAGATCTCAGGTCCAGATATAGATTGAAATATTTTCCTTTGGAAATGTGTCAGTGTTGACCTGCCATATGAATGATAATAAGATCTACATTATTCTCCATTATGCTATGTCTATGTGGCAATGATTGGGAATCCATTCCAAGGATTATCTTTCCAAGAGCCATTTGACCAGTCTCCTTTATTATTAAATTATGGATGGGAGCCTCCTTAAGCACAAACATATGCAATTCATTTGAGAGCTCCCGAAGGGTGTGTTTCATATTATATAAAGTAGGAACCTGATTGAAAATAGGAGCCATTCCATTCCTTTTGATACTATCCCCACAAAATCTGAGTGAAGATTCTGGTATTAGATGTCTGGTATTATGGCATCCCAAACATCTAATTGGGACTATCTAGTAATCCACTTGTTGCGTGATTGTGTGAGGACCATAGAAGATGTCAAGAGTTTCTAGCATACCTCCTTGGTAATCAAATTCAATAAAATACTCGGCAACCCGTTTTTCCAATGCTCAAGATTCTGACCCATTGTAACAGATACCTCAACGAGTTAAAACTCAATCCATGGACCATTGAAGAGTTAGATGCAACATTCAATATTGTGATGAGAATATATGAAATACACCAATCTTATCTATGCATTCATAAGAAACATCTGATAAACACCTTTGGCAACTAGACTTTAGTTTTTACTAGAGATGCATGAGAATATATGAAATACACCAACCTTATCTTATGCATTCATAAGCAACATTTGACAAACACATTTGGCATCTAGCCTTTAGTTCTTACTACAGATGCATGAAGCATTATATAAACACAATGCAATCTTTTGGGAAGTCCATTCAAATGTGTAACATTACTATGGAAGCCAAGTCAAGCATTGATTTTAGACCTTGCATGCACATTTCATGCATTGTTGTAGTAGTGATATAAAAATGGACTAGGTCAGTTATATCATATACGTCAAAGATAGTTTAACTCGAAGTATGAAACTATCATTTAAGCTATAAACCTGACTAAATGGTCCAAACCTGAAACTGTGACCCTTCCTTGCAAACTACATGTGCTACCAATTAATCATAGTTAAATGGTTTTAGATTCAATACGAGAGTAATGTTATGGAGGAGCTATTGGCTTTGGAAAGTCACCATAGAACAAAGGCTAGTGGGTTAATGTCCTAAAACAAGGTGTTAACATAGTCTGCCGAGAGGTACATTTTGCATCAGGATAATCCCTAGACTGCTATCTTTCTATATGAGAAAGCAAAAACATGGCAAATGTTTGGTTAGGTAGGAATACAATTTATCAATTTGGTCTAGCTTGAGTGATTAAAAGAGAAGGTTGTTAGGCTCTCCACCATTTCATCGATTGATATAGTGATGAGACAAAAGAGGCTCTCTCTTGAGATTTGACTAGGTGATTCATAACAGTTGTGGTGTTGGTGCCTTAACTTAGCCAGAAAATGCCAAAAATCTATTGATGCACAAAATTTATTACTGAATCTACCTCAAAGTATGCCATAGTCACTAAATATGACATGCATGGTTTTACCAAGGAGGCCCTAAACTTTTGAACAATGAAACTTTACATTGGTATCCTGGCAGTAGCTGCATTGGTCCTATTAGCATTACACCACTTTTAATATGGATCTTCACAATAGAGAATCCCCATTACACTTTGTTGATTTGTGCTAAAAAGAAACATAACACACAATAGATTTCTTTTGGCATGCAATGTTGTTGTTGGTAGTTTTCTTGAATTTGTGCCACATGTAAAGCTAACATGCGTTAAATTTCTTTCCCCTTGAAATATTTTTATTGGAAATGTGCTTGTGTTTGGGCTAGAAACTATGTTAGAATTCTTTTCTGTGCAATATTGTTGTTTTCAATTTGGTTGTTTATGATAAAAGGAAATCTAGCAAGTGTTAGATTTCCTTCACCTTGGTAATGTTATTGGAAATTTTGTGCTTGTGTTTGGGCTAGAAGTTGTGCTAGATTTCTTTTGCTATGCAATATTGTTGTTTTCAATTTGGTTGTTTATTATAGAAGGAAATCTTACACGTGTTAGATTTCCTTCACCTTGGTAATGTGGTTTTGTTTGTGTTAGAAGGAAATATACCATGCACTAGATTTCTTCTAGCATGAAATGTTGTTTTTGGTAGTATGCTTGTATTTATGGTACATGTAAAGCTAGCATGCGTTAAATTTATTTTACCTTGTGATGTTGTTATTGGAAATGTGATTGTGTTTTTGATAGAAGTTGTTTGATTTTTTTGGATTTTGTCTTCCCTACAATCTTATTATTGGCAATGTGCTTTTGTTTGTGCTAGAAGTAAATCAAGCGTATGTTAGATATCTTTCACACTGCAATGTTGTTTTTGGCAATGTGATTCTGTTTGTGCTAGAATAAACTCTAGAATGTGTAAGATTTCTTTTACTTTGAATTCTTTTTGTGAGTAATATGCTTCTATTTACTTTAGAAGGAAATTTAGCATGTGTTGTATTTCCTTCACCTTAGAATATTCTTATTGACAATGTGTTTGTTTGTCATAGAAGGAAATCTAGCAGAATGTGTAAGATTTCTTTTACTTTGAATTTTTTTTGTGAGTAATATGCTTCTATTTACTTTAGAAGGAAATTTAGCATGTGGTGGATTTCCTTCACCTTAGAATATTCTTATTGACAATGTGTTTGTTTGTCCTAGAAGGAAAACCAGCATGTGCTAGATTTATTTGACCATGTAATGTTGCTTCTAGCAATATGCTTATGTTTGTAGTAGAAGGAATGATATTTATTGTTGGATTTCATTTGAGGATACAATGTTTCATTACATAGAATATTACTACCATACTATTTTAATTTTTGCATCTATATTACTTTTTCGTAATTTATGTGTTTTTGGGAAAATATAAAGTCACACTTTACATGGTTCAACCTTTTAATTACAAGTTACGATTTAATTGTTGTTACAGAATTGATACAAGCTACATTGGAAAATATAATTTTGCCAAAAGGGGATTATGTTGATCTCCTTATTAATGATCAAGTCATTGGGCTAGGAAGGGTCAAATCTGCAGAGTCTGGAACTTATTATGTTGGAGAAAGGGTTAATGTTGGTTATGTTACACTTTTGATAATTGATGTAAATCAACCACATTTGATTGATGAGGATGTTAATGAAGGGGACATACATCCATGGAAGATCATGGATTTGAGACACAATAGAGGTAAATAAAAATATTGAAGCATGTGTTATATATAATTGATAGCATAATAAATGTTTTTTTGAGTAAATACTAACGTTATTTACATTCGTTTATAGGTGCAAATGTTTCTTCCACATTTTCTATTGGAGCCAAGGTAGATCTTTTGCAACATGGAGTGAAGGTGGGTGAGGGCTCCATATTCAATACAGAGCTTGGGCATAAAGTGTATGGAAATATGGTAAGGAAAGGATGCATAGTAGTTAAAATCGAGAAGGTGTTAAAACATAATGCTCCTCTCCCACATCCAACAGGATTTGAGCATACACTTGGGGGTGCATTAGAATCTTATGAAATTTGGCCAGAATCAGATTTGGAGCCTCACTATCATGATCATCCACAAATATTCCCCAAGCTAGGGTTAGATTCACATGTACAAACTGTGGAGTACTAAAGAAGGTATGTTTTTGGTGATTATTTTGGCATCTTTTCATTCAAACATACAAACCCTTTGCATCATGAACTAGGTAGATAATAAGAAATTATGACAAAATCTGTAAGATTAATGTGCAAAATGAAAACACTGACAATTGTCATGTCTTATGCAGGAAAAGGGAAAAGCAAAAGACTACCATCCCAAAGAAAAATATAGGGCCAAGTTAACCGATGTCCCTTTGGAAGGGAACCACATGCAAACAAGGTGAACCAAATTAAAGCATATTAGCCAGGGAAAGGAAATGGAGATAGCGGCTCGGAGAAGGAAAGTAAAGGGATAACTGATAGTCAACAGTTTGGTGAATCCCTCAGGATCCTTTGATACTGAGGGATCGCTGCTTTAACTATTTTTGCACCTAGACATCTCCACCTTTGCCATTATAAAAGGGGCAGCACTGTTAGCCCGGGGGGGATAGTGTATGATGTTTCTATGTAACTTTTCCTGAATTTAAGACTTTGATCATTGACTCTCATTGAGAAGTGATCCGTTGTAATTATGTTTAATGCATTAATACAAACTTGGTTACTATTTCATCTTTGATCTTGGAATAACCTCAAGTGGTGTGCCCCTGGAGGCTAAGGGACTGAACCTGGTGGAACACTTGCTCTTGTACTATTACTTTTGGTTTGTGTGTGGTTTTTCTTATCAGCTTTATTCGGTAATCTGGTATTTTCTGTTATTTTACATGACAGCTCTGTTACGTTTGATCTATTGAGTAATCTCACTTTCTGAGACAGAAATATCATATCGACTCTGCAACGCATTGCTATTCCTTTAAGTGCTGATATAACTAGTTTTTATAGAATATTGTTGCTGTTCAATTATAGCGTATCCGTGATGTAAGACTTATTAATTGGTATTACTGAATTCATCTTAGAGATTATATTTCCTTGTGATTGTTGAATCTATTGATGTTGTTGTTCCATTAGAAAATACAATTGTATTCCTTATAACTAAGATTGACAATTAGATTACCAAGATCAGATTACTATTAAGGTGTGCCGTGTGTTAAGTTATTGTGAATTTGTATTTGGATTTCAAGCGCTATGTCATATTCCATCATTAATTAGTGTTGTTCTATTTCCGTGTGCTATTCGATTCCTCCTTAAAGGTAGGGGATTGACATTTGATTTTTGTAGGACACGATTGTTGCATTTATTCTTGCAAACTAAGGTGTTGCTACTTATTAAACTTAGTTGTTGTTACAGTTTCCTAGTTGCTATTCCATTTCCTGTTATTTTCGTTATTATTGCTTTGGTGTGTAGAATGGTCTGAGACTATAGTGGGCATTGACATTTACTGTCTGGTTCCTAGATCGATAATCTATTCCCTGATTTCCTTTGGTTCCATCAGTTTACAAAGGGATGAGTTATTGTTATTGAACCCTTGACTGATAAATTGCTTAGTTTTCTGAATGCATGGTTTAGTCTTTAAAAGTAGTTTGTTGTAAACAAGCATCTGTTTACTCTTGTATTTTTGAGCACTATACTACTAGCATTACTCTGGAAAATGATAGCCTCAAACTAAGACACTCTTTGAAATAACAAAATGTTCCTGGATTGAGAAATTAATGTGAGGTAATTAGAGTTGAAAGAGACCCTTTTTAGGACTCGACATTTTTGCACCATTGCTAGGGAGAGAGTGTAGCCATTTGACTCTTTTTCAGAGTAGTGTAAGAGCCTGCTAGGGAAGAATTGGGTTTTAAAAATGGAAGGTAAGAACCTATTTGTGGAGCATGTAAAAGCCCTGCTCCCCTGCCCGCTTTCCTACAGATTTGTTGTTGTTTTGTTTGGGTAGAATCTACAAGTTGATTTATGTGCATGACTAAGCAGAAAAATCTAGAAAAGAATTCCAAACCTCTACCCAAGCCTGAAAAAGCTAAGGGTCCAGTGACCCCTGTCCGATCAACCTTTATAGATGAAATTTTCAGGAAAACAGAATCTCAGCCTGCAGTAGGACTCAGAAAAGTTATTTCTAGACAGCCTACTAGTTCCCTTCAGGCCACAGGATCACCATCTGTAGCGTTGCTGAGGTGCATAGTCAAATCGAAGAGCAAGATTTTCAAGAAATTGAAAATTCTAGCCCAGAACTATTGTAAGAAGGGAATTTTAGCAATCTTTGTGAAGGAAGAGGAGAGACAGGAGAAATTGAGGAACCAAGGTCCCCTCTTAGGGAAATTCAGCCATTAAGCATCCCAGATAAGGGAAGCGTTACAAAAATCATTTATAACGAAGTTGAACAAACTCAATCTCCTCAGACATTAGGCACTCTCATTATCCCAGATAAAGGAAGCGCTATTAAAAGCATTCCTGTTAAAGCCATTCCCTCTCAACCTAGGAATACCCTCCTAGATATCCTAGAAGGTTATTGGCATATATTTGACCAAATGGCCCAAAACCAGCCAAACACCCAAACCTCTACATTGCAATACCCCATCGTGGATATTGTAGAAAATGC
This sequence comes from Pinus tabuliformis, assembly GCA_031772625.1. Taxonomy (NCBI): domain Eukaryota; kingdom Viridiplantae; phylum Streptophyta; class Pinopsida; order Pinales; family Pinaceae; genus Pinus; species Pinus tabuliformis. The sequence continues at coordinate 1,015,318,883 of CM062818.1, forward strand.
ACCTATGAAAGCAATTCCTCTTTAACATATCCCCACGTTCCACGGTCTTACATCAGAGGATCCAGATGCATTCCTATTTGAGTTCGATGTGCTGTGTAGGGGGTATGACTACACCACCGACCCCCAGAAACTGAAATTATTTCCCTCTACATTAAAAGGGGCTACCTTAAGATGGTTCATGGGACTAGCTGGCGGTGTTATAAATAACTGGGATCAAATGAAAGGTTATTTTCTAAAAAAATATCAGGACTATTGCAGGTCTAGAGAACTAATAGATGAAATATTCCAGATGGTAGCTAGACCAAATGAAACATTAGAGGAGTATGTGGAATGTTTTCAATATATCTTCAAAGATATCCTTATGCATCACTACCTTTACCTGATAATGTGTTAAAAACAAAATTAATTAGGGGAATGAAGGAAGAATGGATTGAAACATTAAACATTATGGGAAAAGGAGATACTTATCAGGAAAATTTTGCTGACATTATTTATTTATGTATCAGGAGCTCGAGAGGCAGCACAAGACTAAAACCAGCAGAACATGATCGATTTGTAAGAGATAATAGAATTTTGGTAGAAGGAGTAACGCACGCAGAAATTGGAAATTTATTAGAAAATTTTAAAACTGATATACTAGGGACACTAAAAACACAACTTGATATTATGTAGGCTAAACAAAAGCAAGTGGAGGTAGAACAGAATTTGGCAATCTTCTATCCCCGATGCAGGAAGAAACACGGCCATAAGGAGTGTCCACTAGATGCAGTCCAAATTTGCGCCATTTGAACAAAGGACCACCTTACGAAAAGTTGTCCCTCACTTCCCAGATTAAAAGCAGTATACAAGGAAGTAGAATAAGAGTAAGAGTCAGTGTATCTACTCAATTAGCACCATCAATGGTAGCCATGACAATCTGGCATGTTTTCAGACCAAACTTCTTCTTTTTAGCCTCCACAGTATCATGCTCAATAATATAATATGTGGCAAAATCAACCCCCCTTCCCGAATTGGTCACAACAGTCATTTCCTTCAACAACCTCATGTCCAAATCAAGCAAGCCAATCCAATTGGCTGAATTTTCCCTATGCCCCACCATATTGGCAAAGTAATGCATATCCAGCACAATGGACCCCTCCTACTTCACAAAATCAAGCCTAGTAGACAAACTGGAAAAGACTGATGCATTAGCCAGTACGAACCATTCCGCTCCCTCAACCTACACTTCCAGCCTTATAAAAAAACTCCCAGTCTAACCTGAGACCGCATATCCTAGCCCAACCCAACCCTAATCCAAATAACAGACTGGTCCAATCTGTCCAAATAGAAGGAACACCAGAAATAGGAGTTGATATGAGGGAGTGTAATGATCTTCAGCTAAGATCTGGGTGTATTATTGAAACCGAGGGAGATAAGACAGTTCATGTTGAAAATCAGTTACCTAGAGAACAACCGTCACAAGAAGAGGATGTGAATAGACAACAAATTCATAATCAAGCAACCACATCCTCTCCCCCATTCCCAGAATGATTAATCATACCTCGACCTACACAATATACTGATTTTGACATTCTAAGAGAATTAAAAAACTTGTACATAAAAGTTCCATTCCTCCAAGCCATTCAAGACATCCTGATATATGCAAAGACTATCAAAGAATTATGTGTAAAGAAACCAAGGAGGAATATAACAAACAATCCAAGAGTCCAAGTAGTTGGAACTCTCTCTGACTTATTATTAGGAAAAGAAACACCCACTAAATACGAAGACCCAGGGAATCCAATAGTAACCATACAAATTTATGGTCAAACATTCTCCAATGCCTTAGTTGATCTAGGAGCTGCAATCAATTTCTTAACAACTACTACTTGCCAAAAGCTATGCATTACATCTGTAGAACCTACCTCTACTTTACTAGAACTGGCCGACCAATATGTGGTTAGGCTAGAAGGCACACTACATGATATTATGGTATCTGTTGACTCCTCGGAGTATCCGACTAATTTTCTGATAATAAATCCCAAAAACCGACTTGATGGACATCCATTGATTTTAGGTAGACCCTGGCTTGCAACTGAAAATGCTTATATTGGCTATCGACAAGGCAATACGACCATAACCAGAGGAGAAAATATCAAGAACTTAGCTTTATATCCTCCAGCGCAACCAAGTGTCACAATAATGAAAACTAATAAGCACCCTGTATCATACCTTATTGACAACATTAGATCTCCATTAACTATACAAGAGGCACTTGATTTCAAAGACCAAATAGAAGATGATGTCATTAATAATTTTATTAGTCAAACTAAACTCAGATCCCACACAAAATGTTACATGATAGAGGCAGCATTTAATAATGAATTAGAAGAAGATCCTCTTAAAAATACACATGATCAAACAATACCTATTACCTTTGTTGCAAATAGTAAAATTGTGGAAATTGAACCGAGAAAGACCTTAAACATTAATGCCAACCTCACCTCTAAACAAGAAAGGAAGCTCATCCAATTATTGAGGAGATATAAAGAAGCATTTGCATGGGACTACCCTGATATGAAAGGAATTGATCCCCAATTATGTACACACCACATTTACATAGAAAAAGATGCAAGACCTGTTCACCAACCTCAAAGGGGACTTATTATTCATCTAAAATATGTGTTAAAAGATGAACTTCAAAAACTTTTAGATGTCAATTTCATCTACCCTATCTCCGATAGTAAATGGGTCTCTCCACTTGTGGTGGTACCAAAAAAGAATGGGAAGTGGAGAATTTGTGTGGACTACAGAGAGCTAAATAAATCAACACAAAAAGACCACTTCCCTCTTCCATTCATTGATCAAGTATTAGACACTTTGGAAGTAAAGAAATTCTTTCCCTTCCTGGATGGCTTTAGTGGATACAATCAAATCCATATTGCCCTGAAGACCAAGAAAAAACCACTTTTACTTGTCCTTGGGGAACATTTTCCTACAGAGTTCTACCATTTGGCTTATGCAATGCTCCGGCCACATTCCAAAGGGCTATCTTCAACATTCTTGTAGACTTAATAAATGAAGGAATTGAAGTATATATGGATGACTTTACACCGTACGGAGATGATTTTGATCCAGCACTACATAGACTGGAAAAATTCCTACAACGCTGCATTGCTACCAGGCTTTGTTTAAGCCATGAAAAATGTTATATGATGATGACTGAAGGACTGATTTTAGGACACTATATCTCTCAACAGCTGGCATTCAGGTAGACCCAGCCAAAATCCAAATAATTTTGCTAATTCCCACTCCTACCACTCAAACATTGGTACGAAGTTTTCTTGGATTTTTTGGTTATTATAGGAGGTTTATAGAACATTTTTCGCATATTATTGCACCTCTGTATGCGCTAAAAAGGAATGTTGACATTCTTTGGACAAAAATATGTGAACGTGCTTCCCAAGATCTGAAGAAACTTGTGTCCATAGCCCCTATCCTTTAAGGAACAAATTGGGAGTTGCAATTTTAAATATCATCAGATGCCTCAGATACAACCATTGGAGTAGTCCTTGGGCAGGAAGAGGATAAAAAACCATATGCAATTTATTATATTAGAAAAAAATTATCCGTTGCTAAATTGAATTATACTGTTACTGAAAAAGAATTTCTAGCTGTAATACATGCTATCAGTAAGTTCAGGCATTACATTGCTCGATATCCTGTTATCTTATATACAGATCATTCTGCCATAAAATATTTAGTAAACAAGCCTATCACAAATGGCAGAATAACTCGATGGCTGATTTTATTGCTGGAATTTGATATTACAATCAAGGATCGACCTGGAAAAGAAAATCTTGTAGCTAATTTTCTCTCACGAATGCCAAAGCCAATCGACGCAGTAGCAGTTGAAGATCAATTTCCAGATGAGCATTTGTTTGTTGTTGTCGTTAAAACGCCCTGGTATGCTGATGTTTCCAATTACCTAGCAGTAGGTAAATTACAGAAACATCTAACCCCCAATGAGTGGAAATAGATTTTTCAGTGGAGTGCTCGATTTTCTTGGATTGGGGGCTACCTGTTCCACATAGGGGCAGATATGCACATCAGGAGATGCGTCTGTGACGATGAAATCTTTGACATTTAAAAAGCTTTCCATGACAGACCATGCGGTGGACATTTCGCTGATCGCAGAACTAGACATAAGGTGCTTCAAACAAGGTGTTATTGCCCACAATTTTCAAAGATGCAAAGAAATTCATCCAAGCCTGTGACAGTTGCCAGAGAGTAGGATGCCCTAGTTAGTCCAATGAAATGCCCCTGAATCCACAACTAGTCGTTGAACCATTCGAGCGATGGGCCCTCGATTTCGTTGGACCAATTAACCATCCTCGAACTAGAAAACATATATTTTGGTGGCAACAGAATATGTCACCAAATGGGTTAAAGCAGAGGAATTCCCAAGAGCTACAGAGGATTCTGTCATACAGTTCCTATTCCATATATTTGTGCGCTATGGCCTTCCAAGGGATATAATTACAGGCAGTGGACCACATTTTGCTGGTAACAAAATAGTTGCAACACTCAAAAACTATCATATCCAGCATAAAATCAATACTCCATACCACCCACAAGCAAATGGTCAGGTAGAAAGTAGTAATAAAATAATAGAATCAATCCAAACAAAAAACCATTGCGTCACATCGACGTGATTGGGCTGTAAGACTATCAGAAGCCTTGTGGGCTTACAGAACAACATGGAGAAGCACCACCGGCTACTCACCTTATCAATTAGTGTTTGGAAAGCAACCCATTTTTCCCATAGAATTCGAAATCCAAACATTGCGAATAGCACAAGAAATTGGCTTAGATATAACTGAGGCACAAATTAATTTATTACAGCAGATCAATGAGCTGGATGAAATCAGGCTCTCTGTACTTCAAAACACTACACTAATCCAAAAACAGCGAGCCAAATGGCATGATGCTATCATCAAAAACAAAGTCTTCCACGAAGGAGACTATGCACTTTTGTACGATTCCAGGATTCAGGACTTTCCCGGGAAACATCAAACTCGTTGGTTGGGGCCATATGAAATCTAGAAGGTACATGACAATGGTACTCTTACTCTAATCACTATTGATGGTTCTGGATATGCCTTCAAGGCAAATGGCCACCAAGTTTGTCTTTATCGTAAACCACTTACTCGGGAGTCCTTTTGCTAGCAACTACGCAAAGACTCTGATATGGAAATTTTTGGGGAGGGAGAGAAGTCTTCCTCACCTATGATTCATTAAGTAATTCATCTCTTTTTACACTTTGTACATAATTTCTCTATTTTGTTAAATCATTTTTTGTAAATATTTTTTGTATTAGCACTCTGTTGTTACTTTTCAAAGCAACAATTTTATTATTTTTGCTATTCCTTTTTCCAATGGGACAACATTTTCACTTTTTTGTTCCTTTTCTAAAGGGATAACACCTTTTGGATTAGCTCTTCATTTTTCTTTAGTTTTGCTGTTCTTTTTATCTTGCGTTTTTGTTGTTTCCTTTTCCAAGGGAGCAACACTTTTCCTTTTTGTTGTTCCTTTTCCAAAGGAACGACATTTTGGTTGTTTGCTGTTCCTTTTCCAAAGTAACAACATTTTTTATTTTCTTGGTATTCCTTTTCCAAAGGAATGACATTCGCGATTTTTGCTATTCCTTTTCCAAAGGAACAACATTTTTTATTTTCTTGCTGTTTCTTTTCCAAAAGAACGACATTCGTAATTTCTACTGTTCCTTTTCCAAAGGAACAACACTTTTGATTTTTTGTTGTTCCTTTTTCAAAGGAATGACATTGGTGTTTTCTACTGATCCTTTTCCAAAGGAACAACACTTTTGATTTTTGTTGTTCCTTTTCCAAAGGAATGGCATTGGTGTTTTATGTTGTTCCTTCTCCAAAGGAACAACATTTTTGATTTTTTATGTTCCTTTTCCAAAGGAACGACATTGGTGTTTTCTGCTGTTCCTTTTTGAAAGGAACAAATTTTTTTATTTTTGTTGTTCCTTTTCCAAAGGAACAACACTTTCGGCTCTTGTTGTTCCTTTTCCAAAGGAATGGCACTTGCATTTTTTTCTGTTGTTCCTTTCTCAAAAGGAACACCACTTGTATTCTTCTGCTCTTCATTTTTGAAATAACAACACCCTCGTATTCCCTTTACTTATGATTGCTCTCCTTGCTGTTCTAAATTAAGGATGCCTATTGTTCCTGCTATTTCAAGTCTTTTGGAACACAACTATGCACTTATGCAATGGATACAAAATGACAACATACTGAAATCAGTAAATTATAAAATCGCTTTTTTATAAGAAATTGCTATGAATTGGTAAGAGGATAGAGGGAAGGACACACTTACCTATTACTTTTTCTGTCATTGTTCCACTAATTCTGATCTAATTGGTTATCTTTATCATGTTGGTTCCTTTTAAATTTTCACAATATTCTTTGATTATTATTCAGGAATAAGAACAAAGGGTTTATATGTTCCTATTGAGATGTTAAGACTTCTTCCACCATTCCTACTCTTAAGGAGTGTTGAACGACCCTTTGTGTATAAATGGGAAAGTACTTTATGAAAGAGAAAAAGAAAAAAGCAGAAAAAAACATTTTAATGACTTGTTTATTAAGTTGTCAAATGGAGGATGGGAGGTCTCATCAAGAGCTAGCCTACCATGATCATGGGGAAGAAAGTGAAGTGGCATTCCCACTATGGCCACCACACCAGGGATATGGTCCAAAAGGTACATCAAATAAAGAGCCCTTGGAATAGGAGGTCTCATCATGAGTCGGCCTACCCACCTTTCACTCCTTCCTCGTGAATGGCATTATGGCTAACTGGTCACCAAGCCATCATAATGGCCTACATTTTGCCATCGCACAACATTTCCTAAGCATACACAGAGGATCATGGTTCCACTGGTGAAACAAACAACTTTGCCAAGGTTATGGACACCTGTCAGGAGTAGAGCTCTATTAATGGTATTGAAGTCACATCACTTATAAACCAATAGGTAATTATTAACACCCTTTTGTCTCTTATACCTTTGTAATAAATCACATAAGAGTATGTATATTATTTCCCAAACCATTAAACACATGTAACTCTATTATTACCAATCATGAAGGAAAAGTTAACAATGAACGTATGAGACTCTGTGTGCACGGCAACTATCTTATCCTCCCAGCCTCGCATCATATCACAGCGGTCTCTTATTTGTCAAGTGATCCAACTATACACCTCGATTTCGGTAACCTGCTACTTTTGTAAACATGGAATGTTGCCATACGTTGTTCCTTTATGACTCTGTTCTAGGGTAGATCAGCACGCTGCTCCTTTATTTGACGGCTAGGGACGGCGTATCACATTGCGAGGCAGGGGGAGATTAGCCTCATTATTCGTTGGTTTACGTGTCAGACCACTATTTGGGAAATTGTGTACTTGGGAATAGCAGGGCGCAATGGTATACTATTTTTTTATATTTTTGCATGGCTTGCTATTCCTAAGCCATTTTCATAGTATGCTCTGTGGCATTAGTAAAGTTCTTTAGGATTTGGGCGAGTCCTACGTTTGTTAGTTTCTCTATGTTTTAACAGTTTGAATAGCTTACTGTTCCATTGTCATTTCTGAGATTTTACAGGGAAACCAAAAACATGGGAGGAAGATCAATTCGGAGAGAACCACATGTATTGACAATCTATACTGCTACACGGGAAATTCTAGCAAGAGGAGGTTGGTTAACTTATCTCAATCGTTTACAGGAATCCAATGAGACCATAGCAATAGAATTCTTGCAGAACTTGCAAGAAGATCACCCCACAGTAAGGAGGAGACACATAGCAGTCACCGATGACACAATTGCAGAGGTCTTAGGACTACCAGCTGCTGGACCTGTGTGGATGTTAAAGAAGGAGAGACTGCAAAAGATCATAAAAACCTTCCAAGATGAAGGCTAGAACCTGACAATCAGAGGAAAGGGGGTTCTACCAGCAGCATTAGGAGAGCCATGGGCGGAATTGGCGAAGACTATCCAGAGCTACATCACCTTTGAAGGCAGGAAAGACGTGGTAAGACCATGACACCTTAAACTTTTAGTCGTATTAAAGCAAAAATGCTTTGTAAACTTACCTGCATTTTTAAATTCATTACTTCATGATGTTTCCCGAAGCATGAAAAAGGCACAACATGTAGAATCAGTCGTAAGTCACCATGGGCTGATATGGTTGATAGTTAGCCATAGCCTTGCCCAGCAGCAGAGTAGCTGGGAAGAGCTAATTGCCATGATAGACAGGGGATTGACCACGCCATCCCCAAAGCGTAAGCATGCCACCAGTACACCAGATCACCCATTAAAACGAAGGAAATTAGTCTGATTAGCATGGATTAAAGGGAGGCTGGAAAATTCCCAAGGGGATACTAGCCAACGAGTAGAGATAGACGATTCACGGGATAAGCGACCCCCACAATTAGAAGGAGAAGAAAATGAGAAAGGAATGCAAGGAAATGAAGAAGGAGAAATGGAGGAAGAAACTGAGCAACCTAAGCCGGAGGAGGAAATAGAGTAGTGTGAGGGAAACCCATTCCAAAATCCATTGAGAGAAGATGAATTGGCCAAAATTTTGGCCAATATGGGTGAATATTCCCAACCTCTCAGCCCACTAGACCTCCATGTTGAAAAACAACCAAAAGAACGCTCTCCTCACGATAAAAATGCATCCGAAGATTTACATGACGAGGAAGTAGAAAAGGAGAGTTACCATGTTCATTATGAAAGTATGACAGGAGGGAAAAGTGGTAGAGAGGAGGAACAATCGGTTCCTAGCCAGACTACATCGAAAGAAATTATGGAAGAAGAGGAGGCGGAAAAAAAAGTCACCTCGGAAATAACAGAACCAGCTAAGGTTCTTACCTTTGAGCAACCTGAGCAGAGCAACGAAGAAGCACCCCAAGAAGAAAACCAGGGAATTGATCGAGATAACAGTCTAGGCCTAAGTAAACAGGAAATCGTTCCTTCTAAGGGAATAGAAGAAATTAAGAGATTACGGAAAGAACAACAAAGAATATTGAATGTGATAGTTCGACTTCAACAATAGATCAGGATTTTGAAAATGAGGAAAAGGGTAAAAGGGAATTCGGGAGGGAGACATGCAACCACTCCAACAAAACTCCTCAAGAAAAAGGTTCGGAGGACCCGAGTCCACCCTGTTGTTCAAAACCCTATCGAGAAGCAGTCTACTATTCTAAGCCTTGTTGAGGAGCAGTCTATTGTTCAAAATCAAAAGGAATAGCATTTAACTGTTACCCATGTTGAAGTACAAATAGATGTTATATTGGCCTGTGACAAAGAAGTACAGACAAAGGCACAACCCCCTAAGGAAATACGAGCCACAAATACGAGACGACGCAATTAGAAGATTTGGGTGAACCTCCCGCTCACCACTACCATGTGGGATAGTGATCTGAGGACTGTAACTCTACGAGAGGGTTTGATGCAAGCTCAGCAAGCAACAGAAAAACTCATAGAACAAACGGTTCCTCGAGAAAGGTATGAAGAATTACAGCAACAACTAAGGAATGTGAATTTATCCGAAAGCCAAGCCTTTGAAGGGTGGTGAAAGGAAGAAGAAAAAGTTGCAAAGGTAACTCATAGGTTAGATATAGTTATCAAGCAGATGGATACCTTATGCTCTTTGTACACTGACGTCCTAGCATGTAGAGCCCCTGCTAAGAAGTATGCCTTGTTTTTAATGGAATGATATTTGAAATTGAAAATAAAGGTTGTCAAAGCAGGCACCCCTATACAAATTAATACCATTGACGATTTTATAAATTGTTGTAAGCACTACGGGGTAAAGGTTCAAAGATTATTGTGTGAATTCTATCTGCATAACCTTGTGTTAGACCAAGAGATTGAATAGAACCCCGACCCTTTTGTCGGGGATATCCAATTGCAAGCATTTATTTCATTTGGGGTTAATAAAATTAAATGGCTTAAAGCCTATAATGCTTTCCAAAGACAAGAAAACGGATTAGACTTGTGGGTAAGAGCTGAGCCTAAGAATCCAGTGCAGTTGTGGAGGGAACATAGGAACCTCATGGGGACTCCAGGCGTGATTGAAGCATTAGGACCCATTCATATAGGAATCAATCGGCAGGGAATAGAATAATTTTTCACTATTAAAGACCTTGTAATTGATGTGGCTAAATTTCGATATCAGATCTCTAATCTGAATATCCAACTCAAGGAACAATTTAATTATGAAAATTTTAAGTTATTCGTCGACTGCTTGCACCTCTATAGTGAAATCATTTTGAGTGCAGGGCCATCCTGGTTAGGATATAGGTTCCAGAGTCCAATTATTTGGCACCCTACACCTGGATACCAAGCCCTGTATGAGATGCCTGAGGGTCAGACAGGCCATTTCTTTGAACAGCTAGTTATGAATCATGGCTATAGAACACCACATGAGATCCCATCTCTAGCTTACTCTCTCACTACCTTACATGTCAACTAGAATGTTTTCATGAGGGCATAAAAAAGGGTAAGTAGGGGGGTGTGTTGAGTACTAAAGAAGGTATGTTTTTGGTGATTATTTTGGCATCTTTTCATTCAAACTTACAAATCCTTTGCATCATGAACTAGGTAGATAATAAGAAATTATGACTAAATCTGTAAGATTAATGTGCAAAATGAAAACACTGACAATTGTCATGTCTTATGCAGGAAAAGGGAAAAATGAAATACTGCCGTCGCAAAGAAAAAGATAGGGCCAAGTTAATCATTGTCCCTTTGGAAGGGAACCACATGTAAACAAGGCGAACCAAATTAAAGCATATCAGCCTGGGAAAGGAAATGGAGATAGCGGCTCAGTGCAAGAAAGTGAAGAGATAACTGAGAGTCAACAGTTTAGCGAATCCCTCAGGATCCTTTGATCCTGAGGGATCACTGATTTAACTATTTTTGCACCTAAACATCTCCGCCTTCGCCATTATAGAAAGGGGCAGCACCGTTAGCTCAGGGGGATAGTCTGTGATGTTTCTATGTAACTTTTCCTGAATTTAAGACTTTGATCATCGACTCTCCTTGAGAAGTGATCCGTTGTAATTCTGTTTAATGCGTTAATACAAACTTGGTTACTATTTCATCTTTGATCCTGGAATAACCTGAAGAAGTGTGCCCCTGGAGGCTAAGGGCTCGGCCCTGGTGGAACACTTGCTCTTGTACTATTACTTTTGGTTTGTGCATGGTTTTTCTTATCAACTTTATTCGGTAATCTGGTATGTTCTGTTATTTTACATCACAGCTCTGTTACGTTTGATCTATTGAGTAATCTCACTTTTCGAGACAGAAATATCATATCGACTCTACAACGCATTGCTATTCCTTTGAGTGCTGATATAACTGGTTTTTACAGAATACTGTTGCTGTTCAACTACAGTGTATCCGTGTTGTAACACTTATTAATTGGTATTACTGAATTCATCTTAGAGATTATATTTCCTTGTGATTATTGAATCTATTGACGTTGTTGTTCCATCACAAAGTACAATCGTATTCCCTATAACTAAGACTGATAATTGGATTACCAAGATCAGATTACTATTAAGGTGTGCTGTGTGTTAAGTTATTGTGCATTTGTATTTGGCTTTCAAGCGTTGTGTCATATTCCATCATTAATCATTGCTGTTCTATTTTTGTGTGTTGTTTGATTCATCCTTAAAGGTAGGGGATTGCCATTTGATTTCTGTAGGACACGATTGTTGCATTTATTCTTGTAGACTAAGGTGTTGTTGGTTATTAAACTCAGTTGCTGTTACAGTTTGCTAGTCGATGTTCCATTCCTTATTTGTTGTTCCATTTCCTATTACTTGCATTATTATTGTTGCGTGTGTAGAACGATTTGAGACTGTAGTGGGCATTGACATTTACTGTCTGGTTCCCAGATCGATGATCTATTCCCTGATTTCCTTTGGTTCCATCAGTTTACAAAGGGATGAGTTACTGTTACTGAACCCTTGGTTGATAAATTTCTTACTTTTCTAAATGCATGGTTTAGTCTTTAAAAGTAGTTTGTTGTAAACAAGCATCTGTTTACTCTTGTATTTTTGAGCACTATACTACTAGCATTACTCTGGCAAATGATAGCCTCAAATTGAGACAATCTTTGAAATAACAAAACGTTCTTGGATTGACAAATTAATGTGAGGTAATTAGAGGTGAAAGAGACCCTTTTTACGACTCGACATAAATATTTCTCCTACACATGAATGCATGGGAACAAGCATGTGCATTGCCAAAGGAATGCTAGTTAAAGTCTGTGAGAATGACATTGTTGAGGGTGAAACACTAGGTGAAATGGATTTTGGTGTCTTTCTAGAAGAGATAGATGGAAATTGTGAGATATGCAGAATTGGGGATAATTCTATACACTGTTTGGTTAGATGGCCAATAAATAAGTTGGTGGACAATAAAGGTGTGATATTAAGGGTCAAGGAAAAGTTCAAGGAGCCACCCAAGCAAATGGTGATATGGGATGTTATAGAGGACACAAATCCCTTAAACAATTGGGATGGGTACTTTTGTAATGAAAAAGATAGAAACTCAATTGATATGCATGTAACGAGGCCATATAAAAGGATTAAACGAGTTATGGCTACAAAAAAATTGCAAAAATGTCAAACAAAAATAGATGAAGAGAAAGAAATTAGAGTTTTGGTAGCAGATGTATGTTGTAGAAAAGATTGTCTTCAACATGTGGATAGGAAGTCCATTGCAAATGCTAGAAGAGATATGAGAAAAATAAATAAAAATGGTATTAGAGAATTTGTCTTGAATTCTCTCATGTCTTGAACATAGTCATGTCAAAGGGCCATGGCCTACCACCTATTGCTAAAAATGTAAAGGACATGAGATTTAATGGGAATATTATTTGTAAGAAAGCATGGTATAAGATACATAAAATTCCTCAAAGAACATTCTATAACTACCAACATTATTTCCAACATGGGCAGATCAAAGCTATTCATGGTCACACCAACACATGCAAAGCAGGAGCTCACATAGTGGCAGCCATAGAAATATTGCACAAAATTGTAATGGATAATTCAGATTTTTCACCAAACCAAACACGTCAAGTTGAAGAAGATGGAACATCTGCTCCTTTAAGATTGCTTCCTTCAACTTAGACACAAAATTATTTGTTAAAAGAGATCAATAGGCTCTTCAAAAGCTCAATTACCCGTCAATATCACAATCAACAATGAGCAAGGTCTGGAATATTAAGTTTCGAGATGTGGCATTTTCAAAGAACACCAACTTCAGTAAATGTAGTGAATGTATTGTGTTGAAAGCACAAATGAAGTCAGAAACTACAAAAGAGTTGGAAGAAAAGGCACGAGGTAGGTTGAAGAAACATAACAGGATTGTTATGTGTGGAAGATATTGCTACTATGCCCATAGAATTATGTCAGAGCGGTTTCCAAAGGAGTATTTGAGCATTATCCATGATAAAATGGACAAAAAATAGACTTCAATGCCAAGGCTACGTGTCAAATCAAAATCTATTGTAGGAACAAATATAGGTTTGTCATTGACAAGTATGCTTAGACATGGGCATAAAGCAGGAGTTTTTGGCCATTTCTCCTTACCATTTGTCCATATGGGATCACAATTTACTATTACATCCCTTGCAAAGTGCTTAAGGGACGTTGAAGACCCACAAATTGATATGTATGGTGATCTACTTTAGGAAAGTGGAGTTTCAAGAAACCCACTTACAAATGCATTACTTGGCACCTCTATTTACTCAAAATGTCAAGGGTACAAGGATGATTTTATATCTCCTGGAAGTTCAAAATGTCAAAATGTTGATCTTAAACCTCTTCCTCCACATTTTTTGTTACAGTTGGACAATGCAATAAGTGATAATAAGAATCACTATCTTTTCATGTTTCTATGACTTTTAACTGCACTTGGTGTTTTCATCACTATTGAGGTTGAGTTCTTGCCTGTGGGGCACACCCATGAAGACATAGATGGAACCTACTGAAGACTGTGTTCCAACATAAAAAGTAAAGATATTTATTCTTTACCTGAAATGATGGATACATATTGCACAATTGAAGAAAATCGAGTGTTTCCACCTACACTTACCGATAAGGTCTATGACTTCAAAATTTTCCTTAATGGATACATCAAGGAGGGAAAAAATGCACTAGTTGGACATCTTAATGTCCAATACTTCCAATTTCTTGTACTCAATGATCTTCCAGTACTAAGGTACAAAGAATCAATTAGAGATATTGAGTGATCAGAACTGGTTGAGTTATGGAATATAGATGATGAAGGCCAACCTGTAATTCCCATAGGGAAGCTATCTTTCTTAGCTTCCAAATAGAATGATGTCTATTTAAAAGAACTAAAGGAAGGGATAACATCATACATAAAAATGTGGAAATACACTATTGGGAATGAGGATTCACCAATTGTTACAGAGGAATGGAAAAATAAAGTAGTGTATTAGGAAAAAGTTCTTGATACATTAGATGGAATCTATAATGATCATAAAATAATAGATTGAAGTGATTCATCTTCTGAGAATTTCTGGCCCAGGACAAGGCACATTGTTGATGTTGATCGTAATGCACTCCAAGTAATCTCAAGTATTATGGATGGAGATTTTAATAATGTGATAGATGAACCAATATATGTTGGACCCAAATGAAACAAGCCAAAACCAACTTTCAATCCGATGATTGATGTTGAGAAAGGAAAGATGTTGCTAGTTAGATCAGGAAATGAGGATGGATGAGAGATTATTTGGATGGAAAAATCCATCTCAGTTATGTTTAGGGATAATGAAAGTGAGAATCTTCATGTAAAGTTTGACTGGTGGAAGCCTATGTGAAGGAAATACAATGGAATTTTTTAGAGAAATATTGGGTACCAAATCCTGATGACACAGAACTTCACTCTATTCCAATTAATACCATAGTGTGGGCATGGATGCCAAAGAAAGAACATTGCAAGAAGACCATGATAAATAAATATGGTGTAGAAGCCATTCTTGATTTACGTGGGCGAATATCTTAAGAGTAGGTTTATATGATTCATGAATGTAATTTTTTTGAAGGATATATTACTATACATTCAGACACACTTTTCCATATTTGTTTTATATAAAATATTCTCTTCATATTATTTTTGGAGGAGTTTTATATTATTTAATATTTCAATGTAATCATGTGTTATACAAATTACATGACAATGCCATAAAATATTTAAGTTTTCAAAGCTTTATTTGACCAACATGACTTCTCACCATATCAAATATGCATAATCAAATACAATAATGCACTTAAAAACATCCTCTAAACTTGGTCTATTAAAAAAACAATGGAGTACCTAATTAGTATTCTATTTAATATAAACCATTTAAACACTTAATGAATAAATGCTAGACACTTGATATAATGTGCGAGGTGAGTTTTCCTTAATTTTCCTTATTATAGCTTATATAAATCAAATTCACTATTTTGTTGCACTCTAATTTATAAAAAAAATATTTTGATCATTGAACAACACAACTAGAATTATAAAATATTTCCCCTTATAGATTTTGAGGTGGTGACAACATTGTACTAGTATAATTAATTTGTACTCAACATAGGAAAAGTAGTTAGTGCCAATTTAAAATGATCAATAATATTAAGAAAAACAATATTAGTATATTGTTAAATAACATTATAGGTAAGTCTTTTTTTGTAAAATCTATTATTCATGAGCCAAATTTAATACATAAATATAAATGTTAATGATAATAGAAATAATGTAAGGAATCTAAGTTCTAGATGAATGTTAATATGTTCTTTTCAATATAATATCCTTAAACACTACAGGAATAAAAACTAAACATTTGTAATAAATATCTTAGTCAATTTTCTCTCTTTCCTGTTGTATTTGAAAATAATCAAATTGTACTACTTTGTTACTATTCGAATTCATGATTGATTTTGATCATTAGAATGGTTAGTAATTGAGATGAGAGGCTCAAGTTACAACCCAATATGGGGGGGGAAATAAAGATTATGTTCTAAAAAGAAAAATAAAATAAAAAATGAATATTTTGTAAAGTAATTATAAGTATATAAAATGTGTGAATTAGATGTTTAAATCTTATACTTTTTGATGCAGAAGCATCTAGCTGATGGGTCATCATGACGAAAGGTTGTTTGGTCTCTGAGAGGACCGAAGAGGAATTTGCTAAGTGAACACTGTAGTTGTTTTTGTTTATGTTGTTTTAATTTAGTAAAAAACAATATGTAGGAAGGTAGAGGATTAATTAGGTAAATTGTTGCAAGTAATTAATTTTATTTTCATGTCAACTTTTACAAGATTGTAACATAGGACAATAAACAATTTTTGGAACTAAAAATGTGTAACCAACAACAGTTAGGAGAAAACAATTCCATACAATCATTGAAAAAGAACAGAATGCAATTGTAAGAGGTTCGACTTTTTGGAGAGAGAGTGAATTCTAATAAAATATCTTTGAGCACACAGACTATTTTCCAATATCCTGTAACTGTCTATCTATCTGTCATTCTATTAAATTTCCAGAAACAGTGAAATTCTATTCTCTGTTTTGTTCCACAAGCATGTACACACATATGTGTTCCTATTTGTATTGATTCAAGCAGGCCTACAAATCAAAACAAGTTTGCAGACATAATTAAAGAATACGTTGCAGAAACGAGGGCATACAGTCCCTGAATTTATCAATCAAACAAGCACAGAGGAATCCTGGACGTCGATACTTAATTCGAGCATCAAAGGTAGAGACAAGACGCAAGCATTTCTGAACAGCAAGTCAAACAAATCAGACAAGTATTCCTGAAGAGTAAACCCTCTTGTTTCATTTACAAAATAAGCACAAGAATCTCTGTTCGAATACATACATTCACAAAAATCTCTGTTTAATTATATACATAGTCCATACAATAACATTGTACAAGGTTCGATGGAGTACCCTAACATACGGGTTTAGAAACCCTATCCATAAATCAAACCCTACAGCAACTACCCACCAGAGGAACCGTGCAAGTCTAATGGCCTACGACTACATACAGTCGGTGGTCTCAAATCATTACAACAAAATTACTGTAACCCTAGCCTATGACGAACAGAACACAAGTGACAAGAAAAATAGGGAATGACCCTACCCGGGTCTAGCCAGAGCATCGAGGAGCCGAAGTCCAAAACCCTCCAGGATGAGCATACCTGCAACGACAGACAACAACCGAATTTTGTGAGCATACCGTGATAGATAAAGAGGAGACCGAAAGGAAATAACGAGACAGAGGTTCGAGTTTACCTTGCAGAGACAGGATGCTAACATTGCAGTCACCTAGGGTCACTCTGCTCATGAAGGAGCAAGTGTGTTAGTTTAACAACGTGAAAAGAAGAAAAATACTGATAGCATAGAACAAAAATCTTACCTTGGCATTGTGGAAGAAGCTGAAGCCGAGACCCTGTGACCACAACCTGTTCACAAAACCAAGGAATACAACCAGAGCACTCAACAACAGTTGCATAGAAGGATTCAAGACCGAAAGGAGTCACACAATCCAGCTAAATAACCAACATTGACTTGTACATAGAGAAATATCAGCTTCCAACAAGCAGAATAAATCCATAATTCGACAAAAATATTAAGTGCAGATAAAGAAATAATGACAGAATAACCAGGTTCACACAAGAGTTCATTACCAGACGGAGAAACCGACGAGTTTCCAGGTCAAGAGCCGAGCCAGAGTACTAGAGGCAGCATAAATTTACACAGAGAAAACCATGCAACATAACCACATTATAGAGCTCTCAACCCTCAACAGTTCGCATGCAAAATGACTGGGAGATAGGGTTTGAGACCCTCTTACCAAAGCGGGGGTGACAATTCCAAGGAGTGGACACTTGTCCATTATTCGTGAGCGCAGGTACAAATCATAAGTGCGGACCCCAAATCAATTTTAAAATCATTGCAATCAACCGTCAAATGAACCAACATCATATGTAATCCAATTGCCCATCATTAAATTCATTCATAATCATATTATTAACGTTGGTTAGTGTGACAAGGGTGGGCTGGACCCATCACTTTTCAAAAATATTTTAGCTAGAGATACCAAGAAGCTATTTGAAGATTTATGTTAACTAATTTATATCAACATCAATTTCATATATGTCTATATATAAGAAAAAAGTTTTTTGTGGTTAAAAAATTTATCTGGTCGTATATATACTCTATTTAGCATTCAAAAATATAGTTTCATCAATGAAAAATAACACATTGTATGTTTCACTCAAAATGTTTGCACGTGAAGAAATTTGATCCCTACATTTGCACTTAAAATGGATCTATGATGGTATATATTCGACACATTACTATGATCATTTGTCATTAAATAACTTTATACTTAATATATAGCTTGCATATTAATCTATTATTCGTTAAGTAAGCATCAAGTTTTTAACATAAAATTACAAATAATAAATAAAAATATATTATGCTACTAGTCACATTCAACATTTACTTTGATCCTAAAAAAATATTTTCTCCTCAACTCTAAAATGGTTCAAAATTCCTACAATAGTATGAAATGTTGATGGTGATAATGATGATTATCATCTACTAAGACCAAATATGGTATATAAAAAGGTAAAAAGATATTACTAAATATTATTTCGAATTTTATTGTTATGCTCAAAAAACATTAAAAGAACTGTTTCAAGATCATCATAATTTTTTTTAGTTAAATAATCCAAAAGGTAGGTAGCGTCACAAATATTTTGAAATTTAATTCCAATATGAGTATAAACTAGATGATCTATGATAGTTTTTAAATCTTCAACCATATTACTAGTGTTGCAAAGGTGATAGCCTTTTTATTATGCTAACACTCTTTTAGTAATAATCATAACTTAACACATACATGATATTTACTATATATCATATTATAATTAAATGCGTTAGTAATAGTAACATACACATCATTATTTTCATAAAATAACCTTGACAAACTTATCTTTTAATATAAACCATAAAAATATTAAAATAGATAATGTAAGGAATCCACATTAAGATGTGAAAGATTTGCTTTTGCAAGTTTATATAAATTTGTTTTATAAATTTTCTCATGATGATTTTTACACAAAAAATGGTGAATATCTACATTAAAATTAGTGAACTAAGTGACTTTCTAATTCCTCATTTTGAAAGAATTTAATATAGTTAAAGTTCTAAATAATGGTATATATTCGACACATTACTAAGATCATTTATCATTAAATAACTTTATGGTTAGTATATATCTTGCATATTAATCTATTATTCAGCAAGCAAGCCTCAATCTGCTACTCACATTCAACATTTAATTTGATCTTAATTTTTTTTTTCTCCTCAACTCTAAAATAGTGCAAACTTCCTACAATAGTATGTA
The DNA here is from genome assembly GCA_031772625.1 of Pinus tabuliformis. Taxonomy (NCBI): domain Eukaryota; kingdom Viridiplantae; phylum Streptophyta; class Pinopsida; order Pinales; family Pinaceae; genus Pinus; species Pinus tabuliformis. The sequence continues at coordinate 1,015,338,401 of CM062818.1, forward strand.
ATTATGATGGTGATAATGATGATTATCATCCACTAAGACCAAATATGGTATATAGGAAGGTAAAAAGATATTACTAAAAGTCATTTTGAATTTTATTGTTATGCTCAAAATGAATTACAAGAAGTGTTTCAAGATCATCATAATTTTGTTTAGTTAAACAATCAAGAAGGTTGGTAGTGTCACAAATATTTTGAAATTTAATTCCAATATGAGTATAAACTGGATGATCTACGAGAGTTTTTTAATCTTCAACCATATTACTAGTGTTGCAAAGGTGATAGAATTTTAAATTGTGCTAACACTCTTTTAGTAATAATCATAACGTAACGCATACATGATATGTACTATATCATATTTAAATTAAATGGGTTAATAATAGTAACATACACCATTATTTTCATAAAATAACCTTAACAAACATATATTTTACTATAAACCATAAAAAATATTAAATAGATAATGTAAGGAATCCAAATTAAGATTTGAAAGATTTTCTTTTGCGAGTTTATATAATTTTTTTTTATAAATTTTATCATGATAATTTTACACAAAAGATGTTGAATATCTACATTAAAATTAGTGAACTAAGTGACTTTCTAATTCCTCATTTTGAAAAAACTTAATCTATTTAAAGTTCTAAATAATGGTATATATTGCACACATCACTAAGATCATTTGTCATTAAATAACTTTATACTTAATATGTATATTGCATATTAATCTATTATTCATTAAGCAAGCCTCAATCAACTTTTTTATTAACATAAATGTACAAATAATAAATAAAAATAAATTATTCTACTACTCACATTCAACATTTAATTTGATACTATTTTTTTTCTCCTCAACTCTAAAATGGTGCAAACTTCCTACAATAGTATGTAATTATGATGGTGATAATGATGATTATCATCCACTAAGACCAAAAATGGTATATGAGAAGGTAAAAAGATATTACTAAAGTTATTTCGAATTTTATTATTAATATCCTCAAAAAGTATTAAAAGAAGTGTTTCAAGATCATCATAATTTTGTTTAGTTAAACAATCAAGAAGGTTGGTAGAGTCACAAATATTTTGAAATTTAATTCCAATATGAGTATAAACTAGATGATCTATGAGAGTTTTTAATCTTCAACCATATTACTAGTGTTGCAAAGGCAATAGACTTTTAAATTGTGCCAACACTTTCTTAGTAATAATTGTAGCTTAATACATACATGATATTTACTATATCTTATTTTAATTAAATGGGTTAATTATAGTAACATACACGTCATTATTTTCATAAAATAACCTTAAAAAACTTATCTTTTAATATAAACCATAAAAACTATTAAAATAGATAATGTAAGGAATCCAAGATTAAGATGTGAAAGATTTGCTTTAACAAGTTTATATAAATTTTTTTATAATGTTTATCATGAAAATGTTTACAAAAAAAATGGTGAATATCCACATTAAAATTAGTGAACTAAGTGACTTTCTAATTCCTCATTTTGAAAAAACTTAATCTAGTTAAAGTTATAAATTCTAGATCCACTGAATACTTCCAAATCTAATGAAATATGTGTTATATTCCTTGTTTCATTTTTTAACAAGATTGACATAAGATAAGGAACTGTCCTCATACCGTTTGTTTCATTTTTTAACGAGGTTGACACAAGACTAGGAAATATCCTCATATTCCTTGTTTCTCTTTTTAATGAGGTTGACACGAGACAATGAACTATCCTCATATTCCTTGTTTCATTTTTTTACAAGCTTGACAGAAGACAAGGAACTATGCTCTGATTCCTTGTTTCATTGTTTAACGAGGTTGACACAAGTCAAGGAACTATCCTCATAACATTTGTTTCATTTTTTAACGAGGTTGACACAAGAAAAGGAATTGTCCTGATACCCTTTGTTTCATTTTTTAACGAGGTTGACACAAGACAAGGAGCTATCCTCATTTTCCTCAATCATGACTCATAAGAGGTCATCACTTCCAAGAGGTTCTGATCATATGGGAGAAAAATTCTCTAGAAGCGATCTATAGCAAGGAATGCATTAGAGAGATCTAGTTCCAATGCCCCCAGTACATAATGTACAACATCATTGAATTGATTGTCAGTTGATGTAGGCATGGAATGGGTTGCCACATAATTAGCCCATGCTGAGGATGATACCATTGGTAGAGAAGGACCATTTAGGGAAGATGGTTGACCGGAAGCCACATTTGGACTAGGAAATGAAAGCTGGTCAATAGTGACAATTCTTCCTTCATGCGGGAAACAAATCACTCAAAAGAGTGTTGAAACAATAGCTCTCGTGTCATAAGCATAGTCGCAACCAAGAAGTAAATTATAATCTAAAGGATCTAGGACTACCATCACATTCATATAAGCAATTTTTCCTCCCAAAGTAATAGGCAAAAAGGAAGGATCTGTAATGGTTGATTGGTTCCCCTGTTAAAAGCCAACAGATTCTGGGTAACAAGTCGAAGTGGCGGCGAATCGAGCACTTGCCAAGCAATGGAGGAAAGGATACTCATAGATGCACCTTCATCTATAATAGTGCCAAGTATAATCATATTACAAACCTGTACTATGATCTGTAAAGGCACATAAGAAGGAAGAAGATGACATCCTACTAGTTGATTCCAATCAAAGAAAGTGACCAGACTAGATGGAGGGGGTACAATAGAAACGACAATATTATCGCCTTGAGATACGAGAGTAGGAGGATTTCCCTCCTGTCTTGATAGAATAGGAGGATTGCCCCTAAGCTCATTGGAATCTGAAGAAATGAAAAGAACTTGAGTGGTATCTTATTCACTCTCTTTGGGAAAGGTATGATTAACTAAAGTTGAAATTGGGTCAATTGTTTCCTTGAACTATGATTAGTTAGGTATAGACTCATGGGATTCACATTTAGAGAGAGTGGGTTTGAACGACGGTTGATTTGGGTCAGACACTTTATCAACTAGTGAAGGATTAAGGGATAGTCTCTTGTAACGAGATGGAAGTCGCTATGGTGAAGCAGGACGGTTATCCAACACTTTTTTGGCTTCATCTAGATAGGGACAAAGGTGAATGGGGTGATTCTCATCACATAACCTACATGCAAACTTAACTTTACCCTTCATTCCATGAACTTCACTACCACTAGTTGATGGTGTGTCACCTACATGATCTCCAGAAGTTGATGACACAGGATGATGTGAACAAGAAGACCATTCTTCTAATATTTGAGGAATACCAAGACAATTTCGAAGAAGATCGTCTCCCGTACAAAGTTTTCATCAAACTTTGCAAGGATTATGGGATGGTTTCTCATCAGAGGTTGCATTCGAAGAAATGTTTGCTTGGTTGCCCCTTGCTAAATTGGCTTCCTCTTCTTCTTCTTCTTAGCCCCCTCGTTACTAGTATCAATACTTTCACCAAGTGAAGAGGAAGAATGGGAGGAAGCAAGAATCGACGAAGAAGGAAAAGGGTCAACTTTAGGATCAACTAGATGTTGATTTTTTCCAGTAGGAGGAGTACTCGATTGCGGAGAAATCATGACATTTTGAACCAAAGAGGTTGAAAGAAACCATACTAGCAAGCCAATGGTAAATCCTGGAATGTATAATGTAGCCATATAAGGAGCACCAATATTTCCAAAAGTAGGAAAAGGACTAGGATTCCAATCAAAAGGAATTCCTTGATTGGTGGACTTTGTCACCATATGTCTCAAACTAAGACCAACTAAGTATTGAGTGTGGAGGATGTTACCCACGGTAAATTAATTTTATTTCAATCAAAATAAAATAACAAAACAAAAGAGGGATAATCTAGGCAAAAGGATTACCAAGCAATTGTGAACTGTAGGATATCTCCCAATGAACTGAGAAGTATGGGCAGGCAATCTCCCCGAATGTTGTGTTCGGTGTATCACAGTGTTCAAGGCGGCTGGCTCAGTTAACTAAATATGGATAGAACCTAGTGTTGTCCTCCCATATATACCTGAAATTACAAGGAGGCCTAATCTGTATTAGCATTATCTAATGCGAAACTACATAGTGAGAGTAATCCCATATACTTTACGTACTGTAACACCACCCTATATACTCGAAGGTATGTGGACGAGCTATGATATACTCACATACATGGAATGAGGTATCACACTCGGGATGTATCACAGACAAGTTAGTGATAGTTGCTATTTTTTACGATGATGGAACACGTCTCTAGCCTAGAACCTTTAAATGTTTTGCGTTAGGTGACAATTGTTGGGCAACAGATCCCCCCATATTAGGTTTTTGGGGTTTAAAGCTATGTTTTGGTCAATGTAATGTAAAAGCCCCAAAAAATGCGGGCGTGGAGCATGAGAGTCTAGGGTAGTTCACCCTAAAATATTGTAATTTAATATAGAATGTGTCTTCCTACCCATGGCCCGCAGACCATGGGAATATATAAATACAGGGAGGCTCTAAGTGTAGAAGTGAGCTTTTAGTCTAGATCTTAAGTCGTATATGGGTTTGGAATAAGGGATTCGCTCTAAGTCTGTAAGTTCAAGTCTTGGGTTGTAGTAGTAGGAAGAGGCTCTTAAGTTGAGTGCGCAGAGCCCTGGTAGAGTCTGCAGCTGTGTGTGCAGACCCCTGCAGCTGAGTGCGCAGGGCGGAGTTGGGATTGTACTGGAATAGTGAATTAATTAAAGATAAGTTGATTCTGAAATATTGTGCATCTGCTCATAGATTTGTGTGTTTATACTTCTGTTATATCTTTGGATCTCTTTACAGTTTATGATTGCGCGCACTTGTTATAAATGTTGAATGATTAATGAGAATATTGGGCCCACATAATTAAGTTAAGATCTATAATAATAACATAGTATGGCTAAAGGATCTAGATAATGCCTCTTCACGCTCTGTATAGAGCTGCACAAAGAAGTTGCACCAGTTTCAAAGGACAAACGACCGCATGAAGCAACACAAGCACACAGGATTGGTTCACGAAATTCCCAGACCTCATTAAGACATCCCTAGGGTCTGGAAACCTAGTTCTAGCACCCTCACATACTACCTCAGGTGAGATCTCATTCTGCACACCATGGACTGTTGCCGAAAGGGCCTATAGTTTCAGGATTTGTTTGGTTAAATCACTTTTGAACCTCGGTGAGGCCCCATCAAGCCAAGAAATGGTTCCTTCATTGTAGTCTAGCTGGTTAGGATACTCGGATCTCACCCGAGAGACTCGGGTTAGGGTCCTAGCAATTGAACCGTTTGTTGGCTTGATGGGGCCTAACCCAGGTTTAGAAGTAATTTAGCCAAACAAATCCCGAAACTACCGACCATTTCGGCAACAGTCCACGGTCCGCAGACTGAGGTCTCACCCAAGGTAGTATGGGAGGGTGATGGAACCAGTTTTCCACACCTTAGGGATGTCTTTATGAGGTCTGGGAAGTTTGCGAACCAATCCTATGCACTTGCGCTGCTTCGCGCAACCATTTGTCCTTCGCAACTAGTGCAATTGCTCTGCACAACTCTATATAGAGCACGAAGAGGCATTGTCTAGATCTTTTAGCCCTACTATGTTATTATTATAGATCTTAACTTAATTATGTGGGCCAATATTCTCATCAATCATTCAACATTTATAACAAGTGTGTGCAATCATAAAATGTAAAGAGATGCAAAGATATAACATAAGTATAAACACATAGATCTTTGAGTAGATGCACAATATTTCAGAATCAACTTATCTTTTATTAATTCTCTGTTCCAGTACAATCCCAACTCTGCCTTGCGCACTCAGCTACGACTAAATGCACAACCCTCTACACCCCTGGAAGTCAGAGAGCAGTGCCACTGTGCCATTCAATCAGGGTTGGAAGAAATAGAGTTTGCAACTATGTGCGCGGACCCCTACAGCTGAGTGTGCAGGGCAGAGTTGGGATTGTACTCGAACAGAGAATTAATAAAAGATAAGTTGATTCTGAAATATTGTGCATCAATGCATAGATCTATGTGAACTTATACTTCTGTTATATCTTTGCATCTCTTTACAGTTTATGATTGTGCACACTTGCTATAAATGTTGAATGATTGATGAGAATATTGGGCCCACATAATTAAGTTAAGATCTATAATAATAACACAGTAGGGCTAAAGGATCTAGATAATTCCTCTTCGCACTCTATATAGAGGTGCGTACGGTAGTTGCACTAGTTGCAAAGGATAGATGGCTGCGCGAAGTACCGCAAGCATACAGGATTGGTTCGTGAACTTTCATACCTCTTCAAGACATCCCTAGGGTGCGGAAACCTAGTTCCATCACCCTCCCATACTACCTCGGGTGAGACCTTAGTCCACGCACTGCAAACTGTTGTCGAAAGGGTTGGTAGTTTCAGGATTTGTTTGGCTAAATCACTTTTGAACCTCGTTCAGGCCCCATAAAGCCAACAAATTGTTCCGTTGCCAGGACTAGGATCTGCCTAAGGGATGTCTAATGTTAGTACAGTGGAATCCTACGAAGAGGGAAATTGAAGAGTGGTTGGAAAAGAAGCTTCACGAGTTCGTGACATAGGAAAACAAAACACTGCAGATATCTAAGAAGAGGTGGTTGGATCGCTACATATATATGGAATTCCATGAGATCTTCTTCACATCCTTCTCTTCAGAGCTGCATGATTGGATCGCGAGGTTAGCCGATAGCTAGGGAAGGTACAAGCTCGATCGACCGATAGTGTGGACACTAAAGTTAGTGTGCAGACTAGAGGCATCAGAAGATAAGATCGCGTGAGTTGTATACAATTGGCTCGACCGGATAATAGGGGGATTCATCATTGAGTTCGTGGTAGACACGACCATGAGCTATAGTGAAGAAGAACAATGTTTTCTCAGAGGACCGCAAGGTAGGTACATTAAATCCTTGAATTAAGATGCTATTATGTGAAACGTAGGTTATGTGAATACATTAATGTTTGGAATGACACAGAGAGGAAAGATCTACAAAGGTACCAAAGGATTAGGAAACAGTCCTTTAATTTCACCTCCATGAGAAAGCGAGGAAGAGCGTGCTCGGGTTTCTCTCAAAAGTGCAGTTAGTTTGATAAGGCAATGCATTCTACAGTTATTATCTCCACTTACACCATCACCTACTTCACCTTTGTCTTCACCCACCCCACCTCCACCAAACCCACAGTTCAGCATGGCGAACGCGATCAAGCTACTCGTATTTAGAGGAGTAGGGAATGAGGATTCAGACCAGTTCTGATTCATGGTAAGAGTAGTGTGGGAAGCACAAGGAGTCATGAATGACAATATTAAGAAGGCCACATTGGTGAGCGCATTGTAGGATCACGTGTTGACATGGTATATCAAGCACTCTAATGATCACCCAAATGCAGGAATAGCGGAGATCCAAAACACACTGAACAGAGAGCTTAGCCATCCAAAATCAGAGACGCAGCCAATCATCGGATTTAAAGACATCACGATGCTTCTAGGCAAGACCCCATGGGATCTGGATCCGTGGCTAAAGAGTACAATCCATGAGGATAATATGACGCTAATGGATGCGTAGAACCATGCATGGTTTGTGGCATCTTTGACACCACACCTGAGGATAGCGTTGTCACAGCAGAAGTTTCAACATAGGCCAAAGCATTGGAAATGGCGATTAGGTTACATGAAACATTGATACAGGATCCGAGGTTGGGAGTCCAACAAATCCATGTGAAGCTGCAGAATCTATGCTTGGAGATGTAGAGTTTGAAGTAGGATAGGGCATCATGGCCAGAGGTGTTACACTAAAAAATGTCACCATGGGTATTTGCAGTTAGTATGGCTCCATCAACTGTCATACTATCCTCCTTGGTAAGTCTCATGCCTCTGCTTCTCATGTCAAACTCCAAGAAAGAGAGAAAAGTCATTTAAAGTCATTTATCTCTGGGTACGCAGTTTCTCTCAGCCTTACCTGCGTGTACGCAACCCAAGTTCACAATACCTGCGTACTTATACGCTCTGTATGTAAAGGGATGGGTGCATACCCCTGTAAAGGTCAAAAGGCGCGAGTTTCATCTTAAAAAAGTTACTTGTGGTCATTTCTAGAGCATTCTAGAAGCTTGTTTGACGTGTATTGAGCGCCTCCAGATGGTTCATGTATCCCTATGAAAGAGGAACTTATCCCATCAAGAGGGGAGCTAACCCATCCAAAGAGGGGCTTATCCCATTGATGGTGGACCTGTTTAACTTCCTCTAGAGCACTATAAATACAGGCATTGAGCCAGAAGGAGGAGAGGTTGAAAGCTGAACATTCCTAAGGGTAGATGCTGCTGGAATTAGGACTTCCTTGTAAAAGCTTGTGAGGAGAGATTCCCATCCTTTCTTGTTTCATTTGGAAGTGGTTGAGCTTATCAAAGTAAAGGAAAACTCTTGTTGGACCCTGGGAGGGACCTGCACAACGCCAAGGCTCAGGTTGTAATGGTTTCTTTTGTTTCCTATTAATACAAATAAGTCCATTCTTCTCAACAATTTGTTATTTATGAGTTGTTTCATATACTCCTTGGTCTGTATGTTAAATATGTTTTATTTTGTGAGATATTCAGGTGCTATTTAATCGTTTGATTGTTAGTGAATGCAGGTTTCGAAGAGAAGGAGGAGCTCATTCGGATCGACGAGGCTAGACTACTACAACAGCGTTGGGTTACAGGTAGGATCTAAACACTTTATTTCTTGTATGATAAATGCATATTTAGAGAAGGATTGCTCTTAATTGTCTTGTTTGTCAGTAGAAAGCCTTAAGCTTCTAGGGAGGTTGGTTGTGTCCGCACTATCGACTCTTTCCGCATGACAAAATGGCGACTTTGCTGGGGATCGAACCCAGAATCTCTGGTTTCGCAGACCAAAGATTCTGGGTTCGATCCCCAGCGGAGTCGCCATTTTGTCATGCGGAAAGAGTCGATAGTGCGGACACAACCAACCTCCCTAGAAGCTTAAGGCTTTCTAGTGACAAACAAGACAATTAAGAGCAATCCTTCTCTAAATATGCATTTATCATACAAGAAATCAAGTGTTTAGATCCTACCTGTAACCCAACGCTGTTGTAGTAGTCCAGCCTCGTCGATCCAAATGAGCTCCTCCTCTTCGAAACCTGCATTCACTAACAATCAAACGATTAAATAGCACCTGAATATTTCATAAAACAAAACATATTTAACATACAGACCAAGGAGTATATGAAACAACTCATAAATAACAAATTGTTGAGAAGAATGGACTTATTTGTATTAATAGGAAACAAAAGAAACCATTACAACCTGAGCCTTGGTGTTGTGCAGGTCCCTCCTAGGGTCCAGCAAGAGTTTTCCTTTACTTTGATAAGCTCACCCACTTCCAAGGGGTCACATTTCGATCATACTGAGCTTTCATCCATTTTGCATGAGTCTCGATTGCTAGTGTAGCATCGCGTCGAGTCTCAACTAATTGAGCTAAGTATAATAAACGCTTCTCCTCTTCGGAAGTAGCTGGAAGTAATTCGACAGCCATTTGAAGTGATGGGATTTCGCATTCAATAGGCAGCACAGCTTCCAAACCATAAACTAGTTGGAAAGGAGTGAACCCTGTTGATGTTTTCACTGAGGTTCGGTATGCCCAAAGCGCTGAAAATAACATGTTGTGCCAATTCGACCGATGAATACCAATGATTCGTCGGATCATGATAACTAGAACTTTGTTGATGGCCTCAACCAGACCGTTTGCTTGGGGATAATAAGGAGTAGAACTATCATGACGTAAACCAAGCTGGCCTGTAAGTTCTGTCATCATAATGTTTCGAAAATGGCGCCCATGGTTAGTGATTATCGCTTGTGGGACACCAAACCTAGCAATAATGTGATTGAATACAACCAACCTCCCTAGAAGCTTAAGGCTTTCTAGTGACAAACAAGACAATTAAGAGCAATCCTTCTCTAAATATGCATTTATCATACAAGAAATCAAGTGTTTAGATCCTACCTGTAACCCAACGTTGTTGTAGTAGTCCAGCCTCCTCGATCCGGATGAGCTCCTCCTTCTCTTCGAAACCTGCATTCACTAACAATCAAACGATTAAATAGCACCTGAATATCTCATAAAACAAAACATATTTAATGTTGGAAATAATACTGAGAAGGGGGGTGAATCAGTATTATCTAGCAATTTAATAAATCTTCCTTATTTGATCTTTGAATTATTTTTGCATGTCAGTACCATAAAATAATGAGCATGAAAAAGGAAAACAGATAGTCACACCAAAGAACACAAGATGTAAGGTGGAAACCCAATGTGGGTGAAAACCACCTGCTGCAATATGTCTCTATCTTCTTTCAAATTAGAAACTCCTTTTACAATGATTTTGTATTGGTGCAGTCCTTTGCCAGTACGCAGGCTGCAACCTGCAGAGAGCTACAACTCTCTCTCGTTTTCCAGTCTTCTCCTGGAAGGGAGCTACAACCCCCTACTTCTTTTCATAAAGCATCAAATGATCATCAAGTATATAACAGTTACAGTCCACTACAGTTATCAGATCAGCAATAACAGAACTAACCGAGAACACCTTATCAACAGAGAAATTCAATCAATAGAACATCTTAAGACAGAGACGCAGTTTTCCCTTCTGTGGCCTACGTCGCGACGCAATTCACCTTCTGCTTTCCTGCGTACACCCGCAGGTATCCTTCTGCTGTACTGCGTGCCCATGCACTGTTCCTTGAACTGCACTGCGTCCTGTTGCTGTAGGGACGCACCCAGAAATGCTATCGTGCCTCGTCCTTTTGCTTCAAGGATGCACCTGAACCTTAGTCGCTCTACGTCCCCACGCAGATCTCTAGTTACTGCACTGCATCCCAGACGCACCTGAACTTGGTCTGCCCTGCGTCCCCACGCAGGTCTCCTGTTACTGCGCTGCGTCCCCACGCAGCTTTTCTTATAAACACCTGCGACCTTCTGATTAGGGCTGAATAGACAGTTCATTAGAGAGGCACATATACTCAGATCTGATCATGCGCTCGAAAGATCACCCTTCACAGATTCACCTTCAACTTCCTTTTCATATAGATCAAGCTTTTAAGACCATAACCCAATATTTCAGATCTAAAGATATTCAATTGCAAAAGATACTTAGCCAAGTGATCTCCTTTGCTTTATATAGGCAAGCTCCTCCTCAAATCATGGAACAATACCACGAGCCGACACCATAATAACACAATACCGTCGGCTAGATACCAGGAGTAAAACACAAGAAACCCCCACGTGTGCTTTTCTCTGCCTTGAAATGTGTGCACTGGGTGGACGCACCTCCTGAACGGCTGGACTGCGTCTCTGGACGCGGCTTCTGCATGGTTTACCTGCGGGTACGCACTTTCTGTAAGGTGTACCTGCGTACCCCTTATTTCCTTCAATATTTGATAGCTGATCATCAACCTCTGCTGCTGACTTGAAGTACAGTGATCTATCACCTGAATGGGTTGCCATCAAGGACAACACTTTAGCCATAATGCCAACAATCTCCCCCTTTGGACTTGATGGCAACCTCACAAACTTCAGCTTCATTCTCCCCCTTTGACATCAAGGGCAAAGGGGTATGCTCCCCCTAAGGTCATGCTCCCCCTGAAAGAGAACCAGATCTGCAACAAGGAGCCATAATCCACCATGAAAGAGATAGAGACATATTGCAGCTATTTCCAAGATCTCCTTCTGACCATCCTCCATAATGCCAACAATGCATTATATGCTCCCCCTGAACCTGTACTATCAATCAGAAAGGTTCAACAATAAGATGATGCATCAACAACCCCCAGCTTTTGCCTGAGGTATTCAAAAGTGTCCCTGGGCAATGGTTTGGTGAGAATATCAGCAACTTGTTCCTTAGAAGGAACATACTCCAACTTGACCTTCTGTTCAAGTACTTGTTCCCGGAGAAAATGGTACTTGATTGGTATGTGCTTGGTTTTCGAATGCATAACAGGATTCTTTGAGATGCTGATTGCACTTGTGTTATCACATAAGATGGGGATAGGTGGTGTACAAGTGATTTGAAAATCCTGTAAAGTCTGCATCATCCAAAGGATTTGAGTGCAACAAGATGCAGCAGCAACATATTCCGCTTCAGCTGTAGACAAGGCAATTGAACTCTGTTTCTTGCTGAACCAAGATACCAGTCTGGAACCCATAAAGAACGCACCACCACTTGTGCTTTTCCTGTCATCCACGCTTCCGGCCCAATCTGCATCTGTATAAGCATGAAGAGTAAGATCTGTATCTCTAGGATACCATAAGCCATAATTTTGAGTCCCTTGAAGATATTTGAAAATTCTCTTCACTACCTGAAGATGAGTCTCCTTCGGATTTGCCTGAAATCTTCCAACTATTCCAACTGCATGCATGATATCCGGTCGGGTACCTGTCAAATAAAGTAAACTTCCAATCATAGATCTGTAGGTTGGTTGATGTACTGCTGTAGATTCATCATTTGCACTGAGGCTACATCCTGTAACCATAGGTGTACATACTGGTTTTGCATCTTCCATACCATATTTCTTCAAAATCTGTTTGAGATACTTGGTTTGAGATAAAAAGATTCCTCCTTCTTTTTGTTGGATTTGCAAGCCAAGGAAATATGTCAGTTCTCCTAGCAAAGACATTTCAAATTCTTTCTGCATGACCGAGGCAAAGCTTTGACTCATAGCTTCTTCATTGCTCCCAAAAATAATGTCATCTACATACACAACAAGTATTAGCAATTTGTCATTTTCAACTTTTATATAAAGATTGCTATTTGCTGATCCTTTTGAAAAACCTTGTTGATGAAGATATTTGTCCAAACAGTAGTACCAAGCCCTTGGAGCTTGTTTGAGACCATAGAGAGCCTTTTTCAATCTGCATACAAGATTTGGATCATTTCCAAGAATGAACCCATCTAGCTGTTCAATGTACACTTCTTCTTCCAAGTCTCCATTCAGAAAGGCTGATTTCACGTCCATTTGAAATACTTTGAAGTTTTGAAAACTTGAGAGAGCAAGGAACATTCGGATGGCCTCAAGTCTTGCAACAGGAGCAAAGGTTTCTTCAAAGTCTATTCCTTCTTGCTGTGCATACCCTTTACAAACAAGTCTGGCTTTGTTTCTAATTACTTCTCCATTTTCATTCAATTTATTTTTGAAGACCCATTTTGTTCCAATAACATTCTTATCCTTTGGTCTAGGAACCAGCTCCCAAGTGTTGTTCTTTTCGATTTGCTCAAGTTCTTCATCCGTTGCTTTCACCCAACATTCATCTTTGCATGCCTCTTTCACATTTTGTGGTTCGGTGGAGGAGAGTAATGCCAAATAGCTTGAGGCTTCTGCAACTGTTCTTCTTGTTTGTACACCTGCTTCTTTCTGCCCCACAGTCTGAGATTCTGGATGATTCTTCTGAACATATCTGGATGGGGTTTTCTCTTCTATTCTTATTTGCTCCTCTGGTTCTTCTTGAGGTTCTTCTTCTTCATCATTCTGTCTTTGAGGGTAGCCTTCATCTTCTTCGATGTCTTCATGATGTACTTGCCTAGGAATGTATCCCTTCTCATCAACCACTACATCAATGCTGTCAACAATTCTGCCAAGTCTTTTATTGTAGCATTTGTATGCTTTGCTATGTGGAGAGTAACCAAGAAGAATGCCTTCATCTGCTCTAGGTTCAAGTTTGCCAAGCTGCTCATCAGTATTCTTGATATAGCATTTGCTCCCAAATATTTTGAAGTGCTTTACCGAAGGAGTCTTACCACTCCAGAGCTCATGAGGAGTTTGAGTGTTGTTCACCCGGACATTTGTTTTGTTGAGAATAACAACCGCAGCATGTGCAGCTTCACCCCAGAAAGTTGCGGGAGTTCCTGATTCATCAAGCATAGCACGAGCCATTTGTTGGACTGTTCTATTCATTCTTTCCACAACTCCATTTTGCTGAGGAGTTCTAGCTGTAGAGAATTCTCTTCTTATCCCATGTTCTTCACAGAAATCGAAAAATTCATTTGAAGTAAACTCCCCACCTCTGTCAGATCTGAGGCACTTAATTTTGTGACCTGATTCATTTTCAACCAAGGCTTTGAAGGATTTGAATTTTTCAAATGCTTCATCTTTGTGCTTCATAATTCCTAGCCAGACAAACCTGGAGAAATCGTCAATGAATAATATCAAGTATTCTTCTCCTCTAGGTGTTCTTTTCCTGAATGGACCGCATGTATCTGTATGTACTAGCTCAAGAGGCATGCTAGCTGATCCTTCCTTCTCTGGAAAGTTAGTTCTGGTTTGTTTTCCAAACTGACATGATTTGCATATGGTTTTGTCAGGAATTTTGATATCTGGAAGATCGCGAACTGCCTGATATTTGCATGCTTTCCTTATTTGTGAAAAGCTTAGATGTCCCAACCTACGATGCCATAACCAGTGCTCATCATCCTTGCTCAGATAGCATTATTGTTGTCCTTCTTCAAATATGTATAGATTATTTGGAGTTCTTTTGCCTTTGGTCACTGTTTTACCTGTATCAAGATCACGAACAAGACATCCATTTGATCTGAATATAACCTCGGTTCTTTGATCACACATCTGGCTGACACTTAGAAGATTATGCTTCAATCCATCAACATACAAAACATTTCCAGCCTTGACCTTTTCTTTTAACTGAGCAATGCCCTTTCCTTTTATAGTTGCAGGAGTATCATTTCCAAAAGAGACTTTCTTTCCCTTTTCTAGAGCAGAATAAGACTCAAGTTTTTCTTTATCACCTGTCATATGCTTTGAACATCCACTGTCAATATACCATAGATTTTCCTGTCCCTCTGCATAAAATGCTATCCCACATCTTTCTGTTTGAGGTTCCTTTATTCTCCATGTTTTGGTGCTTGAGGCTTGTTCCTTTTTCTGCTGAAACCTGCTCCTGCATTCAGAGTCTTCATGACCAAAGTTATTGCAAATGGAACATTCAACTTCATTTTCAAGAACCGAAAAGTTGTTATAGGTCCTTTTTGTAATCCCTGTCATACTTCTTTGTTTTTGAGCTTCCCTAGTCATGATCGTTTTATATGCAACACATTGAGCTGCTTTGTGACCAAAGTTATGGCAAGAAAAGCATTGTCCATTGAAGAAACTTTTGCGGTTATTGAATCTACCAGCCAACTAATTGTAATTTCTATTTTCATCTATTCTTGAACCAAATTGAGAAGATTTTACCTGTGGCTGGTTGTAGCTTTTGTTCTCCCTTAAGATGGATTGCCCTTGATAGTTTCTGTTTGTAATTCGTCCCTGCTTTACCTGTTGATCTTCATTGTTCTTTTGCTCATTTCTTCTTGCTGCATTAAGATAACTTTTTGAGGTGGATGCTTGAGAGGTTTCTCCATTAGAGCCCAGACCTGTCTTGTTTAGAGGAGACCGCTGCACATTGATAATCTCATCCAAAGTTTCAGATCCTTTGACAAAATTGAGATTAATAGCTTTTGTTTTCTCAATCTCTTTTCTAAGACCAACAATTTCACCTTCTAATTTTTCAAAATGTTTTTCCTTTTCATCAATTTGAAATTGTAGAGTATCAATGATCATGTTCTTTTCTTCTATACATCTCTTGAGTCTAGTAATTTCATCATAAAGGTTATCCACATCTACAGCATCCATATAATCATCATCTTCAAATGCCATTAACAACTTATATTCATTACCTTGTTCATCTTCATCACTGTTTGATAGACCATCACTATCTTCATGAGTGTAGTAGCTTTTCTTATTTGCGTTCTGTTTCTTGTTCCATCTAGCAGGTTCCTTTCCTTTATCCTTATAAGGACATTTTGCAGCATAATGACCTACTCTTCCACAAGCAAAGCATTTAAAAGGTAACTTACCTCTGAACCTTCCAGAACCCCTTTGAAGATTTCTGACAAAATTTGATTCTTCTTCCTCTTCTTCTGGGACGTGGCTTGCTTCATAATAATCTCCTTTGCCTGATGCCTTGAAAGCAGCTTCTCTTCTGTCTGATGGACCTCCCTTTCTCATTTCATAAGCCGTTAGAATTCCATGTAGCTGAGACATAGTGAGAATTCGTAGATTTTCCTTTTCTTCTATTGCAGATACTTTAGATTCAAACTTGGGGGATAATGATCTTAGAATCTTTTCAACCACTATAGCCTCTTTTATTTCTTCACCCAAATTTTTCATACAATTAACAATCTCATCTACCCGAAGAAAATAATTAGCCACACTTTCATCATTATACATCTTGAGAGTCTCATACTGAATCCTGAGAGTTTGAAGTTTAGCACGCTTTACCTGTTCATCTCCTTCATAGCTCGTGATAATTTTGTCCCATATCTCTTTTGCGGATTTGTAGTGCATTACCTTCATGAATTATGTTTGGGATATACATCCTAATAGAGTACTGACTGATTTCGCATTTGTTTCATACTTCTTCTTCTCAGCTGCATTTGTAGGAGTAGCTGAAGGAAAAGCGTAGCCTGTTTCTACAATGTCCCAAACTTCTGTACCAAGAGATTGAAGATATGCAGTAACTCTTACCTTCCAATAATTGAAGTTTGTCCCATTAAAAACCGGTGGCCTAACTGATGCTTCTCTCTCGTAGTTGCTCATGATGAACGATCTACCTTCAAGCGATCAAGCTTCTCTGAAGGACCTGCTCTGATACCAATTGTTGGAAATAATACTGAGAGGGGGGGTGAATCAGTATTATCTAGCAATTTAATAAGTCTTCCTTATTTGATCTTTGAATTATTTTTGCATGTCAGTACCATAAAATAATGAGCATGAACAAGGAAAACAGATAGTCACACCAAAGAACACAAGATGTAAGGTGGAAACCCAATGTGGGTGAAAACCACCTGCTGCAATATGTCTCTATCTTCTTTCAAATTAGAAACTCCTTTTACAATTATTTTGTACTGGTGCAGTCCTTTGCCAGTACGCAGGCTGCAACCTGCAGAGAGCTACAACTCTCTCTCGTTTTCCAGTCTTCTCCTGGAAGGGAGCTACAACCCCCTACTTCTTTTCATAAAGCATCAAATGATCATCAAGTATATAACAGTTACAGTCCACTACAGTTATCAGATCAGCAATAACAGAACTAACCCAGAACACCTTATCAACAGAGAAATTCAATCAACAGAACATCTTAAGACAGAGACGCAGTTTTCCCTTCTGTGGCCTGCGTCGCGACGCAATTCACCTTCTGCTTTCCTGCGTACACCCGCAGGTATCCTTCTGCTGTACTGCGTGCCCACGCACTGTTCCTTGAACTGCACTGCGTCCTGTTGCTGCAGGGACGCACCCAGAAATGCTATCGCGCTGCGTCCTTTTGCTTCAGGGATGCACCTGAACCTTAGTCACTCTGCGTCCCCACGCAGATCTCCAGTTACTGCACTGCGTCCCGGACGCACCTGAACTTGGTCTGCCCTGCGTCCCCACGCAGGTCTCCTGTTACTGCGCTGCGTCCCCACGCAGCTTTTCTGATAAACACCTGCGACCTTCTGATTAGGGCTGAATAGACAGTTCACTAGAGAGGCACAGATACTCAGATCTCATCATGCGCTCGAAAGATCACCCTTCACAAGTTCACCTTCAACTTCCTTTTCATATAGATCAAACTTTTAAGACCATAACCCAATATTTCAGATCTAAAGATATTCAATTACAAAAGATACTTAGCCAAGTGATCTCCTTTGCTTTATATAGGCAAGCTCCTCCTCAAATCATGGAACAATACCATGAGCCGACACCATAATAACACAATACCGTCGGCTAGATACCAGGAGTAAAACACAAGAAACCCCCACGTGTGCTTTTCTCTGCCTTGAAATGTGTGCACTGGGTGGACGCACCTCCTGAACGGCTGGATTGCGTCTCTGGACGGGGCTTCTGCATGGTTTACCTGCGGGTACGCACTTTCTGTAAGGTGTACCTGCGTACCCCTTATTTCCTTCAATATTTGATAGCTGATCATCAACCTCTGCTGCTAACTTGAAGTACAGTGATCTATCACCTGAATGGGTTGCCATCAAGGACAACACTTTAGCCATAATGCCAACATTTAACATATAGACCAAGGAGTATATGAAACAACTCATAAATAACAAATTGTTGAGAAGAATGGACTTATTTGTATTAATAGGAAACAAAAGAAACCATTACAACCTGAGCCTTGGTGTTGTGCAGGTCCCTCCCAGGGTCGAGCAAGAGTTTTCCTTTACTTTGATAAGCTCACCAACTTCCAAATGAAACAAGAAAGGATGGGAATCTCTCCTCACAAGCTTTTACAAGGAAGTCCTAATTCCAGCAGCATCTTCCCTTAGGAATGTTCAGCTTTCAACCTCCCCTCCTTCTGGCTCAATGCCTGTATTTATAGTGCTCTAGAGGAAGTTAAACAGGTCCACCATCAATGGGATAAGCCCCTCTTTGGATGGGTTAGCTCCCCTCTTGATGGGATAAGTTCCTCTTTCATAGGGATACATGAACCATCTGGAGGCACTCAATACACGTCAAACAAGCTTCTAGAATGCTCTAGAAATGACCACAAGTAACTTTCTTAAGGTGAAACTCACGCCTTTTGACCTTTACAGGGGTACGCACCCATCCCTTTACATACAGAGCGTACAAGTACGCAGGTATTGTGAACTTGGGCTGCGTACACGCAGGTAAGGCTGAGAGAAACTGCATACCCAGAGATAAATGACTTTAAATGACTTTTCTCTCTTTCTTGGAGTTTGACATGAGAAGCAGAGGCATGAGACTTGCGAAGGAGGATAGTATGACAGTTGATGGAGCCATACTAACTACAAATAGCCATGGTGACATTTTTTAGTGTAACAGATTGCCCCCTAAAGTGCGAAGCCTGTAGTAGATTAGGGTTTTATATCATCTAGGAAGGGTGAAGTACTTTATCATTTCAAGGATTATCTTGTGGAGAGCCCGGTCAGAACCTGCAAATATTCAACACAAAATACATATATAAGATGTTATCATCGCTGAGGTAGGCATTCCCATACTCAGATTGAAAACTTTAACTAACACTCTAACTACTACTCTGATACAGGAATGATTTTGCAGTACATCACAATCATAGACTCATGTAGACACAGTATGGACGCAGCCATCTGTTTATGATTAGTCTACTATATAATGAATACAAAACTCCTCGCAGCCTGGATGGTGGAAACTATATCCAGGGTCTTCATTTCTACTTCCCGAATTGGTACGATTCTATCCATGCGAATGAATGAGTTGATGTCGAACATGGTAGAAACCACTTGATTACCAGTCAACGATGTAAACTGTTAACAATCGTGAGAGAGACCACTAGTGATGTCAATGGTTCTCAAAGTACCCAGTACAATCCATGAGATGCAAATGAATGGGTTGATGTCGAATATGTCACGGAATCCTTCGATCGAAAGTCAATGATGTAAACTGTCATCGAAGGCGAGAAACCTTCCATTGATGCATGCAGACTTCAAGGTACTGACGATTTCTAAATCATCTCTATAGATAATGCGGTGATGTCGATAGAAAGCGACCCGTTGTAGGCAAGCCCACAACCCGAAATCATAGTTCAAGTTGAAGAAATGTTGCTGTAAGGACTGTCTCAGGGATGGTCAAAATGGATGACAAGTATTTTGCATATGAATGGTTTATTTGCAGAGACCTCTTTAACACATAACGACACGACAGATGGCTTGGCGACGATTGACCCAAAGTTAATACCCAGAAACGGTTGAAGACTTTCAAAGCGGTTTAATCAACTTTAAGACAAAGGATTTCCCAACCCAGGTGAATGAAAAGTGTCGTGTTCAAGAGTGGTAATAAGGTTTTCTCTCTGACAAAGGATAACAAATAGGCTCATTCTTCCCTCTTTTCCCCCACCATTTTTGGCAAGTACCTCTTTATTTTTTACAAGCTTGAGGAGGATAACATATGCTTGATTATAAGCTCATCCTTCGGATGAGTCCAACTTAGCTTTGATTCGAACCCTAAGAAGGAGTGGTCCATTCCTGTTTGTAATCGAACAGGTCCTTTACTGTGAAATTTTAACGAGTCCAGTATAGGAGAAACTCAGCGTTTTTCAATTTTAGAGAGTCTGAAAAAACTAAAGAAGACTCCAAGTTGAACTTTTTCGTAAATTTGTGTCTCCCAAGCCCAAAAAAGTATAAAATAATACCTGAGAGAACCGCTTGATCTTGCGACCAAGGAGTACTTTCATGATTAGTGCCTTTGACATGAAAAGTAAAAAGCGATCAAGGACACGTCGTTTTATTTCCAGTATCGAGTTTGAAACAACAAAAACCCGGCAATCTTTTCCTGTTTTTACGGTCAGAAAAGGGCTATAAGGGGACCGTCTTTTAATTCTGTTTTAACGAGTTTAAAAGAAACGCTCGATAATCTTTTCACGTTTTAGGAGTCAAAAAAGGGCTTAAAACATGACTCTGATGTTTTGGTTCGTGAAAAATGATAATTTTCCCTGAAAGTCCTTTTGTCCTGCACAAAAACAACACATTACTCATACCTGTTTAAGATAGGCAAAAATACATTGAAAAATATCCTTCCATGGTGAAAAATAAACAAACTTAGCATTCATTTATACAAAAAACCTATAAAAAGACCTTTTACCATGTCATTTTTACCATTTTACTGTTGAAGGAGAGAAAAGGGCTTTTGGCAAGAAACTTCCCGTGGACTTTGCGGAGAATCCGACCGTCGGAATCGAGCGCCGTCTCTTTCAGGTATTTCACAACATCCTCCTCTTTGTTTTCATCCGTTTAGAATTTCATTTTAAGCCCTAGTTTGATTTTTTGGGGGCTTTGGGGTTTCAAGATCCGCTTTTTGGGGTACGCAGGTGCCCCATGGGCGACCTGCGTACCCCGACATTTTCGTTAATGGGAAAATGGCAGGAGTACGCAGCCTACCTTTAGAACAGCTACGTACCCACGCTCTGTTTCTGAACGCGAGGTGCGTACTCCGCGCAAAGCAATTTTAAACCCCCAAAACTCAAAATTGAACCATTAATTTTTGATTTAGTGAATTCTAATGAATGTTTTCTGGTGTGTAGATTGCCCACCATGCTTGACAGGTGCGAAAGAGAACACGAAGATGTCGATTTGGCTGCAATAGATCATCAACCTTCCATTGATGCTTTGAAGGCATGCGGTCTCTACAAATACTGGGCCATACCTGGCATGAGGGCCCAGGTGCGATTCTTAGAATGGATGGTTGAAAGGTGGAACATTCAGGATCAATGTTTCTACATCGGAGGGCACCAGCTCGAGATAGAGCCCTCAGACATATATTTTCTCACTAGTTTGCCTAATAGGGGCGAGCAACTGACTCTGTCCGGGACTAGGCCAGGTGGCCAATCCCTTGCTAGTCTCCGGCTAGAGTGGTGCAATAATCAGCACCAGGAGAAAGGGATAGAAATCAAATACATATCCCTGCCTGAACTTATGGTAATTGCCTTTACAGTTACCAGACTCTGCGGCGCAGCCGCTTTGCATATTGCCACCGGGTCCCAAATGCGGATGGTGATTGATTGCTACCGAGGCACCATTTTCAACTGGTGTGATGCTGTGTTGGCTAATATGAAGGGCCAACTGACTAGGGCAAAGAACGGGAAATTAAAGACCTTTGGGTATGGGCCTCTAGTTGTGAGCTTTGCCCTAGAGAGGGTTCTGATGCTGATCCCACAGCATCTCACTGTTGTAGTTGGGCCTCCTCGAGAGCCAAAGTTGATGCGATGGGTTGCGGCGATGGCCCGGCATCCTGATGAGGGAGCGGGAGTTGTCCGATTTCCTGCGGGTTATTTCATTGGTTGGAGGACCAGGTCTTTGCGATCCAAGATTTTCCTTATGCAGTAGTGGATTTTCGCGGTGATCCGGACATGGTTCTTCCACAGGGAGAACAATGGGATGACAGAGGTACTTCATTTTTCACAAGTTTTTTAAATTATCTATATTTTTTTTTGTTTTTTATATCGTTTCAAAACTGACAGTGACAATTTTCAAAATGCAAATGTAGGTCCACAGCGTCCGGCCAATCTCCGGCCATTCGAGAGAAGAGTACCAGTTGCACCAGCACCGGCACCACAGGATGTGGCCGCAGAGACCTTAGCCGAGTTGGAACAGGACCTAGAGCGTCTTACGGCGGACATACCAGAGACGACTATAGACGATATTCCTATCCGACTTTAGCGCTATGTGGTCGCAGTCCCAGGACCTTTCAGGAGGTTCCTGTGTAGGGTAGCGCGTGCAGTGGTGTCGTATAGAGAGCACCACCAGTGATTGGCTAGTCACTTTTTGTAGACACATGTGACATTTTGGTTTTTTGTACTTATCATTTTTGCCGATCATAAGGTGTTTTTCAACCTATGATCGAAGACGATGTATACTTTTTGACACACTCCTATCTGTATATATCATTATTACCGGCTTATCTTGTTAAACATGTGTGATGAAATGTTTTTAAATTTACATTGATGATTATCGCAAATGTCTGTCTAACATTCGAGAAGCAGTTGCATCTGCTAATGTATTTAATGACCTTGGAATATGCTGATATTCAATGTAATCAAATTCATGTTCCAAGAGGCGCACTCTCAAAAATAACCTTAATAACACTGGATTTCTAATGGCATATGCTCTATTAAGCTGTAATACAATGAGTTCCGAATCTAACCTCACTATCAAACTCCGAATCCCAAATGAAATAGATTCAGATAATAACTCAATCACTGCACTGTATTCTGCAATGTTGTTTGTTGTTTGACCGAGGCTCACCCCATGCATAGAAACTAACTCGTCAGAGGGCGAATAGATAACCTAGGCTGCGGAAGAGATATTCCGTGTACTACGACAAGCACCATCAGCGAATCCAATGTACGTTTGGAGAGGCGTCGACATCTGCAATATCAAGAGTAAAACCAAGATAAGCCAGAATAATGACAAAAACACACTTTCTAAACTAAGCACACTATCTAAACTAACAAACACACCAGCTAGAAAGAAAAATTAACCTAACTAACCTAACTAAAATCTCCACACCCATCATTTAAGCATAATACCTCTTAAGGATAAATCTTTATTAGAAATCGAGAAAAGACACGTTTTCGGAGATTCAGAAGTGGACGGGAGAGGACTCGATCGCTGGACGGAAGATGGCCATTGTAGCGTGCCTTCTCTACGCTGGGAATGGAGTCGCCGTCTGGGTGATTGTTGGAGGCAGCACAGAAAGGAAGGCCATAGGCCCTGGTCTCTGCAGTCTCGGCCTCAAACGCGTGCTGAAGGAGGCCCCGAAACCCCATCGATCAACATGTAAGGGTGCGATTATTCGGTCTATTGCTAGGGAAGATCCCGACGCCATTGCCATAGCAGAAATGATTGAAGGACTCAACGAATTAAAGGAAGATCGGAAGGATAACACTGGGATGTTGAATGTGGACAGAGATCGGCAGACAATCTCTATTTTTTGGCACAAAATCCATTTCAGGGGTGGAGAACCGTCAGGGTTTGGGTCGATCTATGCAGGCATAGCCTGCTGGCTGTTCATCAGGCCACTAACCCCACTGTTGTCCTTTGCATGCAAGAATGGGGGACTGCATGCAGCAGATCCAAACCATCACACAATTGCATGGTTCAAACTCCACAGATCCAGGCCGGATCTAACAGATTGGAGCAAGTTTCAAGACTATACGGCACCCAGTCTTCAGATCGGCGGGAATAGGCACCGAATGATCAGAGGACACACCTTTCTCGCCATACAAAAGGCAGATCGACCCAATAAGAGGCAAGATCTGGAAGAACGTACACAGCAAGATCATCTGGCAACCAGTATAGACACTGGTTCAGGCAGAGCTCAGCCAGAACGCAGACATCAGGTAACCAAAAATAGTTTTCAGATTTTTATTAAAACCCCTGAGAAGAAATCTTTCTTAGTATGGGTAAGTGGAGATAGTTCTGTTTCGCTGCTAAAGCAGCAAATTTGTGCTCTGACTGGCTATCCTGGCCAGATCCAACACCTAGTTAGTGGTAGGTGGTCTCTCCAGGACCACAGAACCCTGGAAAGCTACGAGATCAGCCCAAGAGAAACCATTGTCTTGAATCTCAGGCTGAGAGGAGGGGCACCATCTCAGGGACAACCAAGCAGTTTAGGAGGGGAAAAGGGCAAAATAGTACCCCAGCAAAAACCCAAGGGAGCTTCATCATATAAAAACATTCTCCAAGGAAACAGAGAGTCAGGATCCTCCCCAGATCAAGGCGGATATACACCTCGGCCATACATAGTTGAACAGCTAGGGCAAACTCCAGCCCTTAATTTCGACTCCACAGGGCTGGATGACTATGTTAAGTCATATGAATCGCAGGCCCTCATATGCCGATTCAACAGCTTTTGGCCAACACCAACGAATCTATTCCACTGGATCTTCAAAAATTGGACCATGGAATGCGAAATACACTTATGCTCTAAAGGGTTTTTCATAGTCATATTTGCATCCAGGGAAGTCAGAGATATAATTATCAATGCTGGGCCTTGGTTCTGGGGAACGGTAGGGCTGTTTATAACCCCATGGTTTACAGACTTCGACCCAAACAAAATGACAGTCTCCAAAGTGCCGGTATGGGTTCGTCTTTACAACCTCCCCCTACATTTCTAGAGTGAACGAGTCTTGGAAGGAATTGGGAACAGCATTGGGAAATACATCGAAACAGATATGGAAAGGATTGATGAGAGGATTTTCACTTTTGCACGAATTTGTGTGGATGTGGATTTAAGTAAAGGGCTGCCTGACAACATAAGGCTGATCTATAAACAACAAAATTGGTTGCAAGCACTAGACTATGAAAATACTGCCTTTAGGTGTAGGCTATGCAGACAAATAGGACACCTGCAAAGCACATGTCCAGAAGCCAAAAAAGTAAAAAGCAAAAGAAAGCAGAAAGGGAAGCAGAATAAAGGATGGTTCTTTTCCCCTCCGGTCTCAGAAGATGAAGAATCAGAAGCTGAAGAGGAAGATACTACCACAGAGACAGCTGAGGTCCCCCAAGAAACGGGGAATCAGAAGGAAACCACAACAGATACCAAGGTTTCATAGCTCCACCCAAATCAGGCAGAGAAGACAAATGATGAACAGAACATGGGAGGGATAAAGCGGCACCACCATTCAGACACATCAGATTCAGACAAGGAATTAGGCACGCAGAAAGCAGAAACACAGTTAGTCATAGCCTCGATCGAGCCCACTCAAGGAGGATGGCTGTTATAGACATTTTTGTGCCTTGCATCACTGAGCATGAAATGTCAATAATTAAGGGATCCAAAGTCCCTAAACATGTTGTTCCTACCCCTAGAGAAACAAGGCCAGCAAACCACAACAGTTTATAAAAGTTCTCCAACTGAAAACACTCAAAAACAAGCAATTTCTGGTTCATGTCAACTGCTCCACTGAGCATCTGTGCTGAATGTCAAGTGCTCCCCTCTGTACCTGCGCTGAATGTCAACTGCAAAGAAGGCCACTTGCGCTGAGCGTACTTGGACAAGTGGCAGACTCATTCCTCAAGGTGTCAATGCCCAGGAAGCTTCCAAAATGACACTTGGATCAAGGAATTCGACTGGTGATGAGTAAGAGGTTCCAAATCTCCAAGTGGAAGTAAGAATCTCCAAGTGGACTCAAGAACTGAAGTGGGAGAGGACACTAGTCAGCTTCATGCAAGCCTCAAGCTGACTCATCCTTTCTCCAAAACACCTATATATAGAGCTCTCTCATGAGGTCTAAGGAGGCTGGATTGTATTGCAAAGAATTGTTGTTGGATTGTGGTTGGATCATTGGGTGTTTATGCTTTTGAAAGGGGCTGAAGAAGGAATTCCTTGCTGTTGGGAAGGAGATGCTGGGTTGGAACCCTATGGGTTGTATCTCTTCCTAAACCCTGTTTATCAATCAATAAAGCTTCTTGGTTCTTTCCTATATGCTGGTGTTTATTGTATAATTTGCATTAGTGTATTTGATTTACTTCTAATCCTAAATCATTTATGAATATGTATATTTGCCTTTGTATTGTGTCCTTCTCTTGTTGCATGTAGCTGCTCTCTTGTCACAGGTAGCTGTTCTCTTGTGATCTTGTGGGTGCAAAAGCGAGGAGGCAAGTAGTTGTGGACACACAAAGCGGAGAGGATCTAGATCGAGGGACAACCGAAAGATAACGGTAAGTCTACCAATCTCCTCTCTTTCATTTTCATAAAGGAAAGAAACTGAAGTAGCTGCATTCGTTTGTTGCTAAGGCACTATCACGCCTTAGGAGGATAGGATCGTCCTGCATAGGCATTTTTCCCCACAACAATGGCGCAAGGTCGAAAAGAAAAAACGAAGGAAAACCTGAAGCGTGAGTTTCACTCACATATGTAATTCAGTTTTGCCTTCACCTCTCTTCCCTCTCTCCCTCTCTCTTTTTTCTCCCTTTCTCTCTCTTCTTTTCTCATCATTTTTTGCACGTTACTCCAGTAACGTTGCATAGGGTGCTATGGCACTCGAGCCCATTGGGCAGCTTACGGAAATGCATCATGCATCTGCAATTGTAACTTTTCATTTCTTTAATAAAAGGTTACAGATTTTTTCCTCGGAAAAAAAAAGCATAATACCTCTTAAGGTAAAGTCCATTTCTGGGTTTACCCAAAGAGTCCCCATCAAAGTCAACCAGCTCATAGGCCCCTTTTGCTAGCTTTCGCTTAACAATGTAGGGTCCATGCCACATAGGAACGAATTTTCCAGCACCTAATTTATCGTTAGCTTGATCATATAATAGCACTAGGTCTCCTTCCGAAAAATTTCGAGGGGTCACATTTCGATCATACTGAGCTTTCATCCGTTTTGCATGAGTCTCGATTGCCAGTGCAACATCGCGTCGAGTCTCATCTAATTGAGCTAAGTATAAGAAACGCTTCTCCTCTTCGGAAGTAGCTGGAAGTAATTCGATAGCCATTTGAAGTGATGGGATTTCGCATTCAATAGGCAGCACAACTTCCAAACCATAAACTAGTTGGAAAGGAGTGAACCCTGTTGATGTTTTCACTGAGGTTCGGTACGCCCAAAGTGCTGAAAATAACATGTTGTGCCAATTCGACCGATGAATACCAATGATTCGTCGGATCATGATAACTAGAACTTTGTTGATGGCCTCAACCAGACCGTTTGCTTGGGGATAATAAGGAGTAGAACTATCATGACGTAAACCAAGCTGGCCTGTAAGTTCTGTCATCATAATGTTTCGAAAATGGCGCCCATGGTCAATGATTATCGCTTGTGGGACACCAAACCTAGCAATAATGTGATTGAATACGAAAATCGCTGCTGTCTTGCTGTCTGCCTCGAATGTAGGCATCGCCTCGGCCCACTTAGTAAAATAATCAACCGCAAGGATGATATACGCATGCCCCCCGGCCGAGTGAGGGTTACATGTAATAAAGTCGATACCCCATTTGGCAAAAGGACCAACAGCAATTATAGGGTGGAGAGGAGCTGGTGGTGCGCGCATCTTGCGATCAAACACTTGACAGTTGTGGCATTTTCGGACCGCAATGATACAATCTTTAAACATGGACGGCCAGAAGTAGCCAGCACGCAACACCTTCTGGGCTGTGGCATGCCCAGACATATGACCACCACACGCTCCAGAATGACAGTCATTCATAACCCTTTCTACCTCTTCGTGAGTTAAGCAACGACGAAAAACCAAGTCCGCCACACGACAATAAAGAGTATCTCCAATAATTTTGTACTGTTGGGACTGAAATCGAATTTTCCGACGTTCCGACTTGGAAGCTTCGGGCCGAAAGGATTGGGTTTGGAGATAGACGATTATATCCCCATACCACAGATCTAAAGTACTGATGAGAAACAAAGATTCGTCCGCAATGGGTTCCTCTGCCACAGTTTCCGTGTCAGCACGCGGGAAGTCACACATCAACTCTGCAAAACCTAAAGATTTCTTAGACTTAGATTTTTCAAATTCTAAGTCGAACTCTTGTAGGATAACGATCCATTTAGAGTACTTGCCCCCTAGCAATTGTTTAGTCAAAATGTAGATCATAGGGTTGCAATCTGAAATGACTGTAGTTTTACGGAGAATAATGTAATGACGAAAACGTTGGACAGCCTAAACGGCCGCCAAGGCCAATTTGTCCACATGCGAATATTTTAGCTCAGTGGGATTTAACGTCCTACTAAGATAATATATCACATGTTCCGTTCCGACTTCGTCTTCCTAAACTAACACCATTCCAATAGTGGAATGAGAGGCGGCGAGGTACAAAAAGTAATCTTGGTTGTAGTTGGGAGGATGCAACAACGGTGCATGGGTCAACGCGTGTTTAAGTGCATCGAAAGATTGCTGAGCTATCTCATCCCAAGAGAATTAAGCGCTCGGTTTCAACAACCGCGTAAAACCTTTTGTGACCTCGGCGTAGTTAGGAATGAATCGGCGTAAAAAGTTTGCTTTCCCCTGTAGACTTTGGAGTTGGCGAAGACTCGAAGGAGGAGGCAATTTGATGATAGCTTCTACCTTCGAGGGATCAACGCGAATGTTGGCTTTTGAAACTACAAATCCCAACAATCATCCCACTTCTATACAGAAGACACATTTGTGTGGGTTCAAACGTATACGATAATGCCTACACCTCATGAAGATTGCTCGTAAATGGACAAGGTGATCAGCTCGATGTAATGAATGAGCGGGCAAATCATCGAGATACAGTTGCACAATGTGCTTGATGTCATGAAACGCATAAGATGGAGCAGTCGTTTGAGATGGAGTACTAGGTGCAATTGGTGACTGAGTAACTACCGAAGGTACAGAAGTTTGAACATTAGACTGGACTGGTTGCTGAGGTGGACCAGAAACCACAGGTTGTCCAGTTTGAGATGACAACTGTATGCTTGGCTGCAACACTTGTTGAACTTGTGATGGATCCCACACTATGTTCATTCCGGGGTATTGACCCATGACAGGTTGAGGATATTGAGGTCCATAACCAGATTGAGGGTAGGATTTTGTCATGCGGAAAGAGTCGATAGTGCGGACACAACCAACCTCCCTAGAAGCTTAAGGATTTCTAGTGGCAAACAAGACAATTAAGAGCAATCCTTCTCTAAATATGCATTTATCATACAAGAAATCAAGTGTTTAGATCCTACCTGTAACCCAACGCTGTTGTAGTAGTCCAGCCTCGTCGATCCGGATGAGCTCCTCCTTCTCTTCGAAACCTGCATTCACTAACAATCAAACGATTAAATAGCACCTGAATATCTCATAAAACAAAACATATTTAACATACAGACCAACGAGTATATGAAACAACTCATAAATAACAAATTGTTGAGAAGAATGGACTTATTTGTATTAATAGGAAACAAAAGAAACCATTACAACCTGAGCCTTGGTGTTGTGCAGGTCCCTCCCAGGGTCCAGCAAGAGTTTTCCTTTACTTTGATAAGCTCACCCACTTCCAAATGAAACAAGAAAGGATGGGAATCTCTCCTCACAAGCTTTTACAAGGAAGTCCTAATTCCAGCAACATCTACCCTTAGGAATGTTCAGCTTTCAACCTCCCCTCCTTCTGGCTCAATGCCTGTATTTATAGTGCTCTAGAGGAAGTTAAACAGGTCCACCATCAATGGGATAAGCCCCTCTTTGGATGGGTTAGCTCCCCTCTTGATGGGATAAGTTCCTCTTTCATAGGGATACATGAACCATCTGGAGGCGCTCAATACACGTCAAACAAGCTTCTAGAATGCTCTAGAAATGACCACAAGTAACTTTTTTAAGATGAAACTCGCGCCTTTTGACCTTTACAGGGGTACGCACCCATCCCTTTACATACAGAGCGTACAAGTACGCAGGTATTGTGAACTTGGGTTGCGTACACACAGGTAAGTCTGAGAGAAACTGTGTACCCAGAGATAAATGACTTTAAATGACTGTTCTCT
Source organism: Pinus tabuliformis (assembly GCA_031772625.1). Lineage (NCBI taxonomy): Eukaryota > Viridiplantae > Streptophyta > Pinopsida > Pinales > Pinaceae > Pinus > Pinus tabuliformis. The sequence continues at coordinate 1,015,368,398 of CM062818.1, forward strand.
CTTTCTTGGAGTTTGACATGAGAAGCAGAGGCATGAGACTTGCCAAGGAGGATAGTATGACAATTGATGGAGCCATACTAACTGCAAATAGCCATGGTGACATTTTTTAGTGTAACAGATTGCCCCCTAAAGTGCGAAGCATGTAGTAGATTAGGGTTTTATATCATCTAGGAAGGGTGAAGTACTTTATCATTTCAAGGATTATCTTGTGGAGAGCTTGGTCAGAACTTGCAAATATTCAACACAAAATACATATATAAGATGTTATCATCGCTGAGGTAGGCATTCCCATACTCAGATTGAAAACTTTAACTAACACTCTAACTACTACTCTGATACAGGAATAATTTTGTAGTACATCACAATCATAGACTCATGTAGACACAGTATGGATGCAGCCACCTGTTTATGATTAGTCTACTATATAATGAATACAAAACTCCTCGCAGCCTGGATGGTGGAAACTAGATCCAGGGTCTTCATTTCTACTTCCCGAATTGGTACGATTCTATCCATGCAAATGAATGAGTTGATGTCGAACATGGTAGAAAACACTTGATTACTAGTCAATGATGTAAACTGTTAACAAGCGTGAGAGAGACCACTAGTGATGTCAATGGTTCTCAAAGTACCCAGTACAATCCATGAGATGCGAATGAATGGGTTGATGTCGAATATGTCACGAAATCCTTCGATCGAAAGTCAATGATGTAAACTGTCGTCGAAGGCGAGAAACCTGCCATTGATGCATGCAGACTTCAAGGTACTGGCAATTTCTAAGTCATCTCTCTAGATAATGTGCTGATGTCGATAGAAAGCGACCCATTGCAGGCAAGCCCACAACCCAAAATCATAGTTCAAGTTTAAGAAATGTTGCTGTAAGGACTGACTCAGGGATGGTCAATATGGATGACAAGTATTTTGCATATGAATGGTTTATTTGCAGAGACCTCTTGAACACATAACGACACGATAGATGGCTTGGCGACGATTGACCCAAAGTTAATACCCAGAAACGGTTGAAGACTTTCAAAGCGGTTTAATCAACTTTAAGACAAAGGATTTCCCAACCCAGGTGAATGAAAAGTGTCATGTTCAAGAGTGGTAATAAGGTTTTCTCTGTGACAAAGGATAACAAATAGGCTCATTCTTCCCTCTTTTCCCCCACCATTTCTGGCAAGTACCTCTTTATTTTTTACAAGCTTGAGGAGGATAACATATGCTTGATTATAAGCTCATCCTTCGGATGAGTCCAACTTAGTTTTTATTTGAACCCTAAGAAGGAGTGGTCCGTTCCTGTTTGTAATCGAACAGGTCCTTTACTGTGAAATTTTAACGAGTCTAGTATAGGAGAAACTCGGCGTTTTTCAATTTTAGAGAGTCTGAAAAGACTAAAGAAGACTCCAAGTTGAACTTTTTCATAAATTTGTGTCTCCCAAGCCCGAAAAAGTATAAAATAATACCTGAGAGAACCGCTTGATCTTGCGACCAAGGAGTAATTTCATGATTAGTGCCTTTGACCTGAAAAGTAAAAAGCGATCAAGGACACGTCGTTTTATTTCCAGTATCGAGTTTGAAACGACAAAAACCCGGCAATCTTTTCCTGTTTTTACGGTCAGAAAAGGGCTATAAGGGGACCGTCTTTTAATTCCATTTTAACGAGTGTAAAAGAAACGCTCGACAATCTTTTCACGTTTTAGGAGTTAGAAAAGGGCTTAAAAGATGACTCTGATGTTTTGGTTCGTGTAAAATGATAATTTTCCCTGAAAGTCCTTTTGTCCTGCACAAAAACAACACATTACTCATACCTGTTTAAGATAGGCAAAAATACATTGAAAAATATCCTTCCATGGTGAAAAATAAACAAACTTAGCATTCATTTATCCAAAAAACCTATAAAAATACCTTTTACCATGTCATTTTTACCATTTTACTGTTGAAGGAGAGAAAAGGGCTTTTGGCGAGAAACTTCCTGTGGACTTTGCGGAGAATTCGACCGTCGGAATCGAGCGCCATCTCTTTCAGGTATTTCACAACATCCTCCTCTTTGTTTTCATCCGTTTAGAATTTCATTTTAAGCCCTAGTTTGATTTTTTGGGGGCTTTGGTGTTTCAAGATCCGCTTTTCGGGGTACGCAGGTGCCCCATGGGCGACCTGCGTACCCCGACATTTTCGTTAATGGGAAAATGGCAGGATTACGCAGCCTACCTTCAAAACAGCTGTGTACCCACGCTCTGTTTCTGAACGTGGGGTGCGTACTCTGCGCAAAGCAATTTTAAACCCCCAAAACTCAAAATTGAACCATTAATTTTTGATTTAGTGAATTCTAATGAATGTTTTCTGGTGTGTAGATTGCCCACCATGCTTGATTGGCGCGAAAGAGAACACGAAGATGTCGATTTGGCTGCAATAGATCATCAACCTTCCATTGATGCTTTGAAGGCATGCGGTCTCTACAAATACTGGGTCATACCTGGCATGAGGGCCCAGGTGCGATTCTTAGAATGGCTGGTTGAAAGGTGGAACGTTCAGGATCAATGTGTTTACATCGGAGGGCACCAGCTCGAGATAGAGCCCTCAGACATATATTTTCTCACTGGTTTGCCTAATAGGGGTGAGTAATTGACTCTGTCCGGGACTAGGCCGGGTGGCCAATCCCTTGCTAGTCTCCGGCTAGAGTGGTGCAATAATCAGCACCAGGAGAAAGGGATAGAAATCAAATACATATCCCTGCCTCAACTTATGGTAATTGCCTTTACAGTTACCAGACTCTGCGGCGCAGCCGCTTTGCATATTGCCACCGGTTCCCAAATGCGGATGGCGATTGATTGCTACCGAGGCACCATTTTCAACTGGTGCGATGCTGTGTAGGCTAATATGAAGGGCCAACTGACTAGGGCAAAGAACGGGCAATTAAAGACCTTTGGGTATGGGCCTCTAGTTGTGAGCTTTGCCCTAGAGAGGGTTCCGATGCTGATCCCACAGCATCTCACTGTTGCAGTTGGGCCTCCTCGGGAGCCAAAGTTGATGCGATGGGTTGCGGTGATGGCCCGGCATCCTGATGAGGGAGCGGGAGTTGTTCGATTTCCTGCGGTTATTTTCACTGGTTGGAGGACCAGGTCTTTGCGATCCAGGATTTTCCTTATGCCGAAGTGGATTTTCGCGGTGATCCGGACATGGTTCTTCCACAGGGAGAACAATGGGACGACAGAGGTACTTCATTTTTCACAAGTTTTTTAAATTATCTATATTTTTTTTTGTTTTTTATATCGTCTCAAAACTGACAGTGACAATTTTCAAAATGCAGATGTAGGTCCACAGCGTCCGGCCAATCTCCGGCCATTCGAGAGAAGAGTACCAGTTGCACCAGCACCGGCCCCACAGGATGCGGCCGCAGAGACCTTAGCCGAGTTGGAACAGGACCTAGAGCGTCTTACGGCGGACATACCAGAGACGACTATAGACGATATTCCTATCCGACTTCAGCGCTATGTGGTCGCAGTCCTAGGACCTTTCAGGAGGTTCCTGTGTAGGGTAGCGCGTGTAGTGGTGTCGTATAGAGAGCACCACCAGTGATTGGCTAGTCACTTTTTGTAGACACATGTGACATTTTGGTTTTTTGTACTTATCATTTTTGCTGATCATAAGGTGTTTTTAAACCTATGATCGAAGACGATGTATACTTTTTGACACACTCCTATCTATATATATCGTTATTACCGGCTTATCTTGTTAAACATGTGTGATGAAATGTTTTTAAATTTACATTTATGATTATCGCAAATGTCTTTCTAACATTCGAGAAGCAATTGCATCTGCTAATGTATTTAATGACCTTGGAATATGCTGATATTCAATGTAATCAAATTCACGTTCCAAGAGGCGCACTCTCAAAAATAACCTTAATAACACTGGATTTCTAATGGCATATACTCTATTAAGCTGTAATACAACGAGTTCCGAATCTAACCTCACTATCAAACTCCGAATCCCAAATGAAATAGATTCAGATAATAACTCAATCACTGCACTGTATTCTGCAATGTTGTTTGTTGTTTGATCGAGGCTCACCCCATGCATAGAAACTAACTCGTCAGAGGGCGAATAGATAACCCAGGCTGCGGAAGAGATATTCCGTGTACTACGACAAGCACCATCAGCGAATCCAATGTACGTTTGGAGAGGCGTCGACATCTGTGATATCAAGAGTAAAACCAAGATAAGCCAGAATAATGACGAAAACACACTTTCTAAGCTAAGTACACTGTCTAAACTAACAAACACACCAGCTAGAAAGAAAAATTAACCTAACTAACCTAACTAAAATCTCCACACCCATCATTTAAGCATAATACCTCTTAAGGTAAAGTCCATTTCTGGGTTTACCCAAAGAGTCCCCATCAAAGTCAACCAGCTCATAGGCCCCTTTTGCTAGCTTTCGCTTAACAATGTAGGGTCCATGCCACATAGGAACGAATTTTCCAGCACCTAATTTATCGTTAGCTTGATCATATAATAGCACTAGGTCTCCTTCCGAAAAATTTCGAGGGGTCACATTTCGATCATACTGAGCTTTCATCCGTTTTGCATGAGTCTCGATTGCCAGTGCAGCATCGCGTCGAGTCTCATCTAATTGAGCTAAGTATAATAAACGCTTCTCCTCTTCGGAAGTAGCTGGAAGTAATTTGACAGCCATTTGAAGTGATGGGATTTCACATTCAATAGGCAGCACAACTTCCAAACCATAAACTAGTTGGAAAGGAGTGAAACCTGTTGATGTTTTCACTGAGGTTCGGTACGCCAAAAGCGCTGAAAATAACATGTTGTGCCAATTCGACCGATGAATACTAATGATTCGTCGGATCATGATAACTAGAACTTTGTTGATGGCCTCAACCAAACCGTTTGCTTGGGGATAATAAGGAGTAGAACTATCATGACGTAAACCAAGCTGGCCTGTAAGTTCTGTCATCATAATGTTTCGAAAATGGCGCCCATGGTTAGTGATTATCGCTTGTGGGACACCAAACCTAGCAATAATGTGATTGAATACGAAAATCGTTGTTGTCTTGCCGTCTGCCTCGAATGTAGGCATCGCCTCGGCCCACTTAGTAAAATAATCAACCACAAGGATGATATACGCATGCCCCCCGACCGAGTGAGGGTTACATGTAATAAAGTCGATACCCCATTTGGTAAAAGGACCAACGGAAATTATAGAGTGGAGAGGAGCTGGTGGTGCACGCATCTTGCGATCAAACACTTGACAGTTGTGGCATTTTCGAACCGCAATGATACAATCTTTAAACATGGACGGCCAGAAGTAGCCAGCATGCAACACCTTCTGGGCTGTGGCATACCCAGACATATGACCGCCACACGCTCCAGAATGACAGTCATTCATAACCCTTTCTGCCTCTTCGTGAGTTAAGCAACAACGAAAAACCAAGTCCGCCCCACGACGATAAAGAGTATCTCCAATAATTTTGTACTGTTGGGACCGAAATCGAATTTTCCGACATTCCGACTTGGAAGCTTCGGGCCGAGAGGATTGGGTTTGGAGATAGACGATTATATCCCCATACCACGGATCTAAAGTGCTGATGAGAAACAAAGATTCGTCTGCAATGGGTTCCTCTGCCACAGTTTCCGTGTCAGCACGCGGGAAGTCACACATCAACTCTGCAAAACCTAAAGATTTCTTAGACTTAGATTTTTCAAATTCTAAGTCGAACTCTTTCAGGATAACGATCCATTTAGAGTACTTGCCCCCTAGCAATTGTTTAGTCAAAATGTAGATCATAGGGTTGCAATCCGAAATGACTGTAGTTTTACGGAGAAGAATGTAATGATGAAAACGTTGGACAGCCTAAACGGCCGCCAGGGCCAATTTGTCCACATGCGAATATTTTAGCTCAGTGGGATTTAACGTCCTACTAAGATAATATATCACATGTTCCGTTCCAACTTCGTCTTCCTAAACTAACACCATTCCAATAGTGGAATGAGAGGCGGCGAGGTACAAAAAGTAATCTTGGTTGTAGTTGGGAGGATGCAACAACGGTGCATGGGTCAACGCGTGTTTAAGTGCATCGAAAGATTGTTGAGCTATCTCATCCCAAGAGAATTAAGCGCTCGGTTTCAACAACCGCGTAAAACCTTTTGTGACCTCGGCGTAGTTAGGAATGAATCGGCGTAAAAAGTTTGCTTTCCCCTGCAGACTTTGGAGTTGGCGAAGACTCGAAGGAGGAGGAAATTTGATGATAGCTTCTACCTTCGAGGGATCAACGCGAATGCCGGCTTTTGAAACTACAAATCCCAGCAATCGTCCCACTTCTATACAGAAGACACATTTGTGTGGGTTCAAATGTATACGATAATGCCTACACCTCATGAAGATTGCTCGTAAATGGACAAGGTGATCAGCTCGATGTAATGAATGAGCGGGCAAATCATCGAGATACGGTTGCACAATGTGCTTGATGTCATGAAACGCATAAGATGGAGCGGTCGTTTGAGATGGAGTACTAGGTGCAATTGGTGATTGAGTAACTACCGAAGGTACAGAAGTTTGAACATTATACTGGATTGGTTGCTGGGGTGGACCAGAAACCACAGGTTGTCCAGTTTGAGATGACAACTGTATGCTTGGCTGCAACACTTGTTGAACTTGCGATGGATCCCACACTATGTTCATTCCGGGGTATTGACCCATGACAGGTTGAGGATATTGAGGTCCATAACCAGATTGAGGGTAGGATTTTTTCATGCGGAAAGAGTCGATAGTGCGGACACAACCAACCTCCCTAGAAGCTTAAGGCTTTCTAGTGACAAACAAGACAATTAAGAGCAATCCTTCTCTAAATATGCATTTATCATACAAGAAATCAAGTGTTTAGATCCTACCTGTAACCCAACACTGTTGTAGTAGTCTAGCCTCGTCGATCCAGATGAGCTCCTCCTTCTCTTCGAAACTTGCATTCACTAACAATCAAACGATTAAATAGCACCTGAATATCTCATAAAACAAAACATATTTAACATACAGACCGAGTATATGAAATAACTCATAAATAACAAATTGTTGAGAAGAATGGACTTATTTGTATTAATAGGAAACAAAAGAAACCATTACAACCTGAGCCTTGGTGTTGTGCAGGTCCCTCCCAGGGTCCAGCAAGAGTTTTCCTTTACTTTGATAAGCTCACCCACTTCCAAATGAAACAAGAAAGGATGGGAATCTCTCCTCACAAGCTTTTACAAGGAAGTCCTAATTCCAGCAGCATCTACCCTTAGGAATGTTCAGCTTTCAACCTCTCCTTCTTCTGGCTCAATGCCTGTCTTTATAGTGCTCTAGAGGAAGTTAAATAGGTCCACCATCAATGGGATAAGCCCCTCTTTAGATGGGTTAGCTCCCCTCTTGATGGGATAAGTTCCTCTTTCATAGGGATACATGAACCATCTGGAGGCGCTCAATACACGTCAAACAAGCTTCTAGAATGCTCTAGAAATGACCACAAGTAACTTTTTTAAGATGAAACTCGCGCCTTTTGACCTTTACAGGGATACGCACCCATCCCTTTACATACAGAGCGTACAAGTACGCAGGTATTGTGAACTTGGGTTGCGTACACGCAGGTAAGGCTGAGAGAAACTACGTACCCAGAGATAAATGACTTTAAATGACTTTAAATGACTTGCCAAGGAGGATAGTATGACAGTTGATGGAGCCATACTAACTGCAAATAGCCATGGTGACATTTTTTAGTGTAACAGATTGCCCCCTAAAGTGCGAAGCCTGTAGTAGATTAGGGTTTTATATCATCTAGGAAGGGTGAAGTACTTTATCATTTCAAGGATTATCTTGTGGAGAGCCAGGTCAGAACCTGCAAATATTCAACACAAAATACATATATAAGATGTTATCATCGCTGAGGTAGGCATTTCCATACTCAGATTGAAAACTTTAACTAACACTCTAACTACTACTCTCATACAGGAAGGATTTTGCAGTACATCACAATCGTAGACTCATTTAGACACAGTATGGACGTAGCCATCTGTTTATGATTAGTCTACTATATAATGAATACAAAACTCCTCGCAGCCTGGATGGTGGAAACTAGATCCAGGGTCTTCATTTCTACTTCCCGAATTGGTACGATTCTATCCATGCGAATGAATGAGTTGATGTCGAACATGGTAGAAACCACTTGATTACCAGTCAATGATGTAAACTGTTAACAAGCGTGAGAGAGACCACTAGTGATGTCAATGGTTCTCAAAGTACCTAGTACAATCCATGAGATGCGAATGAATGGGTTGATGTCGAATATGTCACGGAATCCTTCGATCGAAAGTCAATGATGTAAACTGTCATCGAAGGCGAGAAACCTGCCATTGATGCATGTAGACTTCAAGGTACTGGCGATTTCTAAGTCATCTCTCTAGATAATGTGCTGATGTCGATAGAAAGCGACCCGTTGCAGGCAAGCCCACAACCCGAAATCATAGTTCAAGTTGAAGAAATGTTGCTGTAAGGACTGACTCAGGGATGGTCAAAATGGATGACAAGTATTTTGCATATGAATGGTTTATTTGCAGACACCTCTTGAACACATAACGACACGACAGATGGCTTGGCGACGATTGACCCAAAGTTAATACCCAGAAACGGTTGAAGACTTTCAAAGCGGTTTAATCAACTTTAAGACAAAGGATTTCCCAAGCCAGGTGAATGAAAAGTGTTGTGTTCAAGAGTGGTAATAAGGTTTTCTCTGTGACAAAGGATAACAAATAGGCTCATTCTTCCCTCTTTTCCCCCACCATTTCTGGCAAGTACCTCTTTATTTTTTACAAGCTTGAGGAGGATAACATATGCTTGATTATAAGCTCATCCTTTGGATGAGTCCAACTTAGTTTTGATTCGAACCCTAAGAAGGAGTGGTCCGTTCCTATTTGTAATTGAACAGGTCCTTTACTGTGAAATTTTAACGAGTCCAGTATAGGAGAAACTCGGCGTTTTTCAATTTTAGAGAGTCTGAAAAAACTAAAGAAGACTCCAAGTTGAACTTTTTCGTAAATTTGTGTCTCCCAAGCCCGAAAAAGTATAAAATAATACTTGAGAGAACCGCTTGATCTTGCGACCAAGGAGTACTTTCATGATTAGTGCCTTTGACCTGAAAAGCAAAAAGTGATCAAGGACACGTCGTTTTATTTCCAGTATCCAGTTTGAAACGACAAAAACCTGGCAATCTTTTCCTGTTTTTACGGTCAGAAAAGGGCTATAAGGGGACCGTCTTTTAATTCTGTTTTAACGAGTGTAAAAGAAACGCTTGGCAATCTTTTCATGTTTTAGGAGTCAGAAAAGGGCTTAAAAGATGACTCTGATGTTTTGGTTCGTGAAAAATGATAATTTTCCCTGAAAGTCCTTTTGTCCTGCACAAAAACAACACATTACTCATACCTGTTTAAGATAGGCAAAAATACATTGAAAAATATCCTTCCATGGTGAAAAATAAACAAACTTAGCATTCATTTATCCAAAAAACCTATAAAAAGACCTTTTACCATGTCATTTTTACCATTTTACTGTTGAAGGAGAGAAAAGGGCTTTTGGCAAGAAACTTCTCGTGGACTTTGCGGAGAATCCGACCGTCGGAATCGAGCGCCGTCTCTTTCAGGTATTTCACAACATCCTCCTCTTTGTTTTCATCCGTTTAGAATTTCATTTTAAGCCCTAGTTTGATTTTTTGGGGGTTTTGGGGTTTCAAGATCCGCTTTTCGGGGTACGCAGGTGCCCCATGGGCGACCTGCGTACCCCGACATTTTCGTTAATGGGAAAATGGTAGGAGTACGTAGCCTACCTTTAGAACAGCTGCGTACCCACGCTCTGTTTCTGAACGCGGGGTGCGTACTCCACGCAAAGCAATTTTAAACCCCCAAAACTCAAAATTGAACCATTAATTTTTGATTTAGTGAATTCTAATGAATATTTTCTGGTGTGTAGATTGCCCACCATGCTTGATTGGCGCGAAAGAGAACACGAAGATGTTGATTTGGCCGCAATAGATCATCAACCTTCCATTGATGCTTTGAAGGCATGCGGTCTCTACAAATACTGGGCCATACCTGGCATGAGGGCCCAGGTACGATTCTTAGAATGGTTGGTTGAAAGGTGGAACGTTCAGGATCAATGTTTTTACATCGGAGGGTACCAGCTTGAGATAGAGCCCTCAGACATATATTTTCTCACTGGTTTGCCTAATAGGGGCGAGCAACTGACTCTATCCGGGACTAGGCCGGGTGGCCAATCCCTTGCTAGTCTCCAGCTAGAGTGGTGCAATAATCAGCACCAGGAGAAAGGGATAGAAATCAAATACATATCCCTGCCTGAACTTATGGTAATTTCCTTTACAGTTACCAAACTCTGCGGCGCAGCCACTTTGTATATTGCCACTGGGTCCCAAATGCGGATGGCGATTGATTGCTACCGAGGCACCATTTTCAACTGGTGTGATGCTGTGTTGGCTAATATGAAGGGCCAACTGACTAGGGCAAAGAACGGGCAATTAAAGACCTTTTGGTATGGGCCTCTATTTGTGAGCTTTTCCCTCGAGAGGGTTCCGATGCTGATCCCATAGCATCTCACTATTGTAGTTGGGCCTCCTTGGGAGCCAAAGTTTATGCGATGGGTTGCGGTGATGGCCCGGCATCCTGATGAGGGAGCGGGAGTTGTCCGATTTCCTGCGGGTTATTTTCACTGGTTGGAGGACCAGGTCTTTGCGATCCAGGATTTTCCTTATGCCGGAGTGGATTTTCACGGTGATCCGGACATGGTTCTTCCACAGGGAGAACAATGGGACGACAGAGGTACTTCATTTTTCACAAGTTTTTTAAATTATCTATATTTTTTTTTGTTTTTTATATCGTCTCAAAACTGACAGTGACAATTTTCAAAATGCAGATTTAGGTCCATAGCATCCGGCCAATCTCCGGCCATTCGAGAGAAGAGTACCAGTTGCACCAGCACCGGCCCCATAGGATGTGGCCGCAGAGACCTTAGCCGAGTTGTAACAGGACCTAGAGCGTCTTACGGCGGACATACCAGAGACGACTATAGATGATATTCCTATCCGACTTCAGCGCTATGTGGTCGCAGTCCTAGGACCTTTCAGGAGGTTCCTGTGTAGGGTAGCGCGCGCAGTGGTGTCGTATAGAGAGCACCACCAGTGATTGGCTAGTCACTTTTTGTAGACACATGTGACATTTTGGTTTTTTGTACTTATCATTTTTGCCGATCATAAGGTGTTTTTCAACCTATGATCGAAGACGATGTATACTTTTTGACACACTCCTATCTATATATATCATTATTACCGGCTTATTTTGTTAAACATGTGTGATGAAATGTTTTTAAATTTACATTTATGATTATCGCAAATGTCTGTCTAACATTCGAGAAGCAATTGCATCTGCTAATGTATTTAATGACCTTGGAATATGCTGATATTCAATGTAATCAAATTCACGTTCCAAGAGGCACACTCTCAAAAATAACCTTAATAACACTGGATTTCTAATGGCATATACTCTATTAAGCTGTAATACAATGAGTTCCGAATCTAACCTCACTATCAAACTCCGAATCCCAAATGAAATAGATTCAGATAATAACTCAATCACTGCACTGTATTCTGCAATGTTGTTTGTTGTTTGACCGAGGCTCACCCCATGCATAGAAACTAACTCGTCAGAGGGTGAATAGATAACCCAGGCTGCGGAAGAGATATTCCGTGTACTACGATAAGCACCATCAGCGAATCCAATGTACGTTTGGAGAGGCGTTGACATCTGCAATATCAAGAGTAAAACCAAGATAAGCCAGAATAACGACGAAAACACACTTTCTAAGCTAAGCACACTGTCTAAACTAACAAACACACCAGCTAGAAAGAAAAATTAACCTAACTAACCTAACTAAAATCTCCACACCCATCATTTAAGCATAATACCTCTTAAGGATAAATATTTATTAGAAATCGAGAAAAGACACGTTTTCGGAGATTCAGAAGTGGACGGGAGAGGACTCGATCGTTGGACGAAAGATGGCCACTGTAGCATGCCTTCTCTACGCTGGGAATGGAGTTGCCGTCTGGGTGATTGTTGGAGGCGGCGCAGAAAGGAAGGCCATAGGCCCTGGTCTCTGCAGTCTCAGCCTCAAGTGCGTGCTGAAGGAGGCCCCGAAACCCCATCGATCAACATGTAAGGGTGCGATTATTCAGTCTATTGCTAGGGAAGATCCCGACGCCATTGCCATAGCAGAAATGATTGAAGGACTGAATGAATTAAAGGAAGATCGGAAGGATAAGACTGGGATGTTGAATGTGGACAGAGATCGGCAGACAATCTCTGTCTTTCGGCACAGAATCCATTTCAGGGGCGGAGAATCGTCAGGGTTTGGGTCGATCTATGCAGGCATAGCCTGCTGGCTGTTCATCAGGCCGCTAACCCCACTGTTGTCCTTTGCATGCAAGAATGAGGGACTGCATGCAGCAGATCCAAACCATCACACAATTGCATGGTTCAAACTCCTCAGATCTAGGCTGGATCTATCAGATTGGAGTAATTTTCAAGACTATACGGCACCCAGTCTTCAGATCGGCGGGAATAGGCACCGAATGATCAGAGGACATGCCTTCCTCGCCATACAAAAAGGTAGATCAACCCAATAAGAGGCAAGATCTAGAAGAACGTACACAGCAAGATCATCTGACAACCAGTATAGACACTGGTTCAGGCAGAGCTCAGCCAGAACGCAGACATCAGGTAACCAAAAATAGTTTTCAGATTTTTATTAAAACCCCTGAGAAGAAATCTTTCTTAGTATGGGTAAGTGGAGATAGTTCTGTTTCGCTGCTAAAGCAACAAATTTGTGCTCTGACTGGCTATCCTGGCCAGATCCAACACCTAGTCAGTGGTAGGTGGTCTCTCCAGGACCACAGAACCCTGGGAAGCTACGAGATCAGCCCAGGAGAAACCATTGTCTTGAATCTCAGGCTGAGAGGAGGGGCACCATCTCAGGGATAGCCAAGCAGTTTAGGAGGGGAAAAGGGGAAAACAGTACCCCAGCAAAAACCCAAGGGAGCTTCATCATATAAAAACATTCTCCAAGGAAACAGAGAGTCAGGATCCTCCCCAGATCAAGGCGGATATACACCTCGGCCATACATAGTTGAACAGCTAGGGCAAACTCCAACCCTTAATTTCGACCCCACAGGGCTGGATGACTATGTTAAGTCATATGAATCGCAGGCCCTCATATGCCGATTCAACAGCTTTTGGCCAACACCAACGAATCTATTCTACTGGATCTTCAAAAATTGGACCATGGAATGCAAAATACACTTATGCTCTAAAGGGTTTTTCATAGTCAGATTTTCATCCAGGGAAGTCAGAGATATAATTAGCAATGCTGGGCCTTGGTTTTGGGGAACGGCAGGGCTGTTTATAACCCCATGGTTTACAGACTTCGACCCAAACAAAATGACAGTCTCCAAAGTGCCGGTATGGGTTCGTCTTTACAACCTCCCCCTACATTTCTGGAGTGAACGAGTCCTGGAAGGAATCGGGAACAGCATCGGGAAATACATCAAAACAGATATGGAAAGGATTGATGAGAGGATTTTCACTTTCGCACGAATTTGTGTGGAAGTGGATTTAAGTAAAGGACTGCCTGACAACATAAGGCTGATCTATAAACAACAAAATTGGTTGCAAGCACTAGACTATGAAAATACTGCCTTTAGGTGTAGGCTATGCAGACAAACAGGACACCTGCAAAGCACATGTCCAGAAGCCAAAAAAGTAAACAGCAAAAGAAAGCAGAAAGGGAAGCAGAAGAAAGGATGGTTCTTTTCCCCTCCGGTCTCAAAAGATGAAGAATCAGAAGCTGAAGAGGAAGATACTACCACAGAGACAGCTGAGGTCCCCCAAGAAACGGGGAATCAGAAGGAAACCACAACAGATACCAAGGCTTCACAGCTCCACCCAAATCAGGCAGAGAAGACAAATGATGAACAGAACATGGGAGGGATAAAGCGGCACCACCAATCAGACACATCAGATTCAGACAAGGAATTAGGCACGCAGAAAGCAGAAACACAGTTAGTCATAGCCTCGATCGAGCCCACTCAAGGAGGATGGCGCAAGGTCGAAAAGAAAAAAGGAAGGAAAACCTGAAGCGTGAGTCTCACTCACATATGTAATTCAGTTTTGCCTTCACCTCTCTTCCCTCTCTCCCTCTCTCTTTTTTCTCCCTTTCTCTCTCTTCTTTTCTCATCATTTTTTGCACGTTACTCTAGTAATGTTGCGTAGGGTGCTAGGGTGAAAATGTGTTAAGAACAAGGTAGCTAACTGACTAAAATTATAAAAAGAGGCCCGTGGTAACTCAATGTACCACTTGGCCACGAGACCAATGAGTTTACGCTGAAAAAGACGTAAACGGATCGAATCATCCGAGATAGAATTTGAAGCACACCAGAGGTGGTAAGTCATCACGTGATTTGATGGATCCTCTCCAGACTTACCTTCGAACTTGGGTATGTCACTGGGCAACTTATTTGGCATTGGCGGCGAGAACGGAAGATAATTTATTGGATCGTTCGTTAGGCCCGTCAAGTCTGGTAAATCCAAAGTTGTGATAAACGGCAATTGCCGATTAGGATCCCTAAAACTCTGGGTCACAAGACCAGTCCCAGGAGGAGGATATCCGGGATAACTTGGAACAGGAATCGCATTCGAGATATTGTATCCTCCCGGAAAACCAGGATTAACCGGACCATACTAGGGTTGCTGTGGTTGTTGGTAAGTGTACCCAGGATACAGTTGATACTGGTAAGCCGGTTGTTGGACAGCGGGCCCGTATTGGTACTGTCCCTGGTACGGTTGATAAACAAATTGTGGTTGACTAGTGACAACCGTACTTAAACCAGGCTGCCCCACAGGCATCTGAACCGTAGTTTGAATCATGGATCCAGACAATGGTAAAGATGTCTATGGGGTAGTGGCAGAGACAGTAGAAACCGGAGCTGTTGATACTCCAGAAGTAAGTGTGGTGGAAGAAACAGATGTTGCGGTAGTTGGAGCAGTCGTTTGAGATGGAGTACTAGGTGCAATTGGCGACTGAGTAACTACCGAAGGTATAGAAGTTTGAACATTAGACTGGACTGGTTGCTGGGGTGGACCAGAAACCACAGGTTGTCCAGTTTGAGATGACAACTGTATGCTTGGCTGCAACACTTGTTGAACTTGCGATGGATCCCACACTATGTTCATTCCGGGGTATTGATCCATGACAGGTTGAGGATATTGAGGTCCATAACCTGATTGAGGGTAGGATTGATAATTGAAAGGTACATTTCCCGTACCTTGAACATAATATTGACCTTGGGGTGGTTGATAACCTTGACTCGAGTACTTACCTTGGGGTAGATACCCTTGAGGTAAGTACTGATACTGGGGTTGACCTTGAGGCATAAATTGATACTGAGGTTGACCTTGGGGTACATATTGAGGCTGGGGTTGACCTTGAGGAATATACTATACCATAGGTACATATTGTCCTTGAGGCTGCGCCCCAGGCGGTAATTGGCCACCTTGAGGTTGAGAACCGGGAACTGAACCTGACATCATGTAAATGTCTCCTACACCCAACGGTTTATTACCATTGTTTCCAGCTAATAACCCATGTTCAATGGGTTTAGGAGATGCTCCTGCAAAAGTACTAGAAAGTGACTGATACCCAGAGGGAACAGAAGGACCGCCATACAAGAAAGATTCAGGAGATTGAGTGAACACGGACGACTGACCAGACATATTTACAGGAGTATAAATACCTCCAGGTGGAAAAGGAGTACGAGGTGGAGAAAAACTTATCCCTGAGTTGTCTAAATAATTGGTTAATGAAAGGTACCAAGTAGTACTTCTAGGAGGACTGTAAAAGATGGATTCACGCTCCCTTAGATCAATAGTAGGTTGATCTTCAAGGGTAGAAACGCCAAATTCTTCCTCTGGAGCAAGTTCTTCAATAGCTATCAAACCAGCAGGAAGATTTTCAGTGATGACTCTTTCTACCCTAGGTGAATCAGGAACACTAGAAGTTGGAGTAACAGGTTCAGATATTTCAGGTTCTTCGCCTATATCACTAGTAGATGAAAAACTACCAGCAAGCTCGGAAACTGCAACAGCTTCAGGATTATAACCTGTTTCTAGACTTTGGTAATCTGGATGGACTACCAACGACGATTCTCCTTCTTCAAGTGAACCTACTTTACTACCACTAGGAGGAGTTACAAGGACTTTCAAACCTTCGTAATGACCTGGGACGTCTTCAGGAGGTTCGCCCCGCAATCTACGGGACTTCCTCAACAAATCGGCCACGGTAACAATCTCAGGAGACTTGCCCCGAAGTCTACGGGACTATCTCGGTAATTCCGCCACAGTTAAAAATTTTAACTACTTCACACACAAACAAAGTAAAATCTCAAAGCAAACCACCTAAAGTCTCTAAAGAACCAAACAAATTCGAAGCACATGCCTAAAGAATCTAGGGCGTCAAACCATACACAAACAGTAGCCTTCCGGACCGAAAACACTAGTTGGTGATGAAGCCCAACATCGCCGAATTCAGTACAGAAGTGGTGGGTGGAACAATTACCCCGGCAACCTGCTTAATGAATAGACCGGCACAAGTTCCTCCACTTTAACCGTCTCGAGTGAAGTGAACCCCCCGGAAAATCCAAGTGAGTCTAGTCGATATCTGCTCCAGGTACAGTGGGATCTTCCCTCCACCGTCACCTCAGGTAGAATCCTAAAGATAACGGTCACTAAGGTTACCAACAGCAACAAATACACCTGGGAGAACAGTCTACGCTCCGACAGCACGCAAGGGCAGAGTATCAAGCTCAATCCCCTTGCCGGCTCCTTGACAATAATCCAAGGTTTACCAACAAGTGACCCCTGGCTCCTCGACAATGGTTAATCCGAGGTTTACCGTTTGTAATACGTGCATGTCTGGCGTCATTTCCAACGAGGGAGGATTGATCC
Source organism: Pinus tabuliformis (assembly GCA_031772625.1). Classification (NCBI taxonomy): domain Eukaryota; kingdom Viridiplantae; phylum Streptophyta; class Pinopsida; order Pinales; family Pinaceae; genus Pinus; species Pinus tabuliformis. The sequence continues at coordinate 1,015,385,504 of CM062818.1, forward strand.
CCTCACTGGTTCGGACACGAGCTCGTGCTTCTCCTTTAAGAGGAGCTTTCCCAGAGTATAAATGCAGCAGTTGGATTTATCCTACCACAAGATAAGCTACTTGTTTGGTTTTGCTGTCTTGGAGAGTTAATTACTCTCCTACTCCAAGACACTAGCCTGATCTATATTGGTGTTTCAGAGCCCTAGTAAATAAAATTTACTACGTTGATTTTACTTTAACCGTTAATTTTTATGGCTTTTCTTTAAGACAAAAGGTAGCGGAGATGAAACTGATGGTGTGTAGACTCGACTCAAATCCACTAAAAAGATGCACTTCGGATGACTTATACTAATTTTCTTTTTCAATGAATTCCCTAGCTAAGAGAGTTGGAGAATGCAAAATTTATAAAAGACAACTTTCTTGGCAAAGACAATCAAAGAAACAATCTCTTTATCTTTTCCAAAACATACAACACATGACCACTAATTATTCTACGAAAATTCTTTTTCCTTTCAAAGACTCAAATGCTACCAAAGCAAACTTTCCTTCAAAAGATATTTTTGTATTTTTTTCTAATTACTAAAGCATGTAAAACTCACTTTAACAAAAATCAAAGTTAAAAAAGCTATGGCAATCAAATCAACTCAATTTCACTCAAAAGCAAATCTAGAGAAATGCACCTAAAAACTAAATCAAATGAGGCAAAAGCCTACTAAAGATGATTCCTGGATGTTTTACTCAGTCAAAATGCAACTAAGGACTAGTTAATGCAGAACCAAAAACCAGTCAAAAACAAAAATCAAAATCTTTTGTTCTTTTTCTCAAGAATAAAATTCAAAGTTCAATCAACAAACTTTTTCGAGATTCGCAAAGAGAAGACACAAAGGTAGGTCTCTCACAAGGATGAATTCTATGACAGGCCCGACTCCTAAGAGGGTTGAACAAAACCAGGGAGATTCAAAGTTTGACAACTTCTAACGCCAAAGTCACTACAGGACCAGTTAAAAATCAAACCCTAAGGCAAAATCTCTATGAATTTCACTAAAACTCTCGACACTGACGAAACAAGCTTAGGTGAAGATTTATGGCAGAAAACCAGTGGATCTGGGTAGAAAAAACAAATTAAAAACAAAATCTAAAAGGCAAAAAAGAAGAAAATTGAAATTTTCTTAAGTTTGACAGGGTACGCAGGCGACCTGTTTGCACAGGTGCGGGTACGCTCTGTGCACAAAGCTGCAATGCGTACAAGTACGCATTGTGCTCAATGCAGAGGCTGTGTACTTCTAGCAAAACAAAGAAAAACTAAAATCTAATTTAACCCTAAGCTAGCCCACCCAAAAACACAGTCAGATAGCCAAAAACCAGAAAGAAAAAGACTTTTCTCAGATCAAAGTTTCAGACAAAGGAAAAATCATTCACATCAATGGAGTCCCCAGCGGAGTCGCCATTTTGTCATGCAGAAAGAGTCGATAGTGTGGACACAACCAACCTCCCTAGAAGCTTAAGGCTTTCTAGTGACAAACAAGACAATTAAGAGCAATCCTTCTCTAAATATGCATTTATCATACAAGAAATCAAGTGTTTAGATCCTACCTGTAACCCAACGCTGTTGTAGTAGTCCAGCCTCGTCGATCTGGATGAGCTCCTCCTTCTTTTCAAAACCTGCATTCACTAACAATCAAACGATTAAATAGCACCTGAATATCTCATAAAACAAAACATATTTAACATACAGACCAAGGAGTATATGAAACAACTCATAAATAACAAATTGTTGAGAAGAATGGACTTATTTATATTAATAGGAAACAAAAGAAACCATTACAACCTGAGCCTTGGTGTTGTGTAGGTCCCTCCCAGGGTCCAGCAAGAGTTTTCCTTTACTTTGATAAGCTCACCCACTTCCAAATGAAACAAGAAAGGATGGGAATCTCTCCTCACAAGCTTTTACAAGGAAGTCCTAATTCCAGCAGCATCTACCCTTAGGAATGTTCAGCTTTCGACCTCTCCTCCTTCTGGCTCAATGCCTGTATTTATAGTGCTCTAGAGGAAGTTAAACAGGTCCACCATCAATGGGATAAGCCCCTCTTTGGATGGGTTAGCTCCCGTCTTGATGGGATAAGTTCCTCTTTCATAGGGATACATGAACCATCTGGAGGCGCTCAATACACGTCAAACAAGCTTCTAGAATGCTCTAGAAATGACCACAAGTAACCTTTTTAAGATGAAACTCGCGCCTTTTGACCTTTACAGGGGTACGCACCCATCCCTTTACATACAAAGCGTACAAGTACGCAGGTATTGTGAACTTGGGTTGCGTACACGCAGGTAAGGCTGAGAGAAACTGCGTACCCAGAGATAAATGACTTTAAATGACTTTTCTCTCTTTCTTGGAGTTTGACATGAGAAGCAGAGGCATGAGACTTGCCAAGGAGGATAGTATGACAGTTGATGGAGCCATACTAACTGCAAATAGCCATGGTGACATTTTTTAGTGTAACAAGAGGTGCGTGAAGAAGTGTGGTGCATAAAATGGAAAGGCCAAGGCCATGAAAAAGACCACTGTCTAGTACTCATGAACTACTTGGCAGGAGGGGGACCAATGCCATTGAGACTAGAGGCATAGGCAGGGCCAAGTGTGGTACCCACGCTATGGTACATGATGTGTTAGATAGGAGGAAACCACATGATGGACAATTGTCATCTGTTGCAGAACTATACACAGACTCCGCAAGAGTTTTTTTGTAATTTCCATAGATTAGTGGGCCATGATAAGCATACTTTTCGAAGCTACGAGTTAATGATGGATCAAACCCCAACTTATCGGATGCAGATAGAAATGCTAGCCCTTGACCTAGCAGTGGGAATGGCGCGAGGTGGATTTCAAGGGTGGGGTTGAGGATGAGGAAGAATGGGGCCAGGAAGGGGTCGCAGATAGTTAATATATTACAATTGCAGAGGACTAGGGCACTACGCCCTCGATTGTACCAACCCAACGAAACTATCTTGTCCATACTGTGCTCAATTCTATCATGGAGCAGTAGATTGTCCTACGTTGATCGTGTAGATGTGCGAGAAAGGGGTACTTCAGCCTACTCCAAAAAAGAATATTCAAATGATGAGGTATAAACCATGTGAAGAAGACCCAATTGTGAATATGGTGCTCAAAAGCAGTGTGATCACAACAGAAGATAAGGGGAAGCAACCTGAGGAAGATACATATGTTCGCAATGCCCTAACAAAATAACCTAGGTTTGATTTGGAACGCACAAAGGAGATGTTTATGGAAGCTAAGAAGAGCTTCGCGGAGGCCTCTACTTCAGGTAGTAAGGATCAATCGGAGCCCAGAATGGATCCTTCTATCCTTACTACCTTCTTAGAGACATGCATGAAGCTACTGCATGATAATAGGGCAGTTAAAGGACTATAAGAACTAATCATTAGGTGCGCAGGGTTGGGTGAACCACGCATAGTCTAGAAACTGGGAAAGCATACATTGTGCACTGCAAGGGAAATGAGGTTAATGACGCAGATTGGCATATATGAAATGGATCAGGTAATACTAGACCTAGTTTCAAATGTGAATGTGTTACCAAAGTAGACATTGGAAGGGATGGGCAGGCCTACATTACAGTGGTCCCCTATTCAATTACAAATGGAAAACCAACAAAATATCTTTCCCATGGGGAGGTTTCAAGGGGTAATAGTTGATATCAAAGGTGCGAGCATGTAGACAGACTTGAGGTGATAGAGATTATTGATGACACCAACCCTTACCCTGCATTGCTAGGAATAGACTAGACCATTGATATGAATGGAGTCATGAACCTCAAGAAGTAGAATATGATATTTGAGAAAAAGTCTTTATCCGTAGTAGTTCCGCTAGATCCAAGCGAAGGAGCGCGCTACACTGAACTTGTGTGCGACAATGAAAATGACGATGAGCTAGATTGCATTTACCAGATAATGCTGCAAGACCAACATCAAGTGAACTCGACTACAGATGGGAGTATCTCATGGGAGCGCGACAGTTCCTGTACTTCGGATTTAGATTGAGAAATAGAATGTTGGCAGAACCGGTTACACGAAGTGACAACACTGAATTGCAACATGGTGATTAGATCACTGCGGTGCGTGATGACAAAAGCAAGGGAACTTCCAACATATGATGGGGTGACAGTTGTGGATGAATTCTTAGAGAAATTTGAAAGTGTAGTACTAGAACAGTAGTAGTACAGTGTGTTCGAATGGGCGTTGCACGTGACAACTGCATGATGGCGAAGTACAGATAGGAAGACTATGGGGAACTAGCGCGAAGGTAGAAGATGGATGCAATTATGGTTTGGGAGTCCCCCATGTCAAACGTGAGCCGAGCCACCAGGAAAAAGTAGTTTTTGTGCTCACCTGTGTCGATGGGTGTAGACGTGTGCTATGCAAGCATACACCAAACTAACGATCAAAAATAAAAACCCGACGTGGCAGCAGATAATGCGATGTATGCAACAAATATTCCATGTTGAGGCATTCAAAAATCTATGTGGAATCATGAGTAGAGCTCACTAGGTGAGATGAACTCACTGGAACTATGTGTACCAGTTCTTCGATGGGCCTATAGGGCCATAACAAAAAAACAAACTATAAAAATGACCCCAACACCGATGAAAAGAAATAAAACCAGGAGAGCAGAGAAGAATCACGAGACCACAGCTCTCGCAGTTGGGTTAGGATGCGAGGACCTGGGTGAAGGAATTAGGTAATTACAGGAAGCCATTCAGCGAGGGAGCTTGAAATTTTGCGAACTTGACAAAGATTGGGCATGGTTGAGGAAGAAAAGCATGACATTGGACAAAGAAATCAGCAAACTGAACTTCAAAGTTGCACAAGTAGGCCACGCCGAGAAACTGAGCATGATGGGACAAAGTATGGACAACCCTACTACTACATTAGAAGAAGTTGCCACCCTACTACCATGGCTGTGACCGCACCTTACTAAACAGGGGAGCGTACCATACAGAGAAGAATGCGATGCACTAATGGACACAAGGATGGCTAAAGGGTGCCCACAGCCCGAGCTAGTAGGAAAATTGAAGCCCTGCACCGGGGCTGTGACCACTTGACTATCTATATGTAGCATAGTCTCAGCGCTCTAAGCAGTTGAAAGAGAGCATGAGACAATAAGCAAGTCTCTAGGAGAGCTGTGTTGGAAGGAGGTTATGCACAATATCAGTATGTAAAAGGGGTTGTGATCGTGCATAAGGGGCTGCGCTTCTATGTGGGTCGGTTGGAAGGTGACCGTTGATGTCGCTGTTCATGACAAGACGTCCAATTTAAGGTAGAAAGGAGCAAGCGGTAGGCCACTAAGACAAGAATTAAGAGCTAGATTTGCGATGATCTAGTGCCAAGAAGGTATTAATGACTCGGAAGTGGAGGGAATGGTCAAATTCAAATTCAAACGATACTATAAAATCCCTTGGCGTAGCCTCGAGCCAACAATTGGTTGTTTAATATTTGAGCCAGTACAAAGCATTGAGCACTAAGCATCCTTACCACCAGTAGACACAATGACACCTGCAAGAATTAGAGTGTGATTTGCGGAAGTTACCCTAGAGCCCCGTGTGATCTAGGAGGAGCCTGGAGAGGCAGCAGCTGCATCAAAAATTCTTGAGTCACCACGTACACTGCAACCACAAAAGGATAAGCACATAATGGGACCAGTCTGTGTATCACCATAGAACCCGCGATTTAGTAAATTGTCAATGGTAGAGAAGGGCAAAGCTGTCACCTTTGAAACAGAGGAGTAGGACGAAGATTTGAAATCCATGATCGCCCAAATTGATGCATAGGATGATGGGGTGGAGAATGTCTCCCAAGTGCCTTCGGTGATAATGTTACCCCCCTACATCCCCCCGTGGAAGGGGACAACCAAGATACCGAAGGACATGGAGGCCATGAAGAGTGTGCTCCAGACCCCACTCCTTCTAGATGAAATAATGTTTGAAGGTCCACTGATGGGACGAGTACGTAATATAATGTTCGAAGATTGGGACCTTGCAGACAATGAGAAGTTCCCACAGTTGGCCACGAAGAAATTACTGCAAAAAAAATGGATACACAGGCTGGAGAAGGCTGGGTTACTCCATCTACGGTGGATACCCCACTACCACTACACACCCATCACAATTTTTGTCATCCAGAAGCTACTTGCCTAGTACATGATGGGTATCTTTGGCTGGAGGAGCCAATTCCCATCACGCCTGATTCAATTTATCAGATTTCCTCGCTACCCATCAAAGGAAATAGCGAGGGTATGTAATAGCGACCATCAAGGACCAAGGGGTGCATGTAGCCACCCAGCTGCTGATCGGAAAGATAATGAGGAAATGTCGTGCAGACGAAGTTCCAGCAGCTATAATTGCGTTGGAAGAGCAGTGCGCACAGGGGTTCCAGTTCAACTGGGCATAGTTTCTCTGCAATGAGTTTTTGACAAATTGTAGGGACGCCCAGGAGCAGGGTAATACCTTCCACTGCATTTGGTTGCTCTTATCCATCTTGTTGGTTGGAGGGGAGCTACAAGAGGATAGACAGTTTCCCACCATTGTGAGGAACCTACTTGACGCGATGAGGTACACCTCGCTTTGGGCTACAAAAGACACAACGAGGATTCGCGAGATAAAGTTGTTCTAGGTGTTCATTGAGGCAAACATCCGAACATGGATCAACACCAAGCCACGCTTGTCCCCTACAGTATATAATAGTTTAAAAAGCATGGTAGAGTTCAAGGCAGATGTGAATAATCTGTATATCTGAGCGTGAAAGGATCCAGCCCGAACATGGGTGAAGCTTCCATTCATTGCAACGGATGATGCAATATTTGATGTGATGGCGTCATGGTCTCCAAAGTGGCACACCTTGGACTTGGTAGAACTGGAAAATATCGCAGCATAGCAGTGGAACAAGGAAACCATGTTGCGCATCACGAAGTTGGAGGAGAGAAAGCTCTAACAATAGGAAGCGGCCACACAGCGGAAGGTGGCTGAGGTAGCAGCTACAGCGCAGATGGAAGAAACCATAAGCGCACCCACCGAAGAGATAGAGGAAGGCTAGGAAATGTCCACAGAGCAAGACATATAGGGGGAGGCTGAGATAGAGGAACACACGAACCCTACACCAAAATCAACCCAACTCAATAGGCTATGCGTCCCGGAGAAGCCAACCGCATGGAAAAAGATAAAGGAAACGAAGACCTTTGAGGGGGCCCTTCTTGACAGTGGCAAAATAGTTCGTGATGTCACTAAGGATGCTCTTAAAGAATTAATGATGGAGCAGGAAACTATGTTGGGGGCACTCAGAGCACAGTTGCAGGCATTACAAGTGCGGTTGCCTAGCAATGATGACACTGCACATTGTGGAAGGTGCATCCGAAGTCGAGCAGATGTTGCACACCCATAAAACAAACATTTTGGTGTTACTAGAAGGCACAATTTTAGTAGAAGCTGAGGGTGACATGAGGGGGCTCGGGGTTGATTTTGGCCACCCTTCCCAAGGAAATCCTATACCAACTACAGGATAGGGTAAATGCTGAGATTTGCACCAGGGAGGGCCGCACCCTCCAAGTTTTGATCAAGCAGAAGTCAGATTTAGAACAGCTCAGACTGCAGAGCGATAACCTGGTCGCAGAAACCTAGGGATTGGAAAAGACCATGGAGGGGCCTTGTAGCAGCATACCAGAGTTGGTCATGCCAATGACACTCCCCATAGTGGAAAAGATTCACCAAATAGTAGCTTGAGTCTCCAAGACCCAAGAGGAGGCTGCGAAGGTTCAGTTGGATTTGAACTTGCAGATTGTGGAGATGCGACTAAAGGCGTAACCCTCTACACCCCCGGAAGTTAGAGAGCAGCATCACCGTGTCATTCAATCGGGGTTGGAAGCAATAGAGCACGTCGTACAGGACTGCATGGGATTGTTGGATCAGTCACTCTTCACCCTCAACTCATTGCAGGAAGACCCAACACTACAGCACTTAGAGACAGAAGCACGGGAGTTGCAGCAGGCCTATGACAATGTCCAGGGGACCGCGCAGACAGTCTCCCTTACTTAGCGATTGGCCAAAATGAGGGAAGCCCAGGCTATAAAGGAACAGGTGGATGTTGCTTGACAGAAAGAAGCAGGGCTTAAAGCACACATGCAGCCTTGGCTCAAGGAAGCATTCACGGTGACCACCACGATTGAAGGAAAGTTGGCCCAGATGCAGGATATGTATGTGCTAAGGTAAGAAGGTGCCTCTAACAATGATGCATCAGAGAGTAGTACACAACTGATACAATGGACAGTGGAGGAATGTGTGGCAGACATCAGTGAAGCACAGAAGTTGTTGGATGGACTTCGTGCTAAGACCACCACACCAGCCAAGTGACTCGAGACGAGTCGCGATGATTGTGTTGGGGGCCCGTTGGGCAGCGGATCCCCCATAGCGGGTTTTTGGGGCTTAAAGCCAAGTTTTGGTCAATGTAACGTAAAGACCCTGCAAAATGCGAGCGTGGAGCACGAGAGTCTAGTGTTGTCTGCCCTAAAATATTTTAATTTAATATAGAATGTGTCGGCCTACCCATGGTTCACAAACCATGCGAATGTATAAATAGTGCGAGGATCTAAATGTAGAAGTGAGTTTTTAGTTTGGATCTTAAGTCGTATATGGGTTTTCAATAAGGAATTCACTCTGAGTCTGTAAGTTTGAGTCTTGGGTTGTACTAGTAGGAAGAGACTCTGCAGCTGAGTGCACAGAGGCCTGGTAGAGTCCATATCTATGTGGGTGGACCCCTACAGCTAGGTGCGCAGGGCAGAGTTGGAATTGTACTGGAACAAAGAATTAATAAAAGATAATTTGATTCTGAAATATTGTGCATTTGCTCGTAGAACTCTGTCTTTATACTTCTGTTATATCTTTGCATATCTTTACAGTTTATGATTGCACACACTTGTTATAAGTGTTGAATGATTGATGAGAATATTGGGCCCACACAATTAAGTTAAGATCTATAATAATAACACAATAGGGCTAAAGGATCTAGACAATGCCTCTTCATGCTCTTTATAGAGCTCTGCAGAGTAGCTGTACTAGTTGTGAAGGACAGATGATTGCGCGAAGTAGCGCAAGTGCATAGGATTGGTTCGCAAACTTCCCAGACCTCATCACGACATCCCTAGGGTGTGGAAACCTAGTTCTAGCACCCTCCCATACTACCTCGGGTGAGACCTCAGTCCACGCATCACGGATTGTTGCTGAAAGGGCTGGTGGTTTCAAGATTTGTTTGGCTAAATAACTTCTGAACCTGGGTTAGGCCCCATCAAGCCAACAACAATGCTCCATTAGGTTAATTCAGGTGAATTTTAAGTTGATATTCTTAGCAATTTTCCTTTCACGGTTCACCGCGTGATGTATGTTTGCAATTCCTAGAATGCAACTACTATGATAATCATCCTTTTCATTCAATTTTGACAATGAAAACCTTAGATAGAAAGGGATAGAGCAATAAGATCTTTGACAAAGAGCAAAGTGCACATCTAATGTAGTTTCCCTAACTATTCCTATAAAGCATTCACAAACTACAATATGCACAATGCAAGTTTTTCTTTTCTATTCCCTTAATGTTGTGATGAACAAGAGGAAACTAATGCGCATACAACTAATCAATCTCTTTGCAAGAATGAAAACTTTATGATTTTTCCCTTTCGAAAAAAATGAAGACTTTTATGGCACTTTCTTCTGAACAAAGATTAATTGACTATATACTAACTTTGAAAATGAATTGATAGTGATAAAGAAATCATTTAAGAAACACTAAACAATCAAGGCCAAAGCATTGGAAATAATACTAAGAGGGGGTGGTGAATTAGTATTAGTAACTCAATAATTTTTCATTTCCATAGGTAGATTTGTATATGCTACTTTATCTAAGTGAACCAACGTATACACGCATCTGTTACTAAAGTAACTAGCGTATATGTAGAGAACTTTTGATTTACCCAATTTATCATGTATTGAACTTTAACCAGTATGTCAGATATTAATTAGACAGTGTAGTAAATGTAGAATAAAGCATAAGCATCACACATGAACACCAAGATATAAGGTGGAAACCCAATGTGGGTAAAAACCACCTGTTGCTGTCGTCTCTGTCTTCTTTAATAATAAGAAAATTATGTTTACAATTTTGTACTGGTGTAGACTTATATCAGACGCAAGCTTCTACCTGAAGAAGGCTACAACCTTCTCTCATTTTCCAGCTACTACTCAAAGGGAGCTATAACCCCCTAGCTCTTGTACTAGCCGATTGTTTATTGGTACATAGGCACCGACCTACAAAAGGCTATGACCTTCCTTCTTCCTTGGGGGACCACATTTCATAAATTTTTAGATGGGATCCATCAACAACATAATAAGTGTAATTCAATCATCAAATATATCTACATCAACCAAACACCTTTTGAACCAACAACAACTGAATCAATCAGTCACTTTAACAACCCATCAACCTGATCATTTAGAACACAGTAACTGAAACCCAAACTAGAACCCAAAACTCTGCAACAAAAAACAACATCAACTAAAACATATTTATAAGGTATACACTATTTTCTTGTGTCTAACCTCTATGTATATGTGATTTTCTCAAAACCAACCAGTGTATAGATCTGTAAATATTATTCATCATTCTATAGCTATTCTAGACTTCAGTTATAGCCAAATCATATCATTTACAGAATAATATATGTGTCAATATTCAGATATAGAATATTCATGAGAAAAAATACATAATGATAGTTCATTTTACGAGTTAAGATCCCCATCCATCATTAGATCTAGTCCCTCATCATCTGCTAAGGTTCATCCTTGGTTCAAATCCAACAATACACCATAACCCAATAACCTCCATACTAGATCTCACACTTCATAAATATTCGATACTTGCACACCTTAGCCTAATGATCTTCTCCTCCTTTTATAGTTTTAGGCATTTCTCAATACCATGTACCAAAAACACTTAGGACCAATACCTTGGACCAAATACCTAGGGTCAATACCTCATATTTGATACCTTCGACCAATACCATGGACTAAATACTTCGGACCAAAAACTTAGTTTTAGAAGGTATACACACTTTTCCTTCTGTGAAAATGTTTGTGTATGTATACGCGACTTGTATACAATGAACCTGCATGTATACGAAGCTTGGTCAATGATGAACCTGCGTATACCTCTCTTTCTTCATTCTGTGAACATTGATCTGTAATTATTTGTTGTTTACCTACTATACTGTGATCTTTCATCTGAGTGAGTTGCCATCAAGGACAATACTTGTATCATAATGCCAACAATCTCCTCCTTTGTACTTGATGGAAACAACCACATGAAGTCACTCTACCCCTTTGACATTAAGGGAAAAGGGTCATGCTTCCCCTGAGTACAGGCTAAAATTTCTGATATGCTCAAGTGTACTGATTGGGCTCCCTTGATCGAGTCCATGCTCTCCCTGAGCACAAGAAAAGTCTACAAAAATATTTTCTAAAACAAGAACATGAATCTATACCAATGACATTCCTATCACCAATGATTCAGACATACATCCATCTCCCAACCAGGTGGGGATATACCAAATTTGACTCATCCACCAAACCAAGTGGGGATATACCAATTTTTTATACATGACAAAAACAAGAAACATTACATCATCCATCCCATGCATATTGGGGTTACAAATTAGGTATTTTCATGACCTTTACATTAAATGATATGCATGACATATATAACAGAGACCAAATAGCTTAAAAAATACCATGATAGTCATCAACAACTATCATGTGATCTGTATCATCAGTATCATCTGTCAACAGCATCCAGACGAGCAACTTGTATATGTCCATCATTAGTTCCCAAAATATCATCAACCTGTGTCAAAGTATGTCAGCATATATCAACTCATCCTCTTGATCTCATCAAGATCAACTTGCTACATTCCCTTATCATAACCTTCCATGAATCAACGAAGCATATGTCATATCTCCAAGCAGTAGCACAAAATCATGCACATCATATCATATGTATGTGAAAACACCATAGAAAAAATGATCAAGAACTGCATGATCTTTCCACAAGAACCTTCATTATATCATCACTAGGGAACATCCCATATCTTCAACCATGATAATCAAAATATGTGAGTATCAACCTACCATAATAAAGTAAGAACTCATCATCATTGATTAGGTACCAAAGACTTCTAGACATAATGCCAACAATGCTTTATTAGAAGCATACCATGTTCTCCCCCTGAACCTGTTCCTCATGTTCACTGTCAGATCCGATCATTGAATATGTCAGTAAGAGATATCAAAACATCATCATCAATCAGATATGCATCAAGTTATCAACAACTTAATGAGGACCAATATATTTTTACATGTTATCAACAGATTGTAACCATCATCAAACAGAGCAGATAATTGATAGAACCATAGCAGACCCCTTTTCTTTATGAGTATAGCCCACTGTTTTTCTTCAAACCAACATATACATGACTATGCTTCACGAAACTCACGTATAACAACCTTTCTCTAAAAAAATGGGATTTTACAGTAGGATGATGCAGCAACTACTCCTAGCTTTTGTCTAAGATATTCAAATTTCTCTCTGGGGAGTGGTTTAGTGAATATATCAGCAACCTATTCTTTGGAGGGAACATACTCCAATTTGACCTTTTTTTCAAGCACTTGTTCATGTAGAAAATGATATTTGATGGGTATGTGCTTGGTCTTGGGGTGCATGACTAGATTCTTTGAAAAACTGTTGGCACTTGTTTTATCACATAGAATGGAGATGGGTGGAGTACATGTGACCTGAATGTCTTGTAAGGTTTGCATCATCCAAAGTAGTTTTGTGAAACAAGATGCAGCAACCACGTATTCTGTTTCGGCTATAGATAATGCAATTGAACTTTGTTTCTTGTTATACCAAGGCCCTAACCTAGAACCCATATAGAATGCACCACCACTAGTGCTTTTTCTGTCATCAACACTTCCTGCCCAATCTGCGTTTGTATATTCATGAAGTGTAAGATCTGTATCTCTAGGTTACCATAAACCAAAGTTCTGTGTTCCTTGAAGATATTTGAAAATCCTTTTGATTGTCTAAATGTGTAATTCCTTTGGATTTGCTTGGAATCTTCCAACTATTCCTACTGCATTTGTGATGTTAAGTCATGTACCTATTAGATAAAGTAGATTGCCAATCATGGATCTGTAAGTTGGTTGATGTACTGCTGTTCATTCATCATTTGAGCTGATACTGCATCCTATTACCATTGGGGTACATACTAGTTTAGAATCTTCCATGTCGTACTTTTTCAAGATCTGTTTGAGATATTTGGTTTGTGATAAAAAAATACCATCTTTATTTTGTTGAACTTGTAGACCATGAAAATAGGTAAGCTCACCAAGCAAGGACATTTCAAATTCTTGCTGCATTACTGAAGAAAAATTTTGACTCATGGATTCTTCATTGCTACCAAAAATTATATCATCAACATAAACAAAAATTATTAGTAATTTATCATTGTCAATCTTTGTATATAGATTGATATATGTTGATCCCTTTGAAAGACCTAGTTGGTGGAGATATTTGTCAAGACGGTAATACCAGGCCCTTGGAGCTTCTTTTAGACCATACAGAGCCTTTCTGAGTCTGCATACAAGTTTTGCATCATTTCCAAGAATGAATCCTTGTTGTTGTTCAATATAGACTTCTTCTTCTAAGTCTCCATTAAGGAAGGAAGACTTTACATCCATTTGGTATACTTAGAATTTTTGAAAACTAGAAAGAGCAAGAAGCATTCTTATGGCTTCATGTCTAGCAATAGGTGCAAAATTTTCTTCAAAATCTATAACTTCTTGTTGAGAATATCCTTTACAAACAAGTCTGGCCTTGTTTCTAATACCTTCTCCATTTTCATTCAACTTGTTTTTGAATATCCATTTATTTCCTATGATATTTTCATCATGAGGTCTAGGAACTAATTTCCAAGTATTATTGTTTTCAATTTTCTCAAGTTCTTCATTCATGGCCTTGAGCCAACATTTATCTTTGCATGCTTCATTTACATTTTTAGGTTTGATGGAAGATAGTAATGCTAGATAGCTCGAGGCTTCTATAATAGTTCTTCTTGTCTACACACCTACCTCTTTTCCCCCTAAAATTTGAGTTTCTAGATGATCTTTCTGAACATAGTTGGACGAAGACTTTTCTTCTACTGTTATCTCTTCTTCTGGTGTTTCATTGGCTTCTTCTTCAGAATTAGTGTGATTTGATGTGCGAAAATGATCCTCATCTTCTTCAGTGTCATAATCTTCGATTTTTATCTGTTTTGGATTTTTGCATGCTTCATCAATCAGAACATCAATACTTTCAATGATTTTCCCATGTCTTTTATTATAAAATTTATATCCTTTACTTCGGGAAGAGTAGCCAAGAAGAATACCTTCATCCATTCTAGGTTCAAACTTACTAGGTTTTTCATCAGTCCTTTTGATGTAACATTTACTTCTAAAAACTTTGAAGTATTTTACAGTGGGAGTCTTACAATACAAAAATTCATGTGGATTTTTAGTGTTGCTTACCCGAACATTTTCTTGGTTGAGAATAGTGATGGTGCCGAATGCAGCTTCACCCAACAAGGTTGCAGGAGTTCCAGATTCATCTAGCATAGCTCGAGCCATTTATTGAATAGTTCTGTTCATCCTTTCTACCACTCCATTTGGTTGAGGAGTCCTTGTGGTGGAAAACTACCATTTCATTCCATGTTGTTCACAAAAGTCAAAGAATTCATCCGAGGTAAATTCCCCTCCTCGATCAGATCTGAGGCATTTAATTTTTTGATCTGATTCATTTTTAACGAAAGCTTTGAAGGCTTTGAACTTTTCAAATGCTTTATCTTTATGCTTTAGAAGACCTATCCAGCACATTCTAGAAAAATCATCAATGAATAAAATAAAGTATTCTTCTCCACGAGGTGACTTCTTCCTAGATGGTCCACATAAATTAGTATGAAAAAGTTCAAGAGGCTTATTAGCTGACCCTTCCTTTTCGACAAAATGAGATCTGGTTTTCTTACCGAATTGACATGATTTTCATATAGTATTTTCAGGAATGTTGATATCTAGAAGATCACAAACAACGTGGAATATGCATGCTTTTCTTATTTGAGAAAAGCTTAGATGACCCAATCTTATGTTCCATAGCCAGTTTTCATCATTTTTCCGTAGATAACATTGTTGTTGTCCTCCCTTGAGAATCTATAGGTTGTTTGGAGTTCTTGTACCTTTGATCACTATTTCTCATGTATCAAGCTCATGAACAACACATCCATTTGATTGAAACACCACTTAATGTCTTTGATCACACATTTGACTCATAGTCAATAGGTTAAGCTTTAAACCATCAACATACATAGCATTCCGAACTTTAGCTTTTTCTTTCAAGAAAATAGAGCCTTTACCTTTCATGATAGCAGGAGTGTCATTTCCAAACGAAACATTCTTTTCCTTTTCTAAGGCATTATATGAGTGTAGTTTTTTTTGTCACCTATCATGTGATTTGAGCATCCACTGTCAATGTACCACTAGTTTTCTTTTCCTTTTGCATACAGGGATATACCATATCTTTCTGGTCGTGGTTCTTTCTTTCTCCATATTTTGGGATTTAATGGAGTTTTCTCGTTTTGAGATATTTGCCGAAATTTACTCCTGAATTCAGATTCTTCATCACCAAAGTTGTTACAGATTGAACATTATATTTCATTTTCAAGAAGAGAAAATTTATTATAGGAAATTTTCTTGATCCTTGTCACATTCCTTTGATTTCATGCTTCTCTAGTCATGATGGTTTTGTAAGCAACACATTGAGTAGCTTTGTGTCCAAAATTATGACATGAGAAACATTGACCATTGAAGAAGTTCCTGCAATTATCGAATCTATTGATCTGGTGATTGTAGTTTCTATTCATCTTTGAAACAAATTGAGTATGATTTACCTGAGGTTGGTTGTGACTTCTGTTTATCCTTGGAGAAAACTGAGCCTGATTTACCTGGTGATCTGCCTTATGCCTTTGCTGACGATTGTCATACTGTTCACTATTCTTTGCTGCATCAAGATAGCTTTTAGTGGAGGTTGACGACTTCTGTGATTGAGGTGCTTCTTTAGTATATCCAAGACCTGTCTTTATCAGAGGAGAACACTACACTTTGATAATTTCATTTAGGGTTTCTGATCCTTTAGCAAATCTAAGATTGAGAGATTTTGTTTTTTCAAGATCCTTTCGTAGACCCACAATTTCACATTCTAGCTTTTCATTGTGTTTTTCTCCTTCAACAAGTTGATATGTCAAGGTATCTATAATCATATTCTTTTCTTAACATATTTTGAGTTTAAAAATTTCTTCATGAAGTTCATATTCTTCTAAAGAATCCAAAAATTTATCATCTTCATAAGCAACTATAAGTCTATAGTCATTATCATTTTCATCTTCATCACTATTTGATAATCCATCGCTATCTTCATGACTGTAGTAGCTATTTTTACTTAAACTTTGTTTTCTATTCCATTTTGAAGATTCCTTCCCTTTATCATATTTATCTTTATGAGGACATCTAGCAGCATAATGACCGACTCTACCACAGGCAAAGCATTTGAAAGGTAGTTTACCTCTAAATCTTCCGGAACCCCATCTAAGCTTCTTGACAAAGTTTACTTCATATTCTTCTTCTGAAATATGTTCTGATTCATTGACTTCTTATTTTCCTTTTGTTGAAGCTTTAAATGTGGCTTCTCTCATATCTAATGGGCCTCCTTTTCTCATCTCAAAGGCAATTAAGATTCTGCGAAGATGTGTCATATTAATAGTCTATATATCTTGTTTTTCTTCTATGACAGATACTTTTGATTCAAATTTAGCAGACAAGAATCTTAAAACTTTCTCACCTAAGGTAACTTCCTTCATCTCTTGACCTAGATTTTTCATGTAATTAATAACCTCATCTATAGGTAAGAAGTAACTAGCAATACTTTCATCATTGTGCATCTTAAGAGTTTCATATTAAATTCTGAGAGTTTTTAGTTTAGCATGTTTTACCTAAGAGTCTCCTTCGTAGCTTAGAATGATTTTGTCCCATATTTCTTTGGCTGACTTGAGCTGCATAGCTTTGACAAACTTTGATTGTGACAGACCTCCCAATAATGTATTTACAGCCTTGGCATTGGTTTCATATTGCTTTTTACGTTCCGTATCTGTAGGAATTGCTGATGGAAATGTATATCCTCCTTCCACGATTTCCCAGACATCTGTTCCAAGTGATTGAAGGTAGGTTGTGGTTCTTATCTTGAAATAAACAAAGTTTCTCCCATCAAATATTAGAAGTCTGATGGACCCCCCGCTTTCTTGATTACTCATGATGATGGATCTTCCTTCAAGCGATCAAGCTTCTTCAAAAGGACCTGCTCTGATACGAATTTTCGGAAATAATACTGGGGGGGTGAATCAATATTAGTAACACAATAATTTTTCATTTCCATAAGCATATTTGTATACGCTACTTTAACTAAGTAAACCAGCGTGTACACGCATCTGTTATTAAAGCAACCAACATATATTCAAAGAACTTTTGATTTACCCAATTTATCATGTATTGAACTTTAACCAGTATGTAAGATATTAATTAGACAGTGTAGTAAAAGAAGAATAAAGCATAATCATCACACATGAACACCAAGATATAAGGTGGAAACCCAATGTGGGTAAAAACCACCTACTGTTGTCGTCTCTATGTTCTTTAATAATAAGAAAATTTTGTTTATAATTTTGTATTCGTGCAGACTTATTCCACTACACAGGCTTCTACTTGCGGAAGGCTGCAACCTTCTCTTGTTTACTAGCTACCACTGGAATGGAGCTGCAACCCCCTATCTCTCGTACTAAACAATATGTTTGCTGGTACATAGGCATCGACCTATCGAAGGCTATGACCTTCTCACTTCCTCCAGGGACCATGTTTCATAAATTTTCAGACTAGATCCATCAAAAACATAATAAGTGTAATTCAATAATCAAATATATCTACATCAACAAATCACCTTTTAAACCAACCACAACCAAACTAATCGATCACTTTGACAACCCATCAATCTGATCATTTAGAATAAAGTAACGAGAACCCATAACTATGCAACACCAAACAACGGGAACTAAAACATATTTTATAAGGTATACACTACTTTCATGTGTCTATCCTGCTTGTATATGCGTTTTTCTCAAAACCAACTAGCGTATACATATGTAAATATTAATTCATAATTCTACAGCTATTCTAGACATCAGTTATGCCTAAATCATATCATTTATAGAATAATATATGCGTCAGTATTCAGATCTAGAATATTCATGAGGAAAAACACATAATGATAGTTCATTTTATGCCTTAAGATCTCAATCCATCATTAGATCTAGTCCCTCATCATCCGCTAAGGTGAATCCTTGGTTTAGATCCAACAATGTACCATAACCCAATAACTTGCATACTAGATCTCACACTTCATCAGATATTCGATACTTGCACACCTTGGCCTAATGATCTTCTCCTCCTTTCATAGTTTTAGGCCTTTCTCAATACCATGGACCAAAACCACTTAGGACCAATACCTTGGACCAAATACCTAGGGTCAATACCTTAGACTAGATACCTTGGACCAATACCATGGATCAAAACAACATGGACCAAATACTTTGGACCAAAAAATTTCGACCAAAAACATAGTTTTCCAAGGTATACACACTTTTCCTTCTATGAAAGTGTGTGTGTATGTATAATTGACTTGTATACATTGGGCCTGTGTGTATACAGAGCTTGGTCAATGGTGAGCCTGCGTATATGTCTCTTTCTTCATTCTAGGAATATGGATCTGTAATTCTTTTCTATTTACCTGTTATACTGTGATCTTTCATCTGAGTGAGTTACCATCAAGGACAATACCTGTATCATAATTCCAACACAAAGTAGGGCTAGGAAAGGAAATACAACGTGGATTTCAGAGACATAACATTCAATGATCATTCAGCAAGCAGAAACATAAGGAAATTTTGTGAAAAAACCCAATCCAAGGGTGGAAATTTGACCTAAGGTGGATCGTCGTAGGTCTGAATGGGAGACAATGCACTGAAATGCATTGTCTCTAAGCCAAGGGTGCACTGATTAGTGCAAGTCTGAATGGGAGACAGTACAATGATGAACGCAGGTCTAAATGGGAGAGAATGCATTGATCAGGGCATTGTACCTTGACCAAGGTTGGACTGACTCCAACACATTCCTAAAGTAGGCATTCTAGTGGAAATTTTGACCAAAAAACTTCAAAAGAAATGAAATAAGATCAATGAGGGAAGGTAAGTATCCTAGGGTGTACTAGGATGAGGGTAAACTACCCAGAATGATGATCATTCCCTAGTATGGTCGCCAATTTATTATGATGAATTTTGTATCTACAGATAAACACTAATTCCCTAGGTAGGTAGCTATACCTAGAACAACATATTCAAAGAGCTTATCCTTTTTTTTTAAATGATAAATAAGACAAATGGAATCAAGTGACCTACTTGTTCTTTCGCTTCCCTTTTGTCTCCTTTGTTTGACTCCAGTCACTCCTCGAACTTAACTGATTTAGAAAGTACATGCAAGCATAAACAGAAGACATAGAACCAATTAAAGCAAGAGATATATTGAATGCAAGTATATGGAATAAGATATATTCACACATATAAACATTATATATCAAGATAAGCATATGGAAAGAGGTGTAAACAACTTTATAAGTAGAAGGAAGAATTACAACCATGAAGTCTGATCCATTGTCACTCTTCCAGCTTGGGTTCCAATCAACATCACATCAATAGCACAGTACTCTGACAGCATAACACTGCTCACTTACAATCTCAATTCTCACTTCAAAAGTATCTCCTTGTAAATTCTCAAAGTCTAGCCCCTGATCACTTAGATGAGTGCTCAATTTATAGGAAAATGGAGGAGGTTTTTTCATAAATGAGGGTATTGAATGGCCTTCCATACTTAGAGTTAGTTTCCATGGAGGATAGGAGGTTACTTAACTCATTCCTCATCGATTTTCAAGCTCATAGGGGGTGATAAGTGTAGCAATATTCTAGATGACTCTAGAGGATAAGAATATTCTGAGAACCCTATGTGAATTTCGCTCAATTTTGCACAACGCAGGTCAAAGTGGGCCTACATGCTCTGTAGAGCACCCTAACGTCGGTCTACCTACACTAAAGCTTATCCCTATCCAAGGTTGCGCTGGTCCCTCAAGGAGGAAATTTTGGAGGGCTTCAGGCCATACAACTCTTAGGGAAGCGGGAATTCAAAGAGGTGACTTGTCTACGGCATATAGCAACTGAATTAGGGTTCGATGAGCCCCAATGGTACTGATTTGAATGATGGGAGTGATGTGCCCAAATGGATATGTAACAGAAGGTTGTCATTTGGTGTTGTATATCATCATGGAGTGGCTATAAAGTGAACTTTCTGAGTGTTGATTCCATATATATATATATATACACATATATATAGATATATATATATATATATATATATATATATACATATATATATATATGTGTGTGTATAGATATGTATGTATGTATATGTATGTATATATACATATATATATATATCTATATATATATATATATATATATATATATATCTACATATATATATATATATACATATAAATATATATACATATATATATATATATATGTATATATATATATATATATATATATGTATATATATATATATATATATATGTATATATATACATACATATATATATATATATATATATATATGTATATATATACATACATATATATATATATATATATATATATATATATATATATGTATATATATACATACATATATATATATAAATATATATATATATATATATATATATATACATATATATATATAAATATATATATATATATATATATATATATATATATATATATATATATGTATGTATATATATATATATATATATATATATATATATATATATATATATATATATATATATATATATATATATATTCCTTTTTTTCAAGGAAAATTTCATGAGGAAACCCACAAGATCCTTCGCATCACTTACATATGACATCCATAGTAAACCTGTTGACAAACTAGTGCAAATTACCTAGGGGAGTCGAATTAGGGACTTTATTTCATAGCCAAATAATCAATAACATTGACAACAATTGGTTGAGCTAATCCCTCGTGTGTGTCTATTTAATACAAAAAATAGTGAACCTCAAATGTAGTTGTGTAACAATAAAGACATGTGGGGGGGTGGATTTGGCAATGATGAGTAGAAGACAACATTTTATGGTGGATCATCATGGTCTTTATAAGTTGGACCTAGTTAGTAACATCAAGCTTTGGGTTAGTAATGATTGACTCTTGGCCATCAATGTTGGACCCAAATGGTTACTTGTTATGGAGCCAGTGGTTTCCTGCCCCTTTTCTTTAATATCTTTTCTAGCCTAGAGATGAGATTAACCTCCCAAACCCTGATATTTTTGAGATTAGTGTGGACATGTTGGAGAGGATGTAGTTTGATATTTACTCACGGTACATGGGGTCCCTTCATAGCTTAAGCCACTGTGTTTGATATATTTCAAGGATCAAGATTTAAAATTGAGGTGTTTAATTAGTATCCAAACCAATTCAATAAGGTTTGGCCAATTAATTTGTTGTTCAATGCAATTGTCATTTATTAATTAATTTCAACCTTGGCATAGGAGTCCCTCTACTGGAATATTTCTTCCATTCCTATAGCTAAAACAAAGGAAAATTATCATCACGCGACTAGTAGCAGAGACAGAGAATGCAAATGGGTTATTGGTGGATAATTCTTCCAAGATTAACATGGAAAATCATGGGTTAGAGTTGACACTTTTGGTTCTAAAAAGAAGCCTTTCAAACCTAAAAATCATCATGTTAAGATTAAGTGAAAGACAAAAACTGGTAAGGATTCCAAGAAGCCCAAGCAGTCAATCTCGATAGGCAAAAGGCTCACAAAATTTCTAAGTTCTCTCTTTATGGCTGGTTGATATCAATAAGGAAAAGTGTTCATCACCTCCTTCTCTAAGCGACTCCAATTCATATGATTCTTATGCAATAAAACCCTTCTTTGTTTATTCATATTATTCTTCAGCCCAATCCAAGCCATGTTTGACTAAAACATCCAAAGTGTACTCAAACAAAAGGAGTGGTATGGGTCAAAAGTCCGTCACATTTTGCCAGACAAGTGCAAATCTGGATTGGGACTTTCACCCATATGGGGAGAAGTGTCTCCATAGACCAAAAGGGTTTGATAATATGGAGAAGATGTAATTAATCCATTATTCATTTGTCATAATTACTGTGAAGGAAAATTTCAGAATATGCAAGAATACATAAGAAATGAAAAAAAATAATCACATGGGATGTGTTGTTAACGAATGTTAGTGGTATCAAGAATGAAATATCAATAATGATGTATTCAATAGGTATTCAAGTTCCGAAGTCCTTGATGGCACAATGAATCATCAGACAACAACAAACTGAACAAAATGGTGAAACTGTGATGTCAGATGGTTGATTTTCATTATGACTTAATATTCCCTATGACAAAATAATCTTATCAGTGCTCTCAGATTAATAATTAGGTGAAATAGAGTCTTTTTGTAGCTTACCTCTTGCTCAAGGTTTCCCAGGTGATCATGTAATGGTGGATAGAGAAATACACTATTGAGATAAAGGGTAGAGGGTGGGAGGCTATGCAATTAGTTAAGTTTGGAACTCGGCCCTGATATATATGGATTTGCAATGTGCCACCAACTTTTTCAGTGATATCATGAGTATGAAACAATTTACAAGGAATAATAAGAGGAGACATCAGAAAGATGAAAATTCTTTCTAGAAACTTATGTGAATTCTGCCCAAAGATCTACCTCAGATTCACAATCAAGTGAAACTTGTAATCTATTACGTTCAAACCTGTTGATAGTGAGTGGAAACCCTATAGCAGTGAGTTATTCCGTGAAAACCACAGATATAGGTGGTTAGTTGATAGGTCCTACAACATTGAGTTATTCTGGTAACCCTACAGCATTAGACCTACGGCTATTCCGTGGCAACCTACAGCATTGTCGTGGCAATCCCATAGATAGGTAGAGAGAGGTAGTGGGTTAGTAAGACCTATAGCATTGAGTGGCAACCCTACAGATAGGCTTAGTTCAACCCCTTCCGATCATTCCAATAATAAACCCTACTGCATAATGCTACTACTATCATGGAGAGAAGTTCTCCTAACAGCTATCCAAAATATATGATGTGAAGTAGGATATGGAAAACCATAAAAGTAAAACATCTTCACAAATACGACTATCTCTAGATGCCATAGAATAGAATTTGAGTTTCCATGTTATGAAGGGGAAAATTGCTTAAGTCATTAACAAGGAACCCAACAGTGAAGAAAAAGTCTTTGTTTTTGGGATCCCAGGCTATCAAAATATGGAAATCTTGTCGCTTTAGAGGATTCATAGGAAGAGTTGTATGATGTGGAGTGATCCAATCTAGGATTCATCCATAAATGATACCATAGTTTTTGGTTCTACTGCAAATTCTACTCAAAGCTCATATGCAGATTCATGTGTTTGGAAAGAATAATTAGAGAGCCTTGTTTGTCGGGGTGTCCCCATGGCTCTTAGAAAAGAGCCTTCGCAATACTTCATTGGAACTCAAACACAAAGGTTAGAGAAATTTTATTAGAAGTTATTTATTTTAGGAGGTGATCAAGGGCTTCAGAGAACAAAAGTTGGTGGTATTATAGGTAGTACCACCATGAATGTTATTTTTGAAACATGTGTTTCTAAGAAATGGAAAATCTATATTGAGAAGGATTTTCCTTGAACCTTTCCAGGACATATGGCATTGGGTGAAGATATTCAAAATGCTTTGATACATCTGTTGACTAAATATACAGGCCATAATCTACCAATAATATGGTGGAAACTTAGGTGGACTAGCTTGTTATTTTCAAAAGAATAACAGATGAATATGTGATAAAAGTTGTAAGAAGAAATATATATTTATGTTTTGGGATATACGTCAAGAGGACCCAAGCAAGGTTTCTACAATTGAAGTTTACTTGAAATATATTATATTGGGGAGAAATAGGATTATTGATTAATGATGTGAGGTTAGAAATGGTTTTCATGGATATCATAAAGTTACTTGATGGAACTCTAAGGAATTTTATAATAAGGAAAAAATATGGAAATCTGAACCATAAATTTGACAGTGGCATATAGTATGATGAAGATCATTGTGAGTTTGTTTTTTCCCAGTGCATGAGAACCTCAATGATTTTAATTTTTATTTAAATGTCTCAGCACTAAATGGTTTCGCATATTTTCAAAAGGAGAAATGGTATTGTGATTTACCATAATCTATTATGACATTGAGTTGATGAGGCATGTTATTAATCCCAGAGCATTGACAATATAATTTTGTCATAGGGAATGTTAATGCATCACGAAAATCAACCATGTAGCCACACCGTTTCAGCGTTTTGTCCATTTTGTTGTTGTCTCATGATTCATTGTGCCATAAAGGCCTTGGGAACTTGACTATCTGGTGAATACATAATTATTGATCTTTCATTCTTGATACCACTATCATTCCTTAGCAACACATCCTATGTCATGCATTTTTTGTCACAAGAAAAAGGCATGGTTCCCTATTGAAACCCAATATCTCTACATAATTTCTTCAATCAAATGACCTCCTTGGTTGTTTAAGAAACCGCAATACTCTCTTCCTCAATACTTGATTGGGCAACCACTCATTTCCACGTACTGCAACTCAGAAGTCCTTGAAAACAAGATAAATAGATAAGAGCAAGTAGAATTTCCATTGTGCATATCATTTTCCTAGTCATCATCAAAAAACCCATGCAACTAAAGGTTTTTACCTCCATCTTCCTCATAGAAAATAACATAGTCATTAGTGTCCCATATGTACTTATATGCCCCGTTGACAACTATCTAGTGATATGTTTGAGGGCAAGAGATTTTCTAAGCTAATGGATGTGAGGCCATGTGGATTCCCTTTTTCTTTACCTCAAAAGATGCTGGTTTTAATTATGGATCTTTTATTTTTGCTTACATAGTAGCTATTTATTACAGCATGGAATGGTTCTAGAGTTCCCGAGATGGTCATCTGAGGAGAGATCAGAAAGATGACAGTTCTTTCTAGAACATTATGTGAATTCTTCCCAAATATCTACCTTAGATTCACTATAAAGTGAAAATTTCAATCATTTTTTTAATCACTTTCTGATACAAGTCCTAATGCTACTACTAACATGGAGAGAAGTTCTCCTGACAAGCTATCCAAAATATATGATGTGAAGTAGGATATGGAAAACCATAAAACTAAAAGATGGTCACAAACATGACCATCTCTAGATGCCATAGAATGGAATCTAAGTTTCCACATTAGGAAGAGGAAAATTTCTTAAGTCATTAACAAGGAGCCCCACAGTGGAAGCAAACATTTTTCTTTGTGTGGGGGCCCATGCTATTAAGAACCTCGATGATTTGTATTTAAATGTCCTAGTACTAAATGGTTTCTCATATTCTCAAAAGGAGAAATGGTTTTGTGATTTACCATAATCTGTTATGACATTGACTTGTTGAGGAAGGTAATTAATCCCAGAGTAGTCATAAGAGGATTTTGTGATAGGGAATATTAATGCATCATGAAAATCAATCGTGTGACCTCATGGTTCAACGTTTTGTCCAGTTTGTTGTTGTCTCATGATTCATTGTGCCATGAAGGCCTTTGGAACTTGACTATCTAGTGAATACATCATTATTGATCTTTCATTCTTGATACCACTATCATTCCTTAGCAACACATCCTATGTCATGCATTTTTTATCACAAGAAATAGGAATGGTCCCATATTCAGACCCAATATCTCTACATAATGTTGGGCATGGAATCCCCCCACGGCATGTTTTGGGGCTCAAAGGCCATGTTTTGAGTTGATATTATTGTAAATCTCTGCGAATTGTGGGCACAAAGTGTGAAATGTATGCTAGAGTCATAGGGTTGTCCGCCCTAAGTTTTGAATGTAGTGTCGGCCTACCCATGGTCTATGGACCATGGGATTGTATAGAGAGGGTGAGGCTCTAAGTTGTAAGGTAATCAATCAATTGATCAATAGAAAAAGATAGTGAAGTAAAAGGCAAGAGAAAGATTCTAAGTGTGTCATAGAGTAGGAACAGGCTCTGCAGCTGAGTGTGCGGACCCCTGCAGCTAAGTGCTCAGGGTAGAGTTGAGTCTGTAAATAGAGAAGAATATTAATAAATAAAGGTTTTTGTTGCCAATTTTATGTATTTGTTCTGAGTTATTACATGTTTGATATCATTTGCAATTATACTATTTGTTTTCTGTGTGCACTTGTATGAAGTGTGAATAATGTTAAGTATAGCCGAAAGCATACAAATAAGCTAAGTTAATTAACTAATATTGGATTACTAGTAATGACTTGTGTAATAACACTGTTCGGCCTCAACTAGGGTTGCGCGAAGGCAGCACCTCAAGATGCGAGGAACAAGTAAGTGCATGTAGCAATGTGCATGCAGGGTCGAGCCACGGACCACTTGAACTCATGAGCCATCTCTAGGGTGTGGAAACTTGGTTCTAGTACCCTCCCATACTATTTCAAGTGAGTCCTCAGTCCGCGCTCCGCAGGCTTTTGCCTAAAGGGCCAGTAGTATTGGGATTTGTTTAGCTGAATCACCACTGAACCTGGGTCATCCCCAACAAGCCAAAAAATGGTTTCATTGCCAAGACCGAGATCTGCATAAGAGATATCTAATGTCGTGTCACTGGAATCAAACAAAGAAAGAAATTGAAAAGTGGTTGGACAGAAAAATTCACAAGTTCACAGTGCAGGAAAATAGGAATCCACGAGTATCAAAGGAACAATGGTTATAATGCTACATGTATATGGAAATCCATGAAATTTTCTTTGCATCCTTCCCCTCTCAGCTATATGAGTGGATCGCGAAGCTAGTAGATAGTCATGGAAAGTGTAGTCTCGACAAACCAATTGTGTGGACTCCATAATTGGTGCGCATACTAGAAGCATCAGAAGATAAGATTGCACTCGTTGTGGACCATTGGCTCGATCGGATTATAAGAGAATTTATCACTGAATTCGTAGTAGATTGGTTAGTAAGCTACAGTGAGATGCAAAAACACTTCCTCAAAGGATCACGAGGAAAGTATATTAAATCGTTGGACACTTGGATTAAAATGCTACTATGTGAAAAGCGGGTTATGCAAATAAATTGATGTTTGGGGCTACACGAAGGGTGAACATCTACAGAAACAAAAGTAGTGAAGAATTAGAGACTAGTCCCTTGACTTCACCTCGGTGAGAAAGTGAGGAAGAGCTCATGAAGGTTTCTCCGAGAAGTGTAATCAGTCTGATATGGCAACGAATTCCGCACATACCACCTCCACCTACACCACCACTGGTTTCATGATCGTCACTTCCATCTCCACCCACATCACCTCCACCACCACCATAGTTCAGTATGGAGAGTGCAATAAAGTTGTTGGTATTCAAAGGAGTAGGGAACGAAGATTCAGACTAGTTTTGGTTCGTGGTAAAGGCAGTATGGGATGGACAAGGGGTCACAGATTACAACATAGAGAAGGAAACACTGGTAATTGCGTTACAGGATCACGCACTAACATGGCACATTAAGCAGTCTAATGAAAATACAAATGTAGAGATCGTAGATATCCAAGCTGTGCTGAATACGGAATTTAGCAGGCCAAAATTGGACACATAGTTGATTATCGAGTTTAAGGAAATCGATATGATTCCATATGACACCCTCTAGGAGCTAGATTAGAGGGTGAAGGGTATTATTCGTGAAGCCAACATGACATTGAGGGATGGACAACACCGCACATGGTTTGAAGCATCACTAACACCGCATCTAAGGACGGCGTTGTCGTGGCAGAAGTTATCCACCGAGGCCAAAGCCTTGGAGATTGCAATAAGATTGCACGAGACCTCAATACAAGATCTTGGCTTGGGAGTCCAACTAATCCATGCGCAGCTAAAAAATTTATGTCTAGAAATGTAGAGTTTGAAACAGGATAGGACACTCGCCCCGAGGCACACGAGGAGGTGTGGTGCATAAAGTGCAAGGGATAGGGACATGATAAAGACCACTGTCTAGTCTTCGTGAACTACTTGGTGAGAAAAGGGCCAATGAGACCAGAGGCACAAGCATGACCGAGTGCAGTGCCTACATTATGGTGTGTGATTTGTCAGATCGGAGGAAAACATGCTACAGATAATTGTCATCTATTACAAAAGTATACGCAGATATCCTAGCAACTATTCTGTAATTTTTATAGATTGGTGGGCCATGATGAGGGCGCACCTGTAGAATTTATGAACTAATGATGGATCAAACCCCTACCTATAGGGTGCAGACCGAAACATGAGCCCTTGATCAAAATGCAGGGATGGCACACACTAGATTTTACGGGCACGAATGAGGTCGAGGTGGAATGGGACCGGGAAGGGGTCCCGAACAGATGATTTGTTACAATTAGAGAGGGCTAGGGCATTATGCCCGTGATTGTACAAATCTTATGAGAGCATCATGTTTATATTGTACTTAGTTTTATCATGAGATGGAGGACTACCCTACACTAATAGTGAGGTTGCGCGATAAAGGAATACTCCAACCTCCCCCAACTTAGAATTTGCAAATGATGAGGTCTGACCCAGGCGAAGCGGTATCACGACAGGATATGACAAGGGAAGGTAGCCTGAAGAAAGTTTGTGGGTTGGTAAGGCTCCTACAAAAGAACCTGAATTTGATTTGGAGTGTGCGAAGGAGATATTCATGAAAGCTAAGAAGAGCTTCATGGAGGCCTCCACTTCAGGTAGTAAGGATCAACTAGAATAGGATATAGATCCTTCAATGATCGCTACCTTTTTGGAGACACGTATGAAGTTGTTGCATGACAGCAAGGCTATGAAAGGACTACAAGAACTTATCACTAGGTGCGATGGGTCAGTAGAACCGCGTGTAGTCTGGAAGCTTGGGAAACATACATCGCAAATAAGAAGGGAAATGAATTTGATTGTGCAAATCGGGGAATATTAAATGGATCAAGTAATTCTGGATCTAGGATCGAACATGAATTTACTGCCAAAGCAAACATGGGAGTGCATGGGTAGGCCCATGTTACAATGGTCTCCTATCTAATTGGGAATGGCGAACCAGCAGAAGATCCTACCCATGGGAATATTCCAAAGAGTAATGATGAATATTGAAGGTGCGAGTGCACTTGAAAACTTTGAAGTGATAGAGATTTTCAATGACAAAAATCCTTATCCTACACTATTAGTAATAGATTTGGCCACTGACATGAATGGAGTAATAAATCTCAAGAAGTGCAAGATGATTTTTGAGAAAAATTCACTATGTGTAGTGGTACCACTAGACCCTGCGGAAGGAGCGCGCTACATAGAACCAGTGCGCGACAATGATAGTGATGATGATCTCAACTATATCTACAATATAACGATGTGAGAGAATTATTGGGTGAATCCAACAATGGATGGCAGGATGTCCTAGGAGCGCAACATCTCCTGCACTTCAGATTCAGATAAGGAAGTGGAACAATAACAGATCCAGTTACACGAGGTAACCACACTAAATTGAAACATGATGATGATATCACTACAATGTGTAGCAACAGAGGTGAGGGATCTACCTATGTATGACGGGTTGACCAAGGTGGATGAATTCCTGAACAAATTTGAAAGCAAAGTGCTAGAACAACATTGGTTCGATGCTCCGAAATGGGCACTGCGCGCTACTCCCACAAGGTGGTGGGGTACATGTCAGCAGCAGTTTAAGTATTGGAGCAAATGCAGAAGGGTGATGCTTCTATGGTTTGGAAAGCCTCAGTTGTAGATGAGAGCTAGCTATGATGGGCAAAACAACCTATGTGCCCACCTTTCTAGATGGGTACGAGCATATGGTACACAACCCGCACAAACGCACACCGCTCTCACAATAGGAAACAAGAACAATAAGTAGAAGTAGAAAAGATGAAGCGTGCCAAATATTATTTGTGGGGAAGCCTTTCACAAGGTGTGGGATGTTCTGAATAGGGTGCACCATGTGAGACGCACTAACTAGGACCTACGTGTAGCAACTGTTTTATGGGCCTATAGGAGCATGTGAAAAACCCTGACCAAGAGAGTACTTCCAAAACTGAAGTATGAAGCAGGGGTTGTAATCGCTATGGAACATGCGAAGACAAGTCTGCGCATAATAGAAACCATAGATAAGTTGGTCAACAAACCCTGGAATGAAGAAATCACACAACTACGAGGAACAAAACATATGAGACTTAAGGAAGAAATCTGACGGGGAAACTTTAGACTCTGCAAACTTGAAACGTATCGGGTACAACTAAGGGAGAAAAGTGCTTTGATGGACACGAAGGTCAGGAAGCTGGAAGACAAAATAAAGGAATCATTTCTCATCAAGAAACTGAGGATATGTACACATGATCATTCTAACAAGATGTAGGACTATCGTCGTGAAATGGTTAGTCTAGTGCCGTGGCTTGGACTGCATTTTTCCAAGCCTAGTGACCAGGGTTGTATGTTGCAAGTAGTAAAGTACACAATTCCAATCACAACAATGGAAGGTAGGGATTCTCTGTGAACCATGGTGGAGGATGGAATGGAGCTCCACATGGGTGGCACGACCACCTGACTAACCATAGGAAGAACAGTCTTAGCACTCCAAGCAGTTGAAAGGGAGCGCAGGACTATAAACCATTCTACTTGGGAACTGTTCGATATGGGAAATGCACAGGGAAGAAGAACGTCACAGGGTTCGCATCAACACACACAGGGTTGCACTGCTACATGGGCTAGCTGGGAAGTGGCTATTGAGGTCACTATTCACAATGGGATGTGTGATTTGAGGCCAAATGGAGTGGGTGCTAGGCATTTAAGACGTGATTTATGGGCAATATTTGGGAAATTCTGCAGCCAAGAAAGCATTAGTGGCCCAAAATTGGGGGGAACAGTCAAATTCAAATTCAAAAGGTGCTATAAAACATAAAGGGTTGGCCAGCAAACAACACTTGGTTTTTTAAGAATTGAGCTTTTGAGCAAAGCACTGATCATTGAGAGCCGAGCGATAATTGAGTGCCTAAGTTTGCGAGTGACAAAATACAGCCTAAATATGATGAAGGCCACTAAGGATGGTTTGGGAATTGAAGAAGGAACTGCTAACAAGGCTGCGTAGACCCCAATGGTATAGGATGTTCCAGAAGGCACCTAGGTTGTGATAGAAATCCCCAAATCACTGTGAACACCGAGGCCCAAGAAGGATAAATAGTTAATGGGTCCAGTAGATGTGTCCCTGAGGAATTTGCGACACAAAAATTATAAATGGAAGAAAAGGGGAAAGTAGTCACAATAGAAATGGATGAGGAAGAAGAAGACTTGCAGGCCTTGATCGTCGCAGAAGAAGAAAAAGAGGACATGGAGAAGGATATCCAACCATTACGCTCTGCAATAAAATTTCCCGCATATGTCCCTCTACAGAAAGGGAAGACTAAGGTGCTGAAGGATCTGGATGAAACCAAGAGTTCACTCCAAACCCTGTTCCTACTAGATAGCATCATGCTTGAAGGCACGCACCTAGTCTTTGTGCTAACCATGAAGTTTGAAGACGGGGACCTCGCTAACTGCGAGAAGTTCCCTCATCTGGAGACCGTGAACCTGATGAAGTAGAACATTGCGAGGGTGGTGAGAACACTTGAACCGCGAAAGTGGCTGCGTGGTCTGGAAAAGGCCAAATTACTCAATTTATTGTGGGTACCACATTGCCACCATGCAACAATCACCATTTTCATCAGCAGACAGTTGCTCTACCTCATGCATGATGGGTACATGTGGCTAGATAAGCCCATCCCCATCACGGCCGACCTGATTCACCGTATCTCTCGGCTCCCTTACAAAGGAAAGTACCCCGTGACTAAGGTGGAGGGAAAAGGTAGCGATTTGGCCCTTGCAAAGGCCATGAAGACAAAATATAAGCTGGAGAAGAAGAAGAATGGCTATGCTATCTCCAGGATCAAGGACAAAGGGGTCTACGTAGCCACCCGAATCCTAGTCGGCAAAGTCATGAGGAAGTGTTGCGCTGATGAGGTACCAACACTAGTGATCGCACTAGCTGAATAGTGCATGGAGGGTGTCCAGTTCAACTGGTTCGAATTCCTCTGTGAATAATTTTGAAGAACTATCATGAAGCCAAGGAGTAGGGTAAGACCCTCCACTATTTGTGGTTGTTATAATCCAAATTGCTCGTAGTGGGGGAACTGCTGGAGGACACTCAATTCCTCAACATTGACAGAGAATTACTAGAGGCCACGAAGTACAATTCACTCTAGGCCACAAAAGATGCGAAACAGATTCGAGACACAAAAATATTCTGGGTGCTCGTGGACATGAACATCTGAATGTGGATCAACGATAAGCTATGCCTATCCCCCACGGTGTACAATAGTGTGCAAAGTTTTGGAGACTTCAAAGCTGATATGCACAACATCTATATCAAGGTGTGAAAGGATTTGGTGAAGAAGTGGATGAATCTACCTTTTGTAGCCACTAACGACGTGATTTTTATTATCTTGGAGACATGGCCTCCCGAATGGTGCGCCCCAGATCTGGTAGAGCTGTACAAGGTGACAGCATAGAAGAAAAAGGATGATGCCAAGTTGCAAGTCACTCAATTAGGAGATAAAAGGTGCAAGGAAAAAGAAATAGCTGAGGTAAGAGCACCGTGAGAAGTGAAACAGAAAGTCACGGAGCAGAAGAAGTAGCAACAACGTAGGTAGCATAGGTAACAACAACACAAGCAGATGAGGGCCAAGCAACGTCCTCACAGGGGGGGATGTAGAAGAAACATAAACAATGGAAGGTAGCCTGGACCTACCAACTGCATCCACATGGTTAAAGTGCTCACACATCATAGAAAGAGCAGGACCAAGGAAGAAGGTCAAGGCCTTGAAGTTGGCCATTGAACCGATCAGTTTAACCATAAGTGATCTCCATGACATTGGTGAGATGGTCCGCGATGTCACTAATGAAGCACTTCAGGAGTTCATGCAGGAGCAATAGACTGTGTTGGAGGCCCTTAGGGTGTAGCTACAGGAGTTACAGGTGTGGCCCCCTCAGGAAGGTACCCTATCAACCCATGTCGCAACAAGAACTTCAGCAGTAGAGCAGATGTTGCGTGCAAGGATGGAAAACACAATAGTGTTGCTGAAGGGAGATCTAGTGTTGTCAAATGTGATGGATCGATTGTGGATTATAATGATGAAAGGCCTTGGCATTAGTCTAGCTGCCCTTCCCCAGGAAATGTAGTATCAGTTAGAAGATGAGATAATGGCAGAGCTATAGGCTAGTGAGAGCCGCATGATCCAAGCTCTTAGTGAGCAAAAAATAAACATAGAATAGATCAACTTGCAGTGCGACGAATTGGTGTCACAAAATCAACAATTGGTGCAGACGATCGATGATGCTTGCCAACGCATCCCAAAGCTATCCATCGCAGAAAATCTACCGGTAGAAGTGTCGATCCACAATTTCGCAACTGTAGTCTGCGAGGCCAGAGAAGAGATAACAAAGGTTTGGCTGGAGCTGAATCTTCAGTTCACCGAGCTGCAGTTTGAGGCACAACCTTCCACTCCCTCAGAAGTCAGAGAACAATGCACTAGTGCTATCACAGTAGGGTTGGAAGAAATTAGAGGTGCAATGCGTGACTAAACCAACATGTTGTAAAATGCACTTGAGGTCCGCAAGACTTTGCAGAAGGACCCCAACATCCAATGCCTAGAGACAAAGGCGTGCGAGCTCTAGCAACAATACAGCAATGTCAGAGGAACTGCATAGACAATATTCCTCACTCAATGGCTTATGAGGATACAACAAGCTAAGGCATTAAAAGTGCAGGTGGATGCAGTGTGCATAAGGAAGTAGTTCTCAAAGCATGCATTCACCCATGGATTGACGAGGCCTTCACAATCATGGTGAATATTGAAGGGAAGCTCATGTGCATACACGGGATGCATGCACATATGCAAGGTAGCACACTAGACACAGAGGCCTCAGGAGAACGGATGTAGCAGGTTCAGCAAGGAGTAGCTCAGTGTGCTATAGACATTAGTACCATTTGAGAGCAGTTGCAGGGACACCGCGCCAAGATTTTTGCACTGACAGAGTGACTCGAGGGCGAGTCATGATGTTTGTGTTGCGGGCCTTTCGGGCATGGAATCACCCCATGGCATGTTTTTGGGCTCAAAGCCCAAGTTTTGAGTTGATATTGTTGTAAATCTCCACAAATTGCGGGCGCAAAGCACGAAATGTGTGCTCGAGTCATAGGGTTGTCCACCCTAAGTTTTGAATGTAGTGTTAAATAGAGCGAGGCTCTAAGTTGTAAGGAAATCAATCAATGGATGGATAGAAAAAGATAGTGAAGTAGAAGGAAAGAGCAAGAGTCTAAGATTTTCGTAGAGTAGGAAGAGGCTCTGCAGCTTGTTATGGCCTAAATCTACCTCAGGTTGAGAAAGGCAGGTATAGGGTAACATCAAACCATGCTTAACGTGGTAGCTAGCCATACCAGGTCGGGAGAGGGCTCTCTCCTTGTCAATCTCAGGAAAATGTAGAAAATGAGGATTGAGATTACTAATGTAAAGACTAATTTTAGGCTACATATATGCTCAGAGGAGTTAGATTGAATTTTATGGTTGATTGCTGGATCAAATGTGAAAGGCAGTTTTGGGTCCGGGGAATGAACTCATTCTTGCAAAGGTTTCTGTGGGGTGAGGTAAGAAAATGCTTTAGTACTTGAGATTAGGTGTAATGGTGAGTCTTGAGACTGTTGAGGAGTTGGAGAGGGCATCAATGTGTTATGAGTCCTCTTCAAACAATAGAAAACATGTAAAACTAGTGAAACCCTAAGGTAGATCATTGCAACATCAATGACTTCCACCTTTATACTTGATTCATTTAGTTAAGTAGAACAGAGAGAGATAATGGCACACATAAACACATGATAACTTGAATCACAAAATTGAAAACAATACTAAGTCACCTTGCCACAAGAATCCCACAAAATGTTGTAAACCCTGGTCTATTTCCTTGCTAGACTGCAAAATGAATGTACAATAATACTCAAAGCATTTAGAAGAGTCCAACCTTTAAAAATGACTGAAAAAACACATGATATAGACCTCTAAACCACCTATGCTATCCATCAGGAGTCGATTCCATGAGAAGAGGGGTGGTTTCAACCATATCTAAACTAGGAACACAAAAATAGGTAGTGGAACAACTTGCCTCTAAAACCTAGGAAACTAATTCATTCAACTCAAAACCACCTACAACAGATGTATCTACCTTATCAAGTCAATTTTTTATCAATTTTATATCATAGTACATAAATTTACATCATGTAACATCATGAATTTGACCACAAGAGAGAAAGAGTCAAACTAGAAGAAAACTAGCGAAAAACAGAGTTTATGAGCAAAATTGCCACTTTTTCATCCTATGCGTACCACCATTTTTTCTATGTGTAGTGCTTTTTCCAAGCTACTTTTCGAGGGCTTCTTGAGGTCCAAAGTAGGTGCAAGATAGCTCATTGGAAAGCTCTATGTGTCTACCTTCTAGAAAAACTTGAATTTTTGATTTGGAGTCCATTTTCCCCTCCAAAATTGCAATCTCCCAAGACTGCTTCCTGTGTGGCCAAAAAGTGGCAGAGAGGGCATTTTTTGGGTGTTTTTGGCCGTTTTAGAGGTCCAAAACTTGTCAAAATTTCCTAGTAATTTTTGAGCATGCATAAATTTTCATAAGGAATCCAAAAATGCATAGTTTCCCTCAAAAGGTGGTCCATATCAAAAGCGAGCGCCAAGTGGCGCTACGCACCTACCGGAAAAACCTGTTTTTTCATGAAAAATTCAAAATTGACAAACATTTTACCAAATTTCTTGAAATTTGGCATGGGTGATCTAAATCAAGTGCTATGCTGGGCCAATGAAGCTTCAACCAATATTTTGAGCTTATCTTTCTCTTTCTTGCTCCTCAAAGTCTTCCTTAACTTGGCTTTTAGGCTCCTTATCCTTGTTTTACAAATTTTGTTTCGTGCCAAATAGTGATAAGCCATGTGGCACAACATATTTTTCTCCTGATTTTCTTTCTCAAGTAGCTTCTCCAAGTGCATATTAGCCTTTTCCAACACATATTCTCAGTCATTGTCCTTTTGCTCAATCAACTTGCCCTTTTCCCTCTTGGACTTTTGCTGGTTTTCTTTAATGACTTGTAGCTCCAAAATTTCTTGTTTGTCCTCCAATTGCTTGTTTTATTGCTCAAGGAAGTTGATAACCCACTTAGCCCTCTCAAGATTAATGGATAAGGCATGTATGTCAGCTTCTTTCTCTCTAATTACCCCTTTGAGCCTTGAGTTTTGGGAGATCAAATCAATATCCTCCTCCTAAATCAAAATAAAATCTCTCTCTTGACCTTCAGAAGTCCCTTCATCATGAAATGGTTGCTTCCCTTTATCCTGTACCTACTCTGTTGAAGAAGAAGGCAAAGCCCCTTTCACCCCGAGTGAAGATAGCATTTGCCTGTGGTCTGATGATGGAAACGAGACCCCTTCCACCCCAAGCGGAGATAATACTTGTTTGGCAGCTGCAAATAGTCTCCTTGTGCCCTTTTCGTAAGTGACAAATACTGGCACACCTGTAGTTTGAGTCGCATGAACCTCTTACTGATTTGAAGGCCCTCCTTCCTCTTGAAACACTAATGGGGTCGCTTGAGGGCTTTTGAAAACCTCATTTGAAATGAAAGTATCCCATGAAACAATCAAAAAGCTCAGCTGATGCAACACAAGAATTTTGATCAATGAAAAATGATAGATACTATTGAAGTATTGAGGAAGAGGTTTCCTTTATACCAATGTAGCCATTTTCTCAATATTTATGCATATGAAATAGGGGAGGTTCATCATCCTCACTCTAGTGA
The DNA here is from genome assembly GCA_031772625.1 of Pinus tabuliformis. Taxonomy (NCBI): domain Eukaryota; kingdom Viridiplantae; phylum Streptophyta; class Pinopsida; order Pinales; family Pinaceae; genus Pinus; species Pinus tabuliformis. The sequence continues at coordinate 1,015,422,815 of CM062818.1, forward strand.
AATGCATCAATAATCTAACATGATAAGTGTACAACCGAGAAAAACTCAATTTACAGATGAAATATTTGATAATAATCTTCATGAGTAGAGTATATGTGTCCTGTAGGTATCTAAAAGGAAAGACCCTACTGATTTACTTTTTATAACTAGCCTTGACATAAGGCTCAAAATGCTCTTTGCCCACAAGCTGTCCTTTGTTCCACTGTTCACCCACATTTGGAACACTTGTTACTACAGCTATAGTTTCAAGTGTCAAAGTGAAGAAAACACCTACTAAGTTCACCTGGCCATTGTGAAGATGAAGTACAAATAGCCTAGCAAGTTATGGTGGTATTTCACCCTCTCCACCATCTCACAAAACTGGTAGCAAGACTGATCTTTAAAACATGTTACTGCAAGAGGGCAAGCTAGTAACTCCGTGAGTCTAGTGGGTTCCTCCTGGATGTGTTTCCCCCCTTATGTGGTTTTCTTGGTGCATAAGTCTCTTGAGAGGAATCACTCACAATTTCCTCATCCCTTTCATAAGTTGAATCTGTTTCCATATTTTCCAATGTATGGTGTAAAATGATGAGTATGAAGAGATTTTCTCAAGAATAGGTGACTGTTGTTTTCTTCTTTGGGATTTGATTAGTGGACTGATAATATAAGTGGAAAGGAAGGTTTTGATGCTGGCTGTAGGGTTACTAAGGGATGATAGGGTTTTGGAAATGAAGATTAGGGTTTGGGGAATAATGGGAATTAGGTGTAGGGTTTTAGGGTTTTGGGATAGGGAGTGAGATGAGTGTCAATGAGAGAGGGAAAGGGGAAGAAAATTAGGGAAATGTAGTGAGAGGGATGGGATATGGGAAAAATTATGAAAGGGAGTAAAAATAGCAAGAATGACAAAAACTATAAAATCCTAGACAATTTTGGAAGAAAACTGTGAAGCAACTTAGGGTTTGTTTTTTCACCTTTCAAAACACCATCAAGGGTGACAAAATCTCTTACTATGGAAAATGGGAGGGTTTACTTACCTGAAGGGATGGTATTTGCAAATTTTGGAGCCTTAGAGAATCAATGGGATGAGTTTTTGGCTTGGCAGACTAGTGCGTTGCATCAACGCCTAGGTGCGTAGTGCCTGGCAGGTGCGCCACACCCGTTAAAAATCCTTTGCAATTCCTATGCCTGGTGTGTAGCGCCTAGCAGGTGCACCGTGCCAGTCCCTAGGTGTGCCACATGAAGAAGAAATTTGAAATTTGGTGTGATTTGTCCTCTCTATCCTCAAAGCGCGATTTTCTCCTTGTTCTTTCTCACTTTTAGCACAAATGAAGTCTTCAACACAAGGATTACTTTATATACTCTTAGAATCTAATTTTTCATTTAGAAAAAATCCACATTCTGAAGTTGCTTTTCACTTTGCTTTTTAAAACCCCTGTTTTGTAGTTTGGCTCTTTTTATCATTTGATGGACTCATGCTTGGATTTTCTTGTCTCTTTTGTAGGAGCTAGAGTGCTGGAGTTTGGAAAGGTAACCTAGGGCCATAGATGATACTTTATTACATATGAAAAAATAAAATTACATAAAATTTGTACATTAAATGGTAAACCCTTATTTTCGCCTCAAAACAAAGTTTTGAGGTGAAAACCCTTTATGGAACAAATCATCAATAATATTTGTGAACTTATGAACTTATTGAACATCCTCATGTGACTGTTGGCCTTTTTCTGAGCTTTTGAAGATCATGTTGGGAAACCCTAGACCTAATGAGACTTGAAAACCCTAAAATGACTTCTTCAAATGAAATGAAATAAAAAATGACAGCAGATAACTTGTACATTTGAAAAATAGGCTAGTAGATGAAATGCATGAGGGAAATTGACAAAGAACCACTACCATCAGATGATCCATGACCTAATGGAGTGAAGTTGATCGGATGAGACACCTAATATGCATGCAAAAAGAGAAATTTGATCACTGATGGAGGGATGAAGATATTGACACTAACACAGTTGAGAGCGCAAAGGCCTAGTAGAGTGCGCAACTAAGTGTGTGGACCCCTGCAATTGAGTGTGCAAGGTAGAGTTAAGTCTGTAGACGGATAAGAATATTAATAAAGAAAGGTGTTGTTACCAATTCTGTGTATCTGTTCTGAGTTATTGCATGTTTGATATCATTTGCAATTATAGTGTTTGTTTACTGCGCGCACTTGTATGAATTGTGAATATTGTTACATATAACTGAAAGCATACAAATAAGCTAAGTTAATCAACTAATATTGGATTACTTGTAAGGAATTGGGTAATAAAATTGTTTAGCCCAGAGAAGGGCTGCGTGAAGCCAGCGCCTCAAGCTGCGAGGAACGAGTATGTGTGCATAGCGACATGCGCGCAGGGTCGAACCGTAGACCGCATGAACTCATGAGACATCTCCAGGGTGCGGAAACCTAGTTCTAGCACCCTACCATAATACTTCGGGTGAGATCTCAATCCATGCTCTGTGGGCTATTGCCGAAAGGGCCAGTAGTACCAGGATTTGTTTGGCTAAATCACTGCTGAACTTGGGTCAAGCCCCAACAATATAACACATAATTTCTTTAATCAAATGACCTCCTTGATTATTTAAGAAACTGCAATGTTATTTGCCTCAATAATTGATTGGGAAACCACTCATTTCCTCTTACTCCAACTCAAAAGTCCTTCAAAACAAGATAAATAGATAAGCACAGGTAGAATTTCCATTGTGCGTATCATCTACCTAGTCAAAATCAACAAAACCATGCAGCTGAAGGTTTTTAGCTCCATCTTACTCATAGAAAATAACATAGTCATTAGTGCCCCATATATACCTATAGATCCCCTTGACAATTCTTTAGTGATATGTTTGAGGGAAAGATATTTTCTGAGCTGATGGACATTAGTCCATGTGGATTCCCTTTTCCCTTAACTCAAAAGATGTTGGTTTTAATTTTGGCATTTCTTTCTTTCTTACATGGTAGCTATTTTGTACAACATGGAATGTTTCTAGAGTTCTCGAGTTGGTCATCTAAGGATAGATCAAAATGATGACATTTCTTTCTAGAAACTTACGTGAATTATGCCCAAATATCTACCTCAGATTCACTATCAAGTGAAAATTGCAATCATTTGTTTAATAATTTTATGATACAAGTCCTCATGCTTCTACCAACATGGAGAGAATTTCTCCAGACAAGTTATCCAAAATACATGATGTGAAGTAGGATATGGAAAACCATAAAACTAAAAAATGGTCACAAATAAGACCATCTCTAGATGCCATAGAATAGAAACTGAGTTTCCACGTTAGGAATAGAAAAATTTCTTAAGTCATTAACAAGGAACCCAACAGTGGAAGCAAACATCTTTCTTTGTGTGGGAGCCCATGTTATTAAAATATGGCAATATTGTCCCTTTAGAGTATTCATAAGAAGAGATCTATGATGTAAAGTGATCCAATCTAGGATGCATCCACAAATGATAGCACAATGGGTGATTTTGCTGCAAATTCTACTGAAGGCTCATATGCAGAGTCATGTGTTTGGAAAGAAGAATTAGAGAGCCTTGTTTGTGTAGGTGTCTCCATGGATCTTAGAAAAGAAGCTTGGCAAGATTTTGTTGGAACTTGAACACAAATGATAGAGAAATGTTATAAAAATTTACTTATTCTTGGAGGTGATCAAGGGTTTGAAAGAACAAAATCTGATGGTATTCTAAGCAGTTCCACCATCAATTCTATTTTTGAAACATGTGTTGCTAAGAAATGGAAATGCTAGATTGAGAAGCATTTCCCTCGAACCTTTCCAGGTCATATAACATTGGACAAAGATGGTCAAAATGTTTTGAGATGAATGTTCAATGGATATGTAGGCCATAATCTACCAATAATATGGTGGAAGCTCAGGTGGACCAACTTGTTATTTTCAAAGGAATAATAGATGAAGATGTGACAAAAGTTGTGAGAAGAAATATATGTTTACGTTTAGGGATAAATATCAAGAGGACCCAAGCAAGGTGTCTACAAGTGAAGTTGACTTGAACTATATTATACTGGATGAAGAAATAGGATTCTTGATTAGTGATGTGAGGTTGGCAATGGTTTTCATGGATATCATGGAGTTACATGATGGAACTCTAGAATTTTCTAATAAGACGAAGATATTGAAATCTAAACATAGATAACAACCACAAAAAAAAGAGGGCTCATAATGCATCACAACAAAACCACTTACTGATGTTAATGATAGAATGAAGGAGGATGCTATAACATTGGGACCTACACTCTAAAGGAATGGAATCCCAACATGGGAATGCGCCACTTTGGTAATGAGACTTGTAACTATTACAAACCCCATATATATAGTCATTATTATTAATTTTTCAAAGGAAAATATCATGGGGAATCCAAGGGATGCTTCCCCACATTTGTGGATGGTATCCCTTGTAAACCTGTTGACATAGACGTGTTTCTTTAACCTATGGGGATTCGGTTTGGAGCTTCAGAAGAAAACGAGCAACTGTTGGAACAACCCATTTTAGGAATTTTGAGCATTTTCAAGGGAGTGGAGGCATATTCATTTCTATTTATTTGTCTTTGTAGAATCATGTGATTTCTTGTGGTATGGATTTAGTAGGCATGTGTCTTTAGGTCATGCCCTTCATTTAGGACATCATGATACATTTTTCTGTTTTGTATGCCCCTATCCTTATATTTGAGCAAAAATAGTTGTGTAATTGGATGGCCTCGTATTTGTTGACAACTTAACGCATCTTTAGTGGGGACTTGACCATGTTTGAGTGCGAAGGAGACAAATGTGGAGGTGGGGTTTTATATATAGAATTTATATATTGTACAGATGTAGCAGCGGTATTCCTTTGTCTATATTTTCTCTTTTTCTTTGAAAAATAGTGTGGGTGTTGCCCAAGATGCTTATTGCATGATAATCCTTTGGAAGGTTACTATTGGGGAAAATGATATGTTGGTTCAGGATATTATGAGATATGATTTTTGTGCTTCATTTAATTAAAAACCGCCAATCCAAAACATCCAAAATTGCCAATCCCAACGAACATCCAAAATCACCAATCCCAGAATCCTCGTTATTCTCTCTGGTTTGAGATATGGCACTGATTTGAGTTTCTTGAGGTCGAATCCGGTGTCGGCGTTACCCTTCAAGAACAAGGTAGTCCCCATTTACACTTTACACTTTTCATTTGATTGATTTTTTGGGACATTTTCGATATTCTCTGATTTTAATACATACATAAGATATCTTGGGTTATTCTTAAAGAAACTCATAAACAATGTTGAAGTAGTGGCAATAAATTCGGAGCAGAGATGTCTACGCCGATGTAATGATACCAGTCACGCAGATGAAAATTGGGTTGAAAATGACTTGTATATTTTTCCCTTTGAATGTTGTGGACTGCCCTCATATTTGTACAATCCCTTCAAGCCCTTACTGCCATGACAAGTATGCCCATACACAAAATCTTTTGATGTGTATATTTTTTTCACTGAACTATGATTATTTTTAAAACTTTATACTAGAGATCATGAGTTCAAAACTTTTAAGTCTATAATGTACTAAATCGCACATTATTCAAAATTATTTATAGCGATCTGGGTTCAGTCATTAGAGTGCAGTCTATTATGCTTATCTTTACTGTGAAAATTTTAATTGATATGGTCTTTACATTAATACAATACATGGCCTATGAAAACTTTAATTGATCTGATCTTTACATTAATACAACTCATGGCCTATGAAAACTTTAATTGATCTAATCTTTACATTAACACAACTCATGTCATGTTATTATGGCAGAAAATATTCTGAAAAATGGAAACAAGGCCTTTCACAAATATGTTTCTTAAATTATTTCACGTTAAATATTTGGCAAGTATTGGATTTTGTTAGGATCGTTTGGTGTTGTAACATTAAAATATCTCATATCTGCGAAGAGTATGGAAAAGACCTGGAAAATAATTAGGCTTAGATGTTTCTATTTGAGTTGGAGATACAAATTATTTGAAATCTAGGCCTATGTGGCATTAAGTTGCTTTGCTTGTGAATTCTGGATGCTCGGATGGGCAGTGCCTACATTTTCTTGAAGGTATGCAAGGACACTAATGAGCTTTGATAGTTCACTTTCTCCTTTGAGTGATTGGGATGGTGGCCCACGTCACTTTACAAATTATGTTTTGCATCATATAGGATGTTTCCAGTCCAAACCTTACATTGGACCTTCCATCTTCCCTTTAAATTGGATCAGAAAGAGCTCGAACATCTATTTATTCTGGTGGCAACTCCGGAAACCTCAAATCAGTATTGACAATTATTTTCTAGTTCACTTTTGACAACCATTTATGGGAGAATAACACATCCGTTTCTCATCAATATCTGTGTGGTTTTGTAGCATCTGTACAGAGGGTTACCATGGCCCTAGACCTTTCTCGACTGGGTTCTCATCTTGGGCTAAGGATACCTCCTGGCACCTCAAAATCAATTACCCTTTCACAATGGGTTTGTCAGAGTAACAGGTAAAGTAAAAGCCTGACATGTAAGATGAATTTTCTTCAAGAGTTATCGATATTTTTCATTGCCAAAATATCATTTTTCCAAATTCCATTTGGGGGTAGAGCTTCTTAGGCATAATCTTGAGGTCAATGAATCTTTGCCTAAAATATTTTGGCACCACTCTCATGCCATCATGTTTTGCTCCTTGAAATGAAAAGTGTTTGAATGGTTTTTCCATTTCAAACCACTAATAAAATTTTCAGAACTATTTTTACCTACCACCCAATTATTCAATCATTTTGAATTAATCCACATCCCTCTATTTCCACTATTGAACACCTGAATGAATGAAGAGGTTGTTTTCCCTCTATATATGTGATTCATTTTACATTTGTGCATATTCATTGAATATCTAATGTCATTGCAAACCTTTTCCAAATTAATGTATAGCCGTAGAAAGATATAGTACTCTTGTGATGCATTAAGTTTTTGCGCAGATTACATTGTGTTGCAAATTTTATTGATAGACACCGCCACTATGGATAGGGACACATTGTATTTTCTAGGAATTGTATGAATCAGGAGTTTTGGGGGTTGAAAAGAATATCAGTCTTCATAATTTAAATTTATAGTTCCTTTCATACTGTAGCATTCTTTTCTTAGCATGGTTGTGTACACTGGCTACTTTAGTTCTTATTTCTTTAAAATGGTGAAATTTTGTACAAGGAAGAAAAATATTGTGTCATTGAAACCTAATGAAAAAAAACTAAAATTTGGTGACATGTACCTTCAAATATGCATAGCTTGGAGAGTCAAATATAAAAACATATCGAAAATCAAACTTAAACTACTTCTAATTGTATAAAAATGTTGAATCAAATAGATCTCTTGGTTCCCTTTCCTTTAGTGTCTAAATTCACTTTATATGACTTGCTTTCATCCCCAAGATCATTAAGGTTAGAATTAGAATGCACCTTGTGAGCATAGAATCACAATTTCAAACATTCATAAGAAATACTAATTCCATAGAATACAACTCCATAGAATCACAATTTCAAACATTCATAAGAAATACTAATTCCATAGTTTGACCTTCAGATATGCATAGTTTGGAAAGTTTGGATTTGGTACTTTGAGTTCATAAAGTTGATCAGTTTTTTATCTAAATTTGAATTATCAAATAGTGTTTCTTAAAAGTCCATATAATGAGTGACACAAGGCACCCAGAGTAAAGGTTAACGGATGTCCCTAGTTTAGAAAGCATGATTGTGGACAACAACTTGAGGGGCTTTTAACTTCAACATGTTTCCTAACAAATTTCTTCTAATTTGTACCATTCTTAGTGCATAATAGATTTATGTATCAAAGTAGCTTCATGGGGTTTAATCCCCTAATGTGATCGTATTTGTTATGAAACCAGCTCACAAAAAGATAGAAAAGATAAATAAACACCTTATAAATAATCCTCTTCGAGGGGGAAACCTCCTTTATATTCCACAAATGAAAAATTCTTGGATAATACAAATGACAATACCTCCTTTCTATATATACGAGTCTAAGGGGTCATAATATAATCAGAGCCGACAGAACGATAATAATGTAAGGGCACAATAATAAGAATAGTGGGCTTCTATGGGGCACAATAATAACAATATGGGGACTACATGGGTACAAAAATATAATAAGGGGGTTGTACTAATAAAAATAAGGGGTTACACTAGTAGTATAGGACCCTAGCATTCCCCTCTCCTTGAAAAAGTGTTGTCCTCAATGCTTGAGTAGTTATTGATGCTTTTGTATAAAACTATTGTCCTCCCATGTTGAATATTTAGCATGTAAGTTCTTCCAGTTGATGAGATACTCTAAAATTGATGGATTTCGTAGCTGTCGGGTTCTTGTTTCCATGACTGCTCCAGGTTCCAATTTGATTTTTCCTTCCACTTCAAGTTCAGGAAATATTGTTTGAACTGGGATCTTCTACAACTTTTGAATGAGTGGCCACACTTCTTCCTCCTACTTCCATTCATCCCTTGCTTCATTTATCCAATTTGGTTGGATAATAGAAATAGCACAAAACAATGCTTCCACATCCTCATCCTTTCTTGAGAGTGCATCTGCAACAAAATTTTTCTTCCCTTTTCTGTAGATGATGTCAAAGTCATAACTCAACATATCCGTGAGCCATTTTTTATTCTTTTCTAAAGATAATATTCATTCTAAGAATTATTTAAGACTATCATGATCCATTTTTACCTTGAAGTGTCTTCCCATTGGGTAAGGTCACCATTTCTTAAGTACATGTAGTATTTCCAAAATTTCCTTCTCATAAGTACCTTGCTTGAGATGTAGCCCTAAAAATACCTAATCACCTACATCAATTTTTTTTTCACTGCGATGTTGATATACCTGTTGTTTCATTCAATTATGCACCAAAGTGGCGTTGTCATTCAAAAGTTGGAGAACTTGTTGTTGATGCTCGATGTTATCTTTCACTATTTGAACCTTTTTATTCTTGATATGTCCTTCTATCTTGAGAGTTTGAGGTGTGGTAATTTCATCCAATGCTTTACAAGATATGGTCGGCTTCATTTCTTGATGCTCGATGTGATCTTTCAATTATTGAACACTTTTCTTCTTGATATGTCCTTCTATCTTGATAGTTTGAACAGTTGTAATTCTGACCAATGCATTACAATATATAGTTGAATTCATTTCTTCTTTCTCAATGTGATATTTCACTTCTTGAACATTTTTCTTCTGGATATGCCCTTCTATCTTGGGAGTTTGAGGAGTAGTAATTCTTGCCAATGCTTTACAAGATATGGTCGGATTCATTTCTTCTTTCTCTGGGGTTGGTTCCTAGTGTATATCCTATTCTGTTGATGTTTCTTTATCCTTTTCTTCCTCCTCTTCATAATCTATGCAAAATAATTTATTCTCAGCACACTTATGACCTTTAGTGTATTTTTTATCACAATTGTAACAAAGCCCTTTTTCTCGTTTTTCTTCCAATTGTTGTGGTGTAAACCTTGTAGTTTGTTGAAGGCTAGGAGAAAAAACACTTCCATAATTATAGTCATGAGTGGTGGGATTCCTTGTTTCTATAATTTCTCTTTCAATTTATCTTTCCAATCTGAATGCCTTCTCCAATGAACTAGGTTCCCAAAGACGAACCTCATGTTGAAGGTTATCCTTTAAAATCCCTATGAAGACATCAACAATTTTCTTCTCTAGAATATCATTTACCCTTACATTCAATTTTTGGAAGTCCTAAATGTGTTGTACCATGGAACCCTTTTGTTTTAGATTTATTAATTGGTTAAAGAAGGTGTTTCTCTTTGTATACTCATAATGTGCAATCGTTTTCTCCGTGAAAATTGACCACGTGACAAGTGGTTTATGAGAACAAAGCCCTTTATACCATAAAAATTTATTCCATTTTAAATAATTAGATGCAAAACATACCTTTTGTAACAGTGGTACACCATTTAGATCAAAATATTTCTCCATCTGTAATATCCAATTTAACAGATCCTTGCCATCAAACTTCCTCATCTCACATTTTCTTGATCTTTGGAGCTCGATCTTCAAATGACTGTAACTCTCTACTTTCAGATCTTTAAGTTCTAAAATTGTGGTTTGTAATATCCCTCTAAGTCCTCTTTCTAACTCCAGAAGTCTGATCAGAATTGGATTCCTGAAGAAAGATTTATTCCCAATCTCTCGCAATGACCTAATTATAGACTAGTTCAGTAGAGTGAACTTGTACGATATGCCACATAGCACTGTTTCAACCTTAGGTTCTAAACATTATACGCAAAAAAAATAAAGTCTTTCCTCTTTCTGTAGCTTCTTACGAAATTTCAATTTGATGCTCAGAGAGAAAGATATGATGATTTTCCCAAGGTCACTTGTTTAGGGTTTAATTCCAGAGTCTGCAAAAACCCTCATTCCTCAGATCATATATCCGAAAATATAGTGAGCCAAGCTCTGAAATTCCGACTAAAGGTTCAGACTGGTTTCTTGTCAAATGAGTTTTGTTTTTAGCTTCTGAAACATCGTATTGAAAACATTATAGCGAAAATGACACAATGACCGGTTTTAGATGAAATTCTGGAGCTTGCAAAAACCCTAACTTCCTCAGATCATATCTTTGAAAATATAGTGAGACATGATCTGAAATTTAGAACCAAATTTTAGTGTGATTTCATCTCAAATGGGTTTTTTTTAGTTTCTGAGACGTCACAGGGAAAAAGTTATAGCGAAAATGCGACAATGACCTTTTTGGAGGAGCGAAAACCTAGAATCCAAAGCTCTAATACCAAATGTTATGAAACCATCTCCCAAAAGGATATAAACGATAAATCAAAGCCTTAGAAATAAGCCTATTCGAGGGGGAAACCTCCTTTGTATTCCAAAAATGAACAATTCTTGGATGATATAAATGACAAGGCCTCCTTTCTATATATAGGAGTCTAAGGGGTCATAATATAATTAGAGCCGACAGAAAAATAATAAGGTAAGGGCACAATAATAACAACAATGGGCTTCTATGGGGCACAATAATAGCAATATGGGGACTACATGGGTAAAAAAATATAATAAGGGGGTTGTACTAATAACAAATAAGGGGTTACACTAGTAGTATAGGAGCCTAATAGTATTACATCCTAGAGAATGAAGGGAGTTATCCATTGTTTCTTGAGATCTAAAAACAGTTTATGTTTTTGTTTTGATTTTCATAGCATGCACAGGGAAACTGATTCCAGACAAAATGCTAGAAATTTATATAATAATAGTCTCATATGTTTCATGTAAACGTGAATATAAAATTGTTTTTAAGTTTCTTTCCATTTTGAGCTTCCATATTATTGAGGTTGATTTCCATATTAAGGGTTAAAACTTGTCAGACTATTTTTGTGTTTCCATCTACCCTAGTGTGGCATGTTTTTGCGATTGATTTGGGGATTGAACGTCAACCAACTTGAAGTTAAAAGGCCAAAAGGCCTTAAGAAAATGAATCCTCTTGACGGTTGGATTTCCAAGGTACCTAATTAATAGAGAATGGTTCTTTATGCAAAAACAATGAAGACAAAGATGGATAGGAAATGAAGAAAAATGGCAACAACAAGAAAAAACTCATGAAGAAAATCCCACTTGAAGATTGGAGGAAGTGACAATTGAACTTTTCCATGGAGGAGGAGTTTCAATTGTTGTCAGTGAGTTACAATACATGAAATCGCAATGTATATCTTATTATTTGTAAGCATTTCCAAAGAAAAATAAAGTTTCCAACAATTTTTTGTTTTTCAATTTGGGTTCTTATAGTGAAAATCTATTATCTATATGTTAATAGCTATCTTAATGAGTTTGGTTTTGTAATAGATTCAATTTGATGTGAATTTTTTTATATAAAACTAAATAAAACATTACTTTTGCATTCAATTAACTACAACCATATATTATGCTAACACCCACAACATTGGATTCCCTGTCTAGCATTCCCTTGTTAGTTAATTTGATGCAATGTTGAAACACAATGTTATCTTCAATTTGTAATATTGCTAAGGTTAACTGAATGCAAAACCAAACTCGTTATTTGAATGGGAATTCTACTTATTATTTCGTTAAGTGTTGAGAGTCAAGTAGCCCTCAAATTGTTGGTGTATTTATGTGGAAACTTTAGACCATTTCAATTAGCAATAGTCATCCACATTGAGATTTAACTTATTGTTTTATTGGTTGGTTTAATGCCATCACACTCCCATTGTTTCATCCATTTGTGGTATGATTGTTATGGTATATTCCTATGATTAATAATTGTAAATCATACTACAACACTAAAATCTTTTAGTTGGTTCATTTACTACTATAGGCATCATTTCAATGGTCTCATACCTATAAATTCACTAGAATATTATACCTATAGTTGCTATATATTCTTGTGGGATTTCCTATCATGGGAAAATCTTGTTCTTTCTTTCCAAAGTTAATAACCAACACAACATTGTGTACTTTTGGCATCAAAGGACAAGGCATGAGCATAGGCACTCATGAACAGTCGTTCATATTTAAATCTATTGGGGTGAATTCAAAAATTATATTGTGTTCTGCTGGGTAACATAGGATGAACGTTAAAATATTGTGTTGGTTCTCCCATAAAAGTAGAATTCATTGGCCTGCAAAGAAGCTCATGAGGTTTGAATTCATCTATCTCCCAGTAAGAATAGTTATAGCAAGAACAAGGGGTTGGAACTGGTGAGCACCTCCAGTAGAGTTTGGGAAAGATGACCTAGGAGAAGGTTTCCCTGGTTGAATCCCTCCAACTGGATGATGCCCAGGCCTCGAGCAAGTCCATGAGTCTAGCATTCTTTTGAATGGATCATGAAACTGCTTAGTAGGAGGCTGCTTCCAAGAGAAGATCCCTTGGGCTTGATCATATACTCGCATATAATGAACAACACTTATTGGGTTTGCAATAAATTCACTATTAGAAACATGTCACGACCAATAGTAGGCTAGGAAGGACACATCCCTTCAGTAGCATCTTGAATGGTATTTGTATGGAATGCTCCTCAAGGAGGAGTTTCACTTGCAAATGTAATCAAACCTTGAATTTTTTTCTCTAGAGTATGTCAACAGAATTGTAGGTGGTATTGACTAGAGGTAGAATATTGAAATTAAAAAGTAGGCAACCTCAATCTTGGTGACTACACCTTAGCTTGGAAACCTTGAAGGTGCATATAAGGCTCACTTGGCAACCTTGGGGTGCATATCAGAACTAGGCTCATATTGTTATGTTGTAGTATTAATTTAGCCAACCTTTTTTTTGTTTTTGTGAAATAAAAGTGCAAGTATAGAAACCTGTATTATTTAATATGAGGATTATGATAGGGTTTCTCTTAGGGTATGTCTATCATGATGCTACAAATTTTTCTAGAAGCCTTAATAGATATTTATCATGTTAGTTACAGGTGATTTTTGTGACTTTGGCATTCATGTTTGTGAAATAATAGATAATATGAATATGTTGTAATTCTTTATACAAAATAGGGAAGATGGCCAATGATATGGGTAGTATGACAAAAATTTCCACTTTTGTCTCCATGGGTAACATCGGAAATGAGAGGAAGTTGGGTGCAATATTTGACAAAAATGCTAGGCAATTGTCTTCTCTTGTTGCCTTTTCACCCATCTCCTTCAATTTCTTAAGCAGAAGGCAGACCACAAGATTACGTAATAGAGAGTGGGTAGTCAATCCAAGATCTATGGAAAAGGAGTTGTACTTCAACCAAGATGGGTCAGCAACAAAAAATTGCAGGTTAGAGAAAAATGTCCATCTAAAGGAAGGTTCTTTTCACATAAAACTTTATTGTGGTAGATATTTCTTTGTCCATATACATTTAATGTTAATGTGTGGTTTGTATGTAGGTTTGGTATGACATATATTCCAGCATTTCATTGTGAATCTATTGAAAATATTTTCAAGTTTTCTTGCATTCAGGTGTCAACAAGCTTTTTGATCTTGTCAGAGTCACCCTCGAACCAAAGGGCAGAAATGTTGTTTTGGAAAGAAAGTATGGTTCTTGGAATATTGTCAGTAATGGTGTGACAATATCTAAGTATGGTCCTTTGAAAATTGTCAATGATGGTGCTTCTGATAGGTTGAATTAGAGGACCTAATTGAGAATATTTTGGGCAAGTTGGTAGGACAGGATGTAGCAAAGATAAATGATTTAGATGGTGATTAAGATCACACGGATACACACCCGCATAGGTGGGCATAAATCTAGTCACTGTGTCATATGTGTAGTAGAGATACAACCAATTTAGGTCATGAAACACTATGGCACACATATATCTTTGCTAGGTATAATTCTAGTAGCTAGGGACACAAAGATTATCTAGCTAAAGAGAGAGAGGGAGAGCCTACAGACCAAGCTAAGGTGATATAAGGAGGCCATAAGGTAAGGTAGGAAGAGGTTAGGGACATCAAAGACAGTAAGCAGTGCTATAGTTATGGGAGTGAGGATCACCGCCTCACATATGACCCTACAAGGCATGGGATATAGATGCGGATAGGGCTTGCAGTAGATACTAAAAAATGGTCATCTTGAGGGAGAGGGCTAGAGTAATAGTTATACTCCTCTCTTGATGTAGTATGTATAAATGATGTATCTATGACACACCTATGATGTAAATGATGCGATGTTTTCACTCAACCATCATATTTTTTATGTAGCTACCCTGGGGTATGTGGGTGAGCAGTGGTACACTCATACTGTGTAATCATGACTAATGACATAGATATATATACTGATGCATGAATAGAACCGATCATATACTTTATTTCCATACTACCTTAGTATTGGATGCTTAGCTTGACATTGTTTTTTCACCTGATTGATATATAGCTAGGAATCACCCACAATCTTCAAAATTTTCATTCCTATCTTCCTAGTAGTCTTAAGACACAAAGCCATGGCTTCATACTCAACCACATTGTTGGTACATTAAAACTCCAACCTAAGGGAAAAATGATGATGATTACCCACTGGAGAAACCAAAAAAACACCTACCCCAAAACAATCTTTAGAATAAGCCATATGAAAACTAATATTCCATAGACTAGCAGGCTTAGTTCTCTCATCTGTGTACATCAAATCCTTAGAAATTTCCACACGCTCATCATGAAGACTCATTACATATTCACCCATCTCATTAGTTGTATACATGAGAGAATTTATATAATTGATAGGGTTCCCTCCATAATCTACAGGTTCTCCCACTAAACAAGGGGACTGTGGCATATTACAAGTCAAACTTAATATCCCCCCCCAAAGGAATACCCTAGCTACGTGACATCAACAAACCATAAGTAAGATGGACATTTACGATCACTGGTTCACTACATACATCATTACATGCTTTCATGGCATATGTACCAGCTTAACAACTAGATATTTAATATTTAATCATTATTTAAAGTGTGCTAGCTCAATGGAAGAGCATCTTCCTTACAACCAGGAGGTTGGTGGTTTGATTCCACTTTGCACTAACATGAATTAATCAACAATTTTGTAGTTTATTTTTAATTAAAAATTTTTTATATCAATTTATTTCAATGGTGAGATATTTATGGATTCATTGTTTTATATTATCTCTAAAGAGACAAAAGTGATCTTTAAATAAAAATTTTATCGTCTCTAGAGAGACAATAGCTAGTATTAAAGACATAATGTCTCTAATCCGAGTGTTGTCTCTAAAGAGACAAAAATGAAATTGTCTCAAGAGAAACAAAAATGAAATTGTCTCCTAAGAGACAATGATGCTTGCGTTATATATTTCTTTATAGAGAAAATATCTTTTAAGACAATAATATTTAAGACAATATTTTTTAAGACAATAATCTTTAAGACAATATTTTGTAAGACAATAATCTTTAAGACAATATTTTTTTAGACACCTGCTTAAAGACAATATTTAAGACAATACACAAGTTTTTTTTTGTCTTACGTTAAGACAATTTACCCAAACATTGTCTCAAATTTTGTCTTAAAACCCTCCTTTATGTAGTAGTGAACTGAATAAAACTTTGGGTATTTTAAAGGCCCATACATCAATTCACAACATAAAGTGAGAAATAACTTAATGTTTATACAAATTCTAAATATGTATTAAATATAAGGGTGGGTGCAACTTAATGATTGTCTCTATGATGTCTTAGTGGCGATGTAAACTTGAAAAGAACCAATATGTTAACTTGGAGGGATGATTATAGGTATTTACACAACGAATTTGAAGATGCTGTAAAATGATGAAACGTAGAAAAATAAAATAAATTGGTTTTATGGATATATGAATTTTGTTTATAGATATTGTGCCCATCTATAGGTAAATACATAAACACATTATCTATACATAAATATTTTTTAAACAATATATAATATATACATAGTTGACATTAAAATATTTGGCATAACATGTGCATTCAGGCATTTTATATATGGACGCCATTCTCAACATTAAAATGGTTCTTTTTGGTATTAACATATTTTAAATTACACATCTATATTAAAATGTTTTATTGATGATTGAGATTCAAATATTTTTTTATTACGATTTTTTTGTAATGTCTTAGTAATTTTATACTAATTAAAAATTAAATGAATTACATGTCTTGTTCTTATTACCTTTATTAGGAAGTACTTGATATTTTTTTATTTTTTTTTTTAACCTTTTTTTCTTATCGAATGGTCTTGGATAGACGATGATTGGGTGCATTGTTAAGGCACTTCGAGAAGATAAGTCACTGGTTCAATTTCCCACCCTATTCAGGGGTTATTTTTGGACATGTCCATGAGGTATTTTTTTTCTTCACTACTGGTTCACGGATACCCATGGTCAGTGGGTTTGCTACGTCCAGGATCGAACAACGCTAGGGTGGGACCCCACCCGAAGGGGGTCACACCCCTCGGCCTATTGACTAACCTGACCCCAAGAGCTTTCGGGTTTCGACCCTGTGACCTCCCATTGGCAAGGCCCCAGCTTGACCGATTGAGCTAACCCTCGGAGTTGTGTCCATGAGGTATTATATACAACATTAAAATATATTTATTTTAAATTTTCCACATATACAGATATAAATGAAGCTGATAATTTCATAAATTAGTTAACATAGATATTCAAATAGTTTATTTAAATCCATACTTTTGAAAAGTATGGTGTTTAAAAATTTTATTCACAATTGTTTTTTACTTTTAATTACTTTTCCTTTCGAGCTTAACATGAAATTACACTAAGTCATGTGGGAATCAAAATATGTTATTTGTGACAAAGAGTGAGTGAGACATTTTTACCACATTGGGTTGTAATATGAACAACAAACTGAGTCCAATGTGAGATCAGGATTATTGTTGTTTTCTAATCTCTTTAATTTAAACTAACTAGACATGTATATTCATTTTTTCTTTTTACTAAAATCAATAATACTTTTCTATTTACGGAATATTTTAATTATTTTAAGAGGGACACATGTCAACTCCAAGTTGAGCATGAATGGAATTACACATCTCCCTCATATTTGGTTGTAGAATGAGCCTCTCAGCATAATTACATGATCAACATACAAGGAAATAAAAAACAACATCCTCGTTTATCTAACTCGATATACAAGTTAGGATCACTCTTAATTTTCATAAAAACTTTATGAAGGAAGAAAGAGTCATGAACAAGAAGTTCTTGAACCTTCTTTACAAATCATTTTTCCCTAACATGATACACTTCTTCCTTTAATTCTCCTTTTATGAAAAAGACAATTAACATCTAACTGATGTAGTTTCCAATCATGTTTTACTGCTAATGCAATTATTAATTTAGTTGTATTTATCCTAGCTACATGTGCATAAGTATCTTCATAATCAATTCCCTCTTTCTATGAATAAAAGTTTACAAATAGTCTAACTTTGTATTTATTTATACTACAATCAACATTAAATTTGGGATTGAAAAACTATTTGCACCATATGGGAACATTATTTTCAAGAAAATCAATTAATTGTCATGTATCATTTTTCATTACGGACTCACATTTTTCGAACATTGCAACTCTCCATTCTTATGCTCTTTAGCTTGTTCAAAATTCAAGGCTTCTATGACATTTATTACTTCGGTCATTAAGAAATATAATTTATACCTTATAAGTAGTTGATTTTTGTGTGATGACCTACTTGGTGCTTTATATTTATCACCGTTTATTCTCTTTTGTGGTGAACATTCTCATCCTCGGTTGAGGTGTCTATGTTGCTACATTTCTCCTCTTATTTATGCTATTTCTTAGAATATTATTCTTCTATGACACTTTCATCATGATAATAAGGAATATAACATTCTTCATAACCATCCACCTTATGACCTTCATCTGTATGCTCACAAAATAGCACATCTCTACTTGAAATTTTTTAATATGTGCAGGGATCAAATAGCTTATATGCTTTGTGATCATAATAGTAACTTATAAAAATGAACTCGATTTTTTTTGTATGTAGTTTTATCCTATCCTCTTTTAGAACATGGGGAAATGATTTGTTTCCAAATATTCTTAAATTCCTTACAACTCACTTATAGAAATAAAGAGCTTCAACCCAAAAATAATTGGTAATATTTTTACCTTTTATTAGGTTCCATGCACATTCCACAACGGTTCTATTCCTTATTTCAACTTCTCCATTCTCTATGGAGTATATTGGCACCATGTAATGTTTCACAATTCCATGGCCTTTGAAATACTTGGTGAATGCATATCATGTATATTCTTCCTCTTGATATGATCAGAGGATCTTGATGTGTTTATGTGGTTTTTTCTCAGCCATATTTTTAAATTCTTTTTATTGTAATCAAGTACATCATTTTTATTTCTCATAAAATAAACCCATGTATCTATTGTGAAATCATCAATAAATATAGAAAAACAGTATTCATAAAACCAAACATGTCTCGACACGAATTCAATAATATCTCTTTTTGAGGAAGGAATTCTTCTCTACACAACCTCCGTACAGTAACCCCTCACATGAAGTATATTCCTTCTTAATCAATGGAATACCCTCCACCTTTCCTTGTTTTATGTAGTAACTAATCATGATAGTTAAATTAATAATAACTTTGGTGTTATAGAATTTTTGTTGGCATGGTTGTAGATGTCAATGCCAGATATATCTTGCTTATTGAATCAAGCATATATGAGGCTATAACTCCAAATCCTATTGCAACAATCTTGTACTGATCCTACATATATTTCACCAAACAATGTGTCTTTAGAAATTCTACATTCAAATATTGATCTATTATGGTATAAATGGAGATGAATTTATTTTTTATCCTAGGAACATACACAAAAATTTGAATCTCTTTCACACAACCATTTCCTAATGTAATAGATACATCATTATATTCTTTAATTTTATGTGAACGATCATCCCCAAGATACATATTAGCACAATTACTTGTTTCATGATAGTTTTCAAACTAATTCATATTGTAAGAAATATGAATAGAGGAACCAATCAATAAACCATGAATTTAAGTCGTATGTTTCAGTAGCCTCTTTCTTTATCCCTCACTTTATCCTTCAATCCTTCCCTCACAATAACCCCCTCTTTGGTGAATTTCCATGATCTTGGGATCTAGGATAGAATTGTAAAGTCTCTTAAGCTATTAAACCAATAATCTCAACAAAACTACTTAGCACAACGGAGCATAAATAACTATAAATCACACATGTACAAGTATAGACAAATTTTTACAAACTTCAACCCAACTTCTTAATATTAATTAACATATAATACAACTTTCTAGAGCTCCCATAAAAGGGATAATGGATCTCAATTATCCAAAAGTACAAGAATACAAGATACAATGATAATCTTGTTGTAGTCTCTATGTCATATCCCATCCTGTTGGTCTGTTGATAGTGTTGGACCTGCCAAAATTCAGGGGATCTTCTCGATATGAAGTCCTAACTTGAACTCACACCATTCAAAGTAGGAGTCCCAACAATGGGTGGTAATGGTAGGCCTTGACTGCGAAAATGCGCAAAGTGAAGTACAATAACTTTGGGTGAGAGCAGGTGTGTGACCCTACGACGAGTCAAGGGCAATGCATGAAGGTTCCAACACATTAAGGGAAAAGTAAGTACACCCCTTAGAAGCTTGTAATAGTACACAACTTGAAATGAACACATGTGTAATGACATCACAAGCCAAGATGTGAAAAAGTCCATAGGTTAAAGTGATGAATTAATACAAAAACACACATTCAACAAGATTCATACAAATGCAAACAAAATAGTTCATAAGAATAAGCATAAGTTAAATAATATACATTTCAAATACAATAAGGATAGTCCTACTATATTCAAGACATATACATGAAAGCGTGTTGGCTCTGATTTTATTATGAGTGAAAGTTTCATTCATACATACACAATTGACAGACCACTAGCCCCAATAGTGGATAATTAAATTCAATAACACCTGCTCCTCCAAATAAGTATACTCGCTCTATCCTACGGAGAAGCCAACACTCCTCACAATACTCCCAAGATACTTATAAGCATAAGCCTAGACAAAATCTTGGATTCCATAAGCATTTTAAATGAGCTATGACGATATATTTATAACAAAGGGGGCTACCTCTTCACATGCCCATTTATGACTCTTGGACTCCCCTCATGACTCTTTAACTTCTTCACAAGAAGACTCATTACATTACAATATGACTCTTCACATTCCGACATAGACACTTGGAATTTAAATTTTATAAGTAATTACAATAATATTACATTTTGCACTCGTACCCATATGAGACAAAATAGGGTAGAGACAGCTTGATAGCCTAACAAGACAAAACACTATGATTTTGGAGTTTGGGTGAACTCTAGCTCAACAAAATATACTTGATGCTTCTCGGTCACATATTGATGGCAAGATCGGTATTGTGTGATGGCATCCCCAAACTGCATGATTGTTTCAGGCTAGAAGCAGACTCTAGCCTCCATAGCATCTAGGTACAATTACTTGGAGCCGGTCTTAACCTCTTTCTGAAACAAGAGCAACATTGTTATGATTTTAACATGACTGTCAATGTTGTTTTGTATGTTCTTTTATAAGCTCCAATTCCTCCTTGGAGGTAATATGTTTAAGTTTCTCCAAATACACTTCAACCTCATGTCTGACTTGATTCTTGCGATTAAATTCAATGAGTGAACTGACTGATGGGATATTATGCATTCTGACCATGATTTCCAAAATTTTGTAAATGTGTACATATGAGGTCTGAATGTTTCCAATGAATGATGTGAGTTTCTTGTTGTTCTGAATCAACATTCAAACTCTTGCCTTCCCTAGCTCTGCCTGTGCCTTCATATTCTTTATCAAAGTAATTGATGCCTCTTTGTAAGGGATTGTCCATTCTTGGATGAGAATGATGGAAATATGCACATTTCTAAGAGTTTTGACAAATTCCATGCTCTTCTGTTGCAAACCATACAAGTAAACAACTTCCTTATGTATGGTTATGAGCTACTCATAGAGGTTGTGCATGGTCTCTCCATGTGTCAATATGTCACCAAGTATCACTGCTCTCATTCTCTCCAAGTAGACCTGTAAGGAGACTACCTTTTACGTTGTTGCATGGATTCATGGGAAACCTTTAAATTATGTGTCAATAACTTTTTCTTGATGATTAAATACTGAGCATTTTATATGGCTACACCTACAAAGGACAAGTTATCTTTAGAAAATGGAATTTGGATTCTTGTTGGTGTCTGCCACTATCACTCTGTCTCTAATGAATAAAGATTATGTATGATCATTCAGAAAATGATTTCTCTATGTTTTTACAATTCTCTTGTGGAATTCATCATAAGATAGATTGTACAAGTCCATTACTTCCTCATCATCAAGAGGAAGAATACCCCCTTCTTCACTCGAAGCTAACTCTATGGCTAGGAGTAGTGCAGACTAAACAATTACAAGTGGTGCACTAAGAATCAGATTAATATGTTCATCCCGCGGCTCTAGTCCCAACTCCATGTTTGTAGGATGAATCAAATATTTGATCGGCTGAGCAAGCTCCCAGCACTGCATCTGTTCACTGTTTCCCTTTGTTGTTGTCTAATTGTGTTCTTGTTATTCAACATGAATTTGTGTTGTTTCTTTTTCCATTGCACCTTTCCTTTCTTCTTCTTCCTACTTCTGCTTCACCTCTTGTTATCTCTTTCTATTCCCATTCTTCCCTCATGTCTTGTTTTATTTTATGCACCCTCAATTCTGCTTTAGACAAGCTCTATTTTCTCTCTTCCTATTCTCTGCTATTTGTATCCTCTGTTTCCTCTTTTCTTCCACTGCCTAATCTTCTTGCGCAATGATTGAATCGGCTCTCACTCTGCAACTTGTTTCTCCTTCTATTCTGTCAACAACTTTTATCTTTCCCTTATCTTGTACTACATTACTGCCTTTTTCTACTGCTTCTGGAATTGTTTCCATGTTAGTTTTGACTCCATTTTTATAAACAATTGATTATCTGCATATATTGGCATGTAATGTTACACTTGCTCAACTTCTTCTCCAGTATTTATTTTAGTGGTGTTGGCTTAGGGGGTCTTGACCCAGGTTCAGAGTTAATTGTGTCAAACAAAACCCTACAAAACTGACCCTTTTGGCAACAGCCCGCATAGCGCAGGCTATAATATCACCCGAAGCGGTATGGGGGGATGTTGGAACCAAGTTTCCACATCCAGAGATCAATGTGATGTCTTTTATTTCCCTAGATCTGCCTTTGCATAGATCTATAAGCCCCCAAGGCTTGGTATTGCAACTCCCTTAAATAGCCTATGGACCTTCGTGAAGGTCTACGATTGGTCTATGCATACCCTTAACAGTCGAACCATCTACTTACGTGCATTAGGAAATAACCCTAGATTTGAAATCACGTAGATCTACTTAAGTATTTAATAAACATAATAAAATGTATCATAATCTTTGTGAAAGTACTAAGCATGTAATTTGTACAGTTATTAATACTTATTACATAGAGTCGCATATCCCTAAATCAATATTTCATAAATACATCATTCATCGACAACATATACCGTAATCATAAATAAATAGATAAACATAAGAATTCTTCAACAATTGTCTTTATTGATCTTCAATGTGGTGTTACAGACTCAAAACTACCCTGCGCGCTTAGTTGCGGACTCTACCTAGACCTCTACATACTTAGTTGCAGAGCCTTTCTCCCCTCTACGACCCTCTTCTGTACTCTATCTTCTATTGACCCATTACATCCATCATTATATTCATCCTTATGCCTTAGACTTTCTGACACATGCCTACTTATATCTTTCTTCATAAAATTCCACGGTTCGCGGACCATGGGTGGATCTCAAAAATGACTCAACATTACATAAACAAGGGTTAAAACCCTTTTTGACTCCTAGACATCTACGCGCTACACATCCACAAATCATGGAGACTTTACATATGTTTACAAAAATTACAACAAAACTTGGGTTTTTAACCCCAAAACTGACCAAGTGGACCCCATCCCAATAGGCCCCCAACACAAAGATTGCTACTCGCCCTTGAGTCACTCGGTTGGTGCTACGATCTTACTACGAAGATTCTCCAGCTCCACCAACACTACAACAACCTTAACATCTCTCTACGTACCTGCTTGCTTGAATTCTTCCACTAAATGCTCTGTAGCTGGTCCTTTACGGCAAGCATCATCATCTATTGTGTTTGTTGCAAGTTGATGAGCTTTCCCTAAAGGTTGGTCGTGACCTGGTAAGTTTCATCTAACCAGGGTCCCAACCTAGCCTTAAGCAAGGCCTCCTTCTTTTATGCTGCTTCAACCTGCACATGGAGTTCCTTCACCTCCTGTAACTTGGCTTGGCACTGCGGCGGAGCAATTGAGAGTGTCGTTGCACTGTATTCCTCGTACTTCTTCTGCAGCTCCCTGGCCTCTATATTTAGTTTCTACAAGTTTGGGTCTTCCTGCAGAGTAGTCACCATTTCCATTGCTTGCTCAAATAATCTTGTGTAATCTACAACTGTGGCACCCAGAGTAGCTAATCCTTCCTTGATCACAGCTCCGTGTTGCTCATAGACCTCTCGTAGAGTTGATGACTTCATATTCAATTAAAGCTTGTATATATTCATGTTGAGTTCAAATTGAACTCAACTAACCTCAACTTTTTCCTCATGCGCACCAAAGCCAATTTTCTAACCTTTGCCTCGGGTTGTGTGTCCTCCAGAATATTGAGTTTAGACATAGTTCTACATGCCTCTGCAACTGCAGACTCCAATCATGAACTGTGTGCTTGCAGTGCCTCCTTTTCTTTCAAAATCCTTGTCTTCGCGGTGAACATTTGCCGTTATTCAACTTGATCTCGCTTACAGTACTAAGTGCTCGTTGTTCCCAAAGGCAAAGTTCTCCCACAATTCCATGTAACAATGCATGCAATGTCTCTAATTTTATCATGACAAAGTTCAGTCCTATCTTTGGGATATTATCAAGGAGGGTGCAATGGTCCTCGGTCTAGGCGCGTAATGATCATGTAGACAAAGGCTTTTTCACATCCATCGTCAACCACATAACTAGTTCTACACCTGTAGTTTGTTCTGGCACTGAACTATTCACTATGCCACTCACTTTGTTGACATATTCTTGGAGATTAGTTTCTTGGATCTACAACTCTCGAAGATCCTTTTTCACTCCTCACAAGGTCTAAAGGTACTGCTGTTCCAACTACTGTAGTACTTTGTGGCAATGTCCATAACTTTATCATTGATCACATCTACAAAGGTCTTTCTGAGCACTAGGGGTTCATCCTGTGTTTTGTGTGCTTTCTTCTTCTTCCTTGATCCCACTTGTTGTCCCAAATTTCAACTTTTCACCAAGAATGGCATGCGCTACCCTTCCTCGGTTCTGCCACCTTGCCCTGTTTTTGTTTCTGTCGAAGGTGACTCGTCACCTTCTGGGGTTCCGCACTACTCATGCTTTGCCTTATCCTTGGTACCACGCTCTTCCTTGACCTGCACCTTTTCTTCAACATATTTGTTCTTCTATGCAGCCTGCTTGACTGTTCCCTTCCTTATCTTTGCGGCCGCACTTTCTACACCTATGCTTAGCTGAGCAACCGAATCTGAAGGAGTGTGCCACTCGGCTAGCCAGCGTGACACTACCTCTTGCACATTAGTGTTCGTTACCAAATAGGGTAGGTCATACCACTTCTCTATGGGATCATTCCAGGCCTAGATATAAACTCTATGGAATTTAGCTTTGAAAGATGCATAAGTAGATAAATGTGTGTACAGGGTTGGGGACAACCTTGTGTGCTGGTTGACTGCCATGCAAATACTTTCTTCCATCAAGACCCAAAAAATCTTCATCTCTATGACAAGCATGGGGTCCTTCGTAGCCCATATGGAGGTGAACTGCATGGTCTTCAGCAATCCTTCTTCAAACAGGTGAAACTCACTGTCATCTGGCGTCTCCCAAGAAACCAGCACAATGGAGAGTAGCAACCAAGAATAATGGAACAACTTGGTCTCATCCTGTGCCTCACAGAAATTCACAAGGAACTATTGGCATAGGTATCTAGACTAATTGAATAGTATGCCTTTCGCACACTACGCTACTAGAGATACAGCGTGTGTCAAGATTTCATTTGCATGACTCTTCCTCATCACCTTTCCAGCCAATATCTGTGTATCCAACTAAACTGCAGGGTCATTTTTTGACAAGATGGAATATCCTCACGCCTTCTTCACTAGTTTATAATCATTTTTCATGTGCTCAGCCAAGTCCCACTCTATTTTCATTCTGCCAAACTCCTTGGTCAGATTCAACCCATCATGTGGCAAGTGTGTAAGCCTTTGAATTAACATATTAGTGATGTGGATAGGCCCTCCTAGCCATAAACAACCATCATGTACTATAGTGAGCAGCTGGCAGATGCATGTTTTGTTAATTGGGGTGCGATGTTAATGTGGCACCCAAAGCAAGTTGATCAGCGCAAATTGCTCAACACCACGGGTCCATTCCTCTGTTTCCATCATTGTCACACCCGTGCCTTCATAATATACGTGCTTCATGAAGTTATCCATTGATAAGTGTGGGAACTTAGTGTGATCCGCTATGTCCCAATCCTCCATCTTCTGTAACGAGACTCACGCAATAAGTGGAATTTCAAAACCTACCTGATCAGGTAGCATGGGTTTGGAAATGAAAAATTTGTTAGAGTTTGGGTCTTTTGGAATTTTTTCCTTACCCTTCCTTAGAGGGACATATTGAGGGAGCTTTGTGATGGGCTATGTTTCTTCAGCATCAACATCTTCCGCTCCCTGGCTGTCTTCTGCCTCCAAGTCTACAACATTCTCTTTGCCTTTTTCCAGCTAGTTTTGTTTTTTATTGGTTGGGGTCACTGTATGCCTCCTTGGGGAAGCACATATCTATACCAAATTCTTCTCTTCAGCCATGGATTATTTTGGCCTTGGTAGCCTCAACGTTGTGGGCACTGCAAGCGTAGATTTAGCACTGGATATTTTAGGGTCTGGGGTGTCAGATACTACTCATTCCATACTCAAAGACTAAGTAGGGTTGGTGGCCATCATCTTCTCCATAAACAATTCACGAGTTTCAATAGACACATCTGTGTGGGCAAAGAACTCTTCTAAAAAGGCTCGGCTCCTAAAGAGACAATGAATTTCAAAAAAAGGTCCTATTGTGGAAAGTGTTCTTGGTTAGACTGACACGCGTAATTTATAGGGGTTTTTGAATTAAAATCTAACCATCCCTCCCACGTTTTGACCATTAATGTTTTTTTGGCGATAGATATTCAAATATTTTGGCCTCAAATGCCACCAACCCGCTCCCCTTAACTGTCTTCTCGCTTTCAAATCATAAACAACTATCACTTTTCTACTATGCTGCATAGAACGTCCCTCCATAACACAGCTTCCTACATGCAACTTCCTATATTGTAGCTTCACCATGTCCCACACAACCTACTTACTGTGTAGTCCTCTAACGTGGCAGTGTATTTTATAGTCCTGCGGTCCCTTCCAATTGGCTAGAGCACTAAGACTGCCTTTCTACCACATCGTCATTGGGTAGGATGCCTCTATACAATTTCAAGCAACTTCCATTCACTCTTCCTCGAAAAGGTTCTCCATTCAGCTTCGCAAGCTGATTTGCATCTCCTGGGTTACGGGAATCCTTCCTCCTAGGTTTCACGATCTTCCATACCTGTCAAAGCTGCAACGCACAGACTATGCATGATATACTCGATTGGCATCACAACTTCTACCCCGTAGACCAATATAAAAGGTGTCTGCACTTCTAGCTTTTTACAAGTAGTCCTGTAAGCCTATAGTACTGTAGGTACATTCACATCCTAGTCATTTCTCTTTGTGTTGAAAATCTTGATCAGCACATTTTCCAAAATCTTATTAAAGGCATCAAATATTCCATTAGCCTAAGGATGATATGATGTGCTCTTCTAATGATAGACTTGTAACTCCTTAGTCAATGCCCTGATTGTTTCATTTAGAAAGTGTATACCTTGATCGCTCATCAACACCTTTGGGCAACAAAATCTGGGTAATACCTACTCAAACAAAAGCTTCAATGTTGTAGCACCTATAAAATCCTTAACTGGTTGCGCCTTTGTCCATCTAGTGAGACATTCTGTCATGGTGATGATATAGTGCACTCCTGCCCTCTTTCATGGGGGATAAATTGACCCAATAAAATCAATCGCTCATTTTCCAAATGGCTGCAATGATACGTGAGGATTCCATGGCAACTCATCCCTCCACAATGGTCTGCTAGTTCTTTGACATGCATCACATGCCCTAAAATATGCTTTGGAATCTTTATGCAACGTGGGCCATCATAGACCTGCACGCAAAATCTTCTCCGCAGTCGCCTTTCCTGCATAATGCCCTCATGCAACCCCTCCATGAGCTTTAACGAGAATACTAGTCCCCTCAAAATCTAGCAAATATCTTCACAATATCTTCTCCACACCCATCCTATACAAATGATTATTCGCTATGCGCACTGTGAAGAGTTAAGCATCTGGAAACCCTTCCTCCAAATTAGTAGGTTCCTCTCATGTTTCGATCCGCGAGAGATGGTCAAGTCCTACATTTAACCTCCTTAGCTACATAATCACCTCAAAGTTATACTCCTGAAATAGTAGTAGACATCTATAAATGTTCCCCCCCAGCATAGGATTATTGACCAGATATTTCAAGGTAGAATGATCTGTGTACATCTTGAAATGTCTGCCCAACAAATGGTGTATGCACCTCTGCAGTGCATACACCATGGCCAATCCTTCACACTATGTCATTGAGTAATTCTTCTCAACCCTTGATAATTTCCTACCCACAAAGGCTATAGGGTGGTCCATCTCTACTTCACTGACCTATGTCAACACTGCTCCCAATGCAATGCACAAGGCATCAACATGTACATGGAATTCCTTCTTCCAATGAGGGAAGGCCAAGGTTGGTGTGGTAACCATATTCTCTTTCCATACATCCAGAATTCACTGACATTCTTCATCCCAACAGAATGTAGCGTCCTTCTTCACCAGTTTCTGCATGGGCACGGTAATCTGAGAATAAGCCTTGATGAACTTCCTGTAATATCTGTATGTCCCACCATCGCGTGCAACTACTTAACACTCCTTAGGGCCTCAAAATTTACTATTACTGCAATCTTTGTAGGGTCCACCATCAATCCTTTCTTGCATACCATGTGACCGAGAAAAATCCCATAGGGGACACGTAATAAACACTTCTTCAGATTCAACGTGATCTGGTACCTGTGACCCATATCCAACATCAAGCATAGACTTGTTACATGGCGCTTCACTAACCCAAACACTGACTAGTCATCAAAGTACACTTCCAAGAATTTATGAATAAACTCCTTAAACACCACGATGACTATGTGAGAAAATATTGCAAGCACATTCTTGAATCCAAATGGCATCAACTTGTATTTAAAACGACTTGATTCTGTCACAAAGGTTTTTTTGGTCCTATCCTCTTCTGTGATCTTGATCTGATGGTACCCAAAAATTCCATCAGTGAATGAGTAGGCCTCCTACCCTCCAACATTGCCCAATACTTCATCTGTAAACGGCATCAAGAATGCATCATGGATGCATGCATCGTTGAGCTTCCTTAGATCTATACAAATCCTTATTTCATCATTTCGTTTCTTCTCCAAAACCACCATGGGTCTCACCCAATCAGACTCGTCCACTATTCTATGATGCCTGGTACTAGCATCTTATCTAGCTCCAACAGAACCTTTTCCTTATACTTATGATTTAGGCGATACGACCTCTACTTAACAGGCTTTGCATCTGACTTCAGAGTGATTTCCATAGCACCCAAGTCTCCTATTATGCCCTTCAAATATGAAAACTTAGTGGGAAACAAATCTTGATATTCACGGAGTAGTTCAACAACCTTATCCATAGTAGCGTCATCCTAATAATCCCCATTTTTTGTAAACATCGGTTCTGCTTCAATCCCAATGTTTAATTGCTTGGTTTTCAATGGGGCCGTGATTTATGGGTTCTCTATTTGCGTACCTTCAACTTTGCGATCCCCTTTAGCCCATGAAATATTAATATTTCTTAGATCTTCATCATCCTCCTCAACGGTCACATTATAACATTCGAGTGCCTGGTGCAACTGGGTGCTCTAGTTTGGTTGGACCCATTCCAAAGGTTCTTGTGGTATTCTAAAGATCACTACCCCTTTCAGAGCTTCGTCAATGCTCTCAGAACCATCTTCGAAACTTAATGTCATTAACAACCCTTCCCTCAATATATCCCACTCCGCAATGCCATGGTAGAGCACTGTCAC
The DNA here is from genome assembly GCA_031772625.1 of Pinus tabuliformis. NCBI lineage: Eukaryota > Viridiplantae > Streptophyta > Pinopsida > Pinales > Pinaceae > Pinus > Pinus tabuliformis. Next base: position 1,015,452,791 of record CM062818.1, read on the forward strand.
CAAATACCAGTTCATGGGGATGGTGTGCAAAGTATGGCAGAATAAATGTACCCACTCTAGCTGCGGCTCCGTTCCATATGCTTTAGTCCAATTTACTAGGTGATCGCACGGATCATCCCTCCCATCATATTTCTCATTCAATCGAAGGGTAGGTTAACCAAACCAAAATCTCATCATTCTTCTATAATCCCTCCATCCATCAAAGCTATCCTTGTGCGTACCCCACCATCATGTGGGCATAGTGCACAGTTCCATATCTAACGTTGGGAAGCAGTGATGCTCAAGGAAATCATGCTCAAACGCATCCAAAAACTTATCCACGTGAGTTAAACAATCATAATAAGGTAAATTTCTTACTTCCAACAAAACGCAATGCAACGATTTAGTCATCATGTTGCAGCATAGTGTGGATACTTCATGCAGTTGATTCTGCTAATGCTCCAGCTTTTCATCTAAATCAGAGGTGCAGGAGCTCTCCCGGATCCATGCAATCTGCCCATCCACTGTTGGATTGATCCAATCTCAATCTCACACTATGATTTTGTAGATTTGATTTAAGTCATCTTCACTTTCCTCACAATCGTGTACTAGTTCATTATAGTGTGACCGTTCTACAAGGTCCAACGGTAGTACAACTTGAAGCAATTTCCTTTCAAATGACATTATTTGCTTCTTCAAGTTGATCCCCCCATTCATGTCAATGGCCCAGTCAATTCCTAGGAGCGTGGGGTATGGATTATTGCCATCAACAATCTCTATTACTTCAAAATCAGCTAGCACGCTCACACCTTAGATATCCACTGTTACTACATGTAATCGTCCCATAGGGATGATCTTCTACTGGTTTGGCATTCTAAGCTAGATTAGAGACCATTGCAGTACATGTCTCACCATTATTTCCCATGTTTTTTTTGGCAAAACGTTTGCATTAGACCCTAGATCCAAGATAACCTAATCCATCTCATAATGTCCTATCTGCACCATGAACCTCATCTCGTGCCTTGTTCTTGCCTTATTCTTGCCAATTTTCTTACTATGTGGTGTCCATCAGGGGTATTGTATTTTCTAGTGCATTAGTTTACTAACTCCTGTAGCCCCTTCGTAGATTTTCTATCACGCAACATTTTCATGTAGGTCTCCATGAATGTAGTAATGACGAAGGGTTCCACCTCTATGGGCGCACTAGTTTCTTGCACTATGTTCTGCCTTACAGAGGTGGATTCCTTAGCCAAGATTTTCTTAGCCTCCATAAATATTTCCTTCGCATGTTCCAGACCAAAACCAACATCCTATTTCGGGGCCTTGCGGACCCATCTGTCCTCTTCATGCTATTTTCCCTTATCATTTCCAGTCTTCATCCCACTCCTCAGCACTATATTCACATTCTGATCTTCTTTGTGGGGCTCAACTCACATCATTTGTAAGTTCTACGTAGGTTGTGGAGGTTTCACCTTCTTCTCCTGCATCTTAGCTATCAACACAAGGAATTCTTCTATAGTGTGGTCAAACTGGCTGCAATGTTGATACAATGCACACGTCTGATTCTGACACTCCCATGCATAGTGCCCTTCCTTCCCACGGTTATAGCAAATAACATGTCTGCGAACATACTAGTTCATCCTCCTCCTTAGCCTTGTCCTCATCCCTTATATCCTCCATGTTCTCCTCCGGTGCCCTAATCTGGAGGCCGAGTTTATGCTTGCATTCAGTACGTAGGAGTTCTTTCCATCATTAGTTCATAGCTACAATAGTGGCACTCATCATGGCCCACTGATTTGCAGAAGTTGTGGAACAACTGTTGGGGTGTCTGAATTAAATTTTGAAGAAAATGTCAGTTATCTATTTTGTGTTATCCAACCACTTTACAAATAGCACACCATAGTGTGACCCCCATACTCGGTCCTATTGGAGCTTCTTTCCTCAGGGGAATTGGTCCCCCTCCTCTGATACAATTCGCAAATATGGGGAAGTGGTATTTATCATGCCCCTGGCTTTTACATTTTAGGTTGAGACTTCCTCGCACACCACTGGTTTAGTCTCTTTGTCTCTCTTCAAGCTTTGCAGTTCTAAGAAAATGTTCTGCAACTCAAAGTGAATTTGATGTACCCCGAAGGTCGCATCCTACATAGGCATTGCATGCAAACTCATCGTGATTTCCATGGCTTCTACCTGAGTTATTATCTTTTGCTACAACAAATAAATCCTCAAGTCGAGCAAAAGTGATGCTATAAACCACTCTCAGTGTTGACCATCTGTAAGCTGCATATTAGCTTCAAGAATCACACGTTTCAACCTTTGATCTAAAGCCCAAGGCATCTCATCAACCCTCATGGTCTCCTTAAATTTGACTACTTATTGTGAGTCAGTCTTAGGTTTACTAAACTCTTTTCTTAAAGCGGCCTTAGTCTCAACTAACGTTGCCACATGATGATCAGAACAGTACTTAACGTACCATGTCAGCACGTGATCTAACAGAGTAGTAACTAACTAAGCTTTCTTTATGTTATCATCAGTAATCTATTGTGTTTTCTAGACATCATTTGTAACAAACCAAAATTGATTTGTATCTTCACTCCTTATGATCTTGAAAACTGTCAGCTTCATTCTGTTCAACATGTTGAATAGCAGTGGTGGTGGTGGAGGTGGAGTGGATGGTTGGTGTATCTGTGGAAAACCTTGTCTTATCAGATGAACAACACTCCATGGTGAAGCCTATACCGCTCCCCCATTGTCACTCAAAGGAGGTCCAATCAATGGGCTATATTCACGACCTAATTTCTGTCGATCTATGAAGAGTTTTCCACTTTTCATAGCTTCGAACATCAGGGGAATGGAATAACTCATTCCTCACACAAAAGAATCTTAATTCAGGTGTCCAAAGAGCTAAGATACTTACCTCGTGGTCCCTTGAAGAAGCATCTCTTTACTTCACTGTAGCTGAATGAGGTATCAACTGTGAATTCTATTACAAATCCTCCTATAATTCGATCGAGCCAGTGGTCAACAACGTATATGATCTTGTCTTCAGAGGATTCTATTCTTCGTACCAACTTTGGGGTCGACACTATTGGACCGTCAACCTTCCACCTCCCTTGGTCGTCTGCCAACTTAGCTATCCACTCATACAATTCGATCGAGAAGGTGCAAAAGAAAATTTTGTGTATTTCTATATACAAATATCTACCCAACCATTGCTCCTTCAATAGGTGTGGATTCTTGTTTTCTTGTGCCGCGAATTCATGAATATTCCTATCCAACCACTTCTCAATTTCCTTCTTGGTCAGATTCCAGTGATGCGACATCACACATCTCCTGCAAGTAGATCCCATTCCCAGAAACAAAACCATTTGTTTTCTTAGAGGATCTTGACCCAGGTTCAAAGTTAATTGTGCCAAACAAAATCCTACACTACTAGCCCTTTCAGCAACAACTCGTGTAATGAATGTTGCAGTCTCACCCAAAGTAGTATCAGGGGATGCTGGAACCAATTTTATGCATCCAGAGATCAGTGTGATGTCTTTTATTGCCCTAGATCTACCTTTGTGCAGATCTATAAACCCCTAGGGCTCGGTAATGAAACTTCCCTTAAACAACTTCTATACTTTAGCAAAGGTCTATGATTGGTTCGTGCCGGCCCTTAATAGTCAGACCATTTACTTACGCGCATTAGGAAATAACCCTAAATTTGAGCTTGCGCAGATCTACTTACGTATTTAAGCAGGTCATAGAGGGGATAAAGGCTCTCTAGCTGAGTACATAAAATCCATCATTATCTCCATCCTTATGCCTTAACTCTCTAAGACATGCCTACTTATATATTTCTTCGTAAAATCCCATGTTCTGTGGACCATGGGTGGATACCAAAACTGACTCAACTTTACATACACAATGGTTAAAACCCTCTTTTACTCTTAACCATCTATGGGCTCTGAATCCACAAATTACAGAGACTTTGCATCCTTTTACTAAAATTACATCGAAACTTGGGTTTTTAACTCCAAAGCCAATCCAGGGGACCCCATCCCAACAAGTGGTCTCTTTTGAAGCAACTCTCTATGGTGCCATAGTAACAATTGTTGTTGGAGAGAAGTGCTCAATAACTGTGCTACCCATGGGACAAAAAAGACTCATGGAAAACAAATATCACTCTTAAGAAAATATACTTACAAGGCATGATCAAGTAGTTAATTAGGCATATTATGGAATGATTGTGTAATTTTGACTATAAAGAGCAAACAGATTCCTATGGAAATTGTACATTGTGCTAGCTTAATAGCCAGGGATGAATCTTGTGGCTTGAGACTACGCAATGTGTAGTTCACCCTGCATAGTGGTCTAGGAGGGATTGTGCATTGCGCAGTCTTAGTGGCCAAGGAAGCAGGTTGAGCCCTGGAATTGTGCAATGCGTAGTTGGGCTATTTTATACTATGCACTACATAGTTCCAGATGCCAATATCTCGGCTTGAGCCTTAGGATTGTACAGTGCCTAGCTGGGCAAAGTGAAAACAAGCCAAGGAAAGTGCAAATTTGCCCAATCGAAGTGTGGAAAATGAACAGATCTGAGAGATAGTGTGAGATAAAGTGTAGATATGACCAATTATGAATGATTCATGATATATCAATTTCAAAAACTGAATAAACAAGATGAAAGTAAAATTGGTGAGGAGAGTTGCTGCAACAGTGACCATCAGTGCAAAAACAAAGAAACTGATGCGAAACTTGTGAAAGGAAAATGATAACTCAAAAAAATTCTTCTAAAAGTTAAAATAAGTTTAAATTCTAGTAACGATGAAGGGAAACAAGAGAAATAACGCTCACACAAGAAAAATGACAAAAAGAAACATAAAAGTGACAAAAGGTGATAAAAACAAAAATCACCTAGAAAAGCAATGATGACCACACCAAAGGTTCCTTGATCACCTCGCAATTTTTAGAGCTCAAAGATTGAGTGTGAAAATCATATTTAGAGGTGTCAATTAACTAGTTTTTAGAAAATTATGGTTTATGATGCACATGCCTAAAATTAAGGAAAAAATGATGCTTGGTGGAAATTTCTAGAAATAGCAAGTGTGGCTCCTTTGGGAAACTAAAAATATATCCCTACTCTCTAGGGATAAATTCAGCTTTTGAAGATTTTCTATTTTTCAGGAAACTAGCCATCCACACTATCAGGAAAGACTCCGCAATTTTTGGGAACTGGGAAACTTTCCAACTCAGTGTATTGGTCCATTTCTAAGCTCTAGGGATGGATTGCACAATTTCTAGGTTTATTGTTGAGATTCCTTCCATGACTGAATCTTTTATGATTTCATGCCAGACTGACAGTCAGAAATGTACAATTCCAACCATAAAGGTTATTTGCCCTCAAGCATTGTGCAAGTTTTGGAGGTAAGCCCAGAACTGTTGAAAGACCAAGTTAGGTGATTTGATTGTGACTTAGAAAGATCAGTTAAGTGTGAAAACAAGTGACCACAAAAACAAGTGAAAAAGATAAGTCTCAATCAAAAAAATAATACTTGATAGCAATGTAAGATAATCTCCCGTGAATAGAAGGTGAGACTCCAAAAATTTAAGCATAAGCCAAACTTTGGAGCGTGGTTGTAGCCTATACAACATTGGTAACAAACTGGTAGAATTCCAGCTCTATGAATGAATCTTATCTCATGGAAAATAGGTCTAAATCTTCTGGAACTATTGTTTAGTTCATCTATTATCCAAACTTCTTCACTTCGCTTGAGTTAAAGATAAAGTCCCTACCATTCTCTGCATTGACATTACACATACCAAGGAAAGTCAGACTGAGTTGTTTCAATTGGGGATGAGGAGTATATAAATGCACAAGTAAAATAAAATGTCAAAGTCTCATTTTTCATCTCTATTGTTCCTGCACTGCCAGTAGGCCTGGGCAGTACCTCGATGGATTCACTTCAAGAACACAAGAATTTTTCCATTGCCAGCAAGCCTCGATAGTACCTTGGTGGAGTTCTTTTCTTCACCTTTCTGCACATGAAGCCATTTTATTCTTTCACCCTTTATTTCATTTTTCATTTTTTCATTTTTATTGTTCAAAGAACTATGCATAGGCACTTATTTATTTCATGGGTGCAGAAGAGGGATCCCAACTTATTGAGAGTAGAAGAGGTTGTCGATTCAAAGAAGGATATTTATACACGCCTCTAACGTATTTTTTAAGGTTTTCCTCCTCCCCTTACTCTACTCGACCTAGTTCACATGGATTAACTAAAAATAGAAGACCAATTAGAGTAAGCAGTACTAGTTAAAATTGAAAGCATCGTGATTTCATTGTGAATTTCTCCAAAAGGAACGTATTTTCCATCAGAGTATGATCGACTTAAAGAAATTGAAGATTCACATAATGAGAGGGAATAAATAGATAACCAAGCATTGATAGAAGTACAACTTCCTATTGGATTTTAACCAGCTTTCTTCAGAAGCCAAACAAAATCCCATGGAGAAACTAACCTATTACTGCAAACAAAAGAAAAGGAAGAAAATGTGGAGTGGAAAGTAGAAGAAGGTGAATCAAAGAAAATAAAAAGAATATAAAAAAACTACTCCTACTCCTAACCTAACATTAAAAAGGCTAGACTCATGTGAAATGATACTTCTAATGCATCCATCGGTGCATTGGATAGCCTATTTAGGTGAAGGAATGCATGTCAAGAAATATATACAAGAAAAAGGTAAACAAGAAAGATAAGACAACACAAACCAAAATGTTCAAATTTTGAATGAACATGCAGAAAAGTACAATTGAAAATCACATAAAAGACACTTTGCAAATATACCATGGTGTTCAAACACATTGTGATATAAATAAGTGCATGAACAAAATTTCAAACTGTGAAGATGAGCGAACATGAATAAAGAAGAAAGTTTTTTTTTGCAACAGTGCTCACCATGTACAACTCCAATGACTAACTCATAGGATCATGTAATGCATATGGAGGATGTGAGAAATTTAAGACATACTAATTTTTAATAGGTGCGATAGAGTGATGAGGAGCCTAAAAAGATTGAACACTATTCTTATCAGAAGAGGAAGTAACCTCAAGAATATGAGAACTGACATAACCTTTAGCTGGGTTTGAAGTGCCTCAATAGCTTGAGGAAGTTCCAACTCGTCAGAAGGTAGATCGTCATAGATCTGTGGCTAGGAAATATTAGCAGAAGAAAAAAAAGAATCATCACCAAATGAATCAATGAATAGGTTGTGACAACCATGATCATAAAGTTCAAGATCATAGAAGGAGGAATCCTCATGATGTAATGAATCGCAAAGAGGGGAAATGAAAAACAATAAATTTCACCCTCTAAGTTTTCAGAAAGATGAGATGATAGGTTGGGAAGATCAAGAGTAGAAGAGTCATTCTCTCCACATGTGGATGAAAAATTGACTTCCCATGTATTTTGTGAATGATCAGAAGTAGTAACATCATTAGAAACTAAATTTTCACAAGATTCAACAAAAATGACAGAATTGTGGGAAATGTTAGGACGATGAAAGAGAGGTGTGAAAGGAAGAGAACCATTGATTGTCATTAATTATTGTTAAGCTATGGGCTACCCCACAAAATCATCATGAATGATATCCCAATTTGGCTGCTCAACACTAAATCCATCGAACACTTGATTCTCCTGAACATCACAAGAGATATTTGAAATAGGTGAACACGAAAACTCACGATCAAGAGGATTAGAGGGACCAAAGGATGGAGGATGAGGAGATAAATATTTATCATAAAAATCAAACTCATAGTCTAAACCTATGCTAACATTCTGAGTATCTGGGGTGGTAGATCAACAGATGAATTTTGAACCTCTCCCACCTCAACCTGGAGAACTAGAGTTGTTTGATGAGAAGAGGATGGAGGGTTACTTGGAATAGTAACCTTGTATGTCGCATATTTATATGATTTAACACTGACGTATGTTCGGAGCGGTTCAAAATATTGTAACCCGTGCAGATTTTCTGAAATGTGAACAAGATATTGAAATCTCCTTGACAAGAAATTCCAATTAACTTAATTTTTTGAAAATTCAAAGAAAAGATGCATGAAACCATTGTGAAAATCATGCAGTGACTAATTACTTGATTTTCACAATTCTAAAATTTTCTTGCACAAACATTTACAGTCATACATATCAAAAGCATCAAACAGTTTCGTGACAATATGTTTGAAAGGGTGTATGGAGGCATCAGTCAATGTGTGACAACATTCCCTTATGTGCCCTTCGAACATGACAATGAATAACATATAGCGAACATCCTCACAATGGATGTTATTCTCTGTGAAGAATTCAAGAAAATGAGCAATATGCTCAAATAAGTTTTTCTAACCCTCACCATCGAATTCGAGAGTTGACAAGTCATCTATGATACTCACTCGCACTTGCAGACATATGTTTCTCGAAAAACATGTCGGGGTTACTATTGTGGAAGAAGTCATTAAATGTGTGCAGAAATTCAAAATAGACTTAAGGGGCTTATCTTGTCATCTGGCCTTCCTTCTAGCACCATATATGTTGATGGTGTTGGAACTGCCAATAATCACGGGATCTCCCTGATATGATGTCCCAACTAGACCTCACACTGTTTGGAGTAGGAGTCCCAATAGTGGGTGGTAATGTTATGCATTGACTATGAAAACACAGAGAGTGAAATATGGTAACTTGTGGTAATATCAAGCGTGTGACTGTGCAGATTACATGGAAAATTTTAGGGGCTAATATTCGTAGATGGCCTAATTTTCCATGAACTTTACACATTAATGATTCACCAATTTACATTTTTTATAAAAATGATTCACCCAAATTTTACAATATAAAATTATTTTACCTTAAACATTGCCAACATTATATAAAGAATATATATAAAATCATTATAAATTTGAATATTTTTAAAAATATATCTCTAAATTTTTTATAGTTTGCATATTAGGGACTAGTGAGATTCACTAATGTTTTTAAACTTCAAGATAATTTTTCATCCTTGAAAGTTTCCTTGGCGGAGAATTAAGTGCAATGCATGAAGGTTCCAACACACAAAGGGAAAAGGAAGTCCACCCCTTGGAATCATGTAATAGTATGTAGCTTGAAAGGAGCACACAAGTATAATAACATCACAAGATAAGATGCAGAATAATCCACATGTTAATGTGATGAATTAATACAACAACATAAATTCAACAAGATTCATACAATTGTAAAAGAAATAGTTCATAAGAATAAACATAACTTAAGTAGCATACATTGAAAATACAACAATAATAGTCCGACTATATTCATAACATATTTATGAAAGTGTGTTAGCTCTGATTTTATTATAAGTAAAAGTTCCATTCATACATAAACCATTAACTTACCACTAGCCCCAATAGTGGAACATTAAAGTCAAGAACACTTGCTTCTCCAAAGAAGTATACTCACTCTACACTATAGATAATCCAAGGCTCTTCACAATACTCTCAAGCTCCTTCTAAGCCTAAGCCTAGCCAAAAGCCTGGCTCCCAAAATTTGTTTACATGAGTTGTGATGATACATTTATAACAAATGGGGGTGACTCTTCACATGCCCCTTTTTGACTCTTGAACTCCTCGCATGGCTCTTCAACTTCTTTAGAAGATGACTCATTACATTACAATATGACTCTTCACATTGCAACATGGACACTTGGAATTTCACTTTTAAAAATAATTACAATAATATTACATTTTCCACTCATTCCCGTATGAGACAAAAAGGGTAGAGACAACTTAACAACCTAAAAGGACAAAACACTATGATCCTGGAGTTTGGGTGAAGTCTATCTCAACAACATCTGCTCGATGCTTCTCGGTTACATATTGATGACAAGCTCGGTACTATGTGATGACATGCCTAAACTGTGTGATGGTGTCAGGCTCAAAGTGAACTCTAACCTCCATAGATCTCAGTACAATGACGTAGAGCCAGTCTTAACCTATTTCTCAAATAGGAGAAACACTGTTATGATCTGAATAGGACCACCTTTGTAGTTTTTCATGTTCTATCTATTCATCTCTGAGTCGTCCTTGGTAGAAATATGTTTCATTCACTCCAAATACTCTTCAACCTCATGTTGAACCTGATGCTTTCACTTAGATTGGGTGAGTGAGCCGACTGATGGGATCTTGTGGGTTTTGACCATGAATCCAAAACCACTATAAAACCGTACATATGAGGTCTAAATATTTCCAATGAGCAATGTGAGCTGCCTGTTGTCCTGAATCAACATTCAAACTCTTCCCTTCCCTAGATCTACCTATGGCTTCATCTTCTTTATCAAAGTAAGAGGTGCCCATTTATATCACATTTTCCATTCTTGCACTGTGGTGATGGAAGTTTTCACATGCCTAATATTCTTGATAAATTCTTTGCTCTGCTACTACAAACCATGCAAGTGAATGACTCCCTTATGTATGGTTATGAGCTCCTCAAATTGGTCCCACATGGTCTCTCCATGTGTCAATAATTCACCATGTATCATTACTCTCATTTCCCCCAAGAAGCCCTGTGTAGAGACTACATTTTCTATTGATGCATAGACTTGTTTTATCTCTTCCAGAGAAACCTGTAAGTTCTATGCCAATTTCTTATTCTCGGTCATCAAATACCGAGTGCTTGATCTTAACGCACCTACAAAATCCAAGTTGGCTTCATAAAATGACATTTAGATTCTATTTCATGTCTTCCACTATCATATCTCTCTAGTGAATGCAGGTGATGCATGATCGTCTAGAAAATTATTTCTCCATTCTTGTACAATTATCTTATGGAATCCATCATAAGACAGATTGTAGAAGTCCATTAGCAGATCATCGTCAAGACGAAGAACATGCCCTTCTTCGCTCTGAGCTAACTATGTAGCTGGAAGGGGTGGGGATTGAATGATGACCTTCGTGAACTATGAATCATATCAATATCTTAATCCTATAGCTTTGGTCCGAACTCCATGTCAGTAACATCAATCAAATCTTCGATTGGTTGAGAAAGCTCATGGTTTTGCATCTATTCACTCTCTCCCTCTGTTGCTAGCTGGTTTTGTTCTTTCTCTTCAACTTGAATCGATGTTGTTTCATTTTCCATTGTTCCTTGCCTTTCTTCTTGTTCCTTCTTTTGCTTCTCCCCATGTTCTCTCCTTCTATATTCATGTTCTCCACCAATTCTTTTTCTATTTTATGTTCCCTCAGTTCTACTTTCCTCAAGCTCTATTTTATATCTTCCTATTCTCTTCTCTCTGTATCCTTTACTTCCTCTTTTCTTCCACTACCAAAGCTGTTTGCATAAGTATTAAATCCACTTTCACTCTGGAGATTTTTTCTCCTTCTATTTTGTTAACAACCTTTCTCTTTCCCATATCTTGTACCGAGTTACTACCTTGTACTACTACTCTTGGAATTCCTCCCATGTCAATGTCAACTCCTTTTCTATAAACAATTGAGTGTCCACATATATTGGTAAGTTAAATGGAGCTTGCACAACTGATTCCCTAGTACTGATTTCAATGGTCTCTTTTGAAGAAACTCTCTTTGGTACCTATGGGATAGAAAAGACACTCATTGCAAGAAGATATAAGTCTTAAGCAAATATACTTACAAGGCATGATCAAGAAGAAAATTGGGCATCTGATTGGAAGGAGTGCCCAATTTTCATTGGCAAGAGGTACTCGCTTCCTCTAGGAACGGTGTATTGTGCAGTCCTACCAGCCAGGGATTAAGCTTTTGGCTTGATACTACACAATTCGCATTTCATCTTGGGTAGTGGCCTGGGATAGACTATGTATTGTGTAACCTTAGTGGCTAGGGAAGCATGCTCAGCCATGGAACTATGCAATGTGCAGTTGGGCTAGAATGTATTGCACACTTCACAGTTCCATAGCCCAAGCTCTCGGCTTGAGCCTTAGGATTGCATAGTGCCTAGCTGGGAAAAGTGAGAACTGGCCAAGGAAAGTGCATATCTACTGAAGGGAAGTGTGGAAAATGAGAAGATATGATATATAATGAAGTTTTGAGTGTAGATATGACTAGTTATGAGTGATTCATAATAGACGAAGTGTAGAAACTAAATAAATAGGAATAAAATCAAATTGTTGAGGAGAGTTGTCGCAACAAAGACCATTAGTTAGGAGGTTAGATTGTGACTTAGAAAGATCAAAAAAGTGTGAGAAATAGTGATCACAAGAACAAGTCAAAAATATAAGTCTCATTCAAAGCAAGAATACCTGATATAAGTGTAAGATAAGCTCTCATGAATAGAATGTTAGGATCCAAAACCTAAGTATATGAAATTTTGTGTACGATGGTAGTAGCCTCTACAACATGTTCCTTCACTCTTATTCTACTCTCTAGTGCCCCTTACTCCATAAAGAGACAACACATAGAGTCTCCAGGAGGGGTGCCACCTGTCACTGTTGCAAGTTGCTTCGTCTATAATGAAAATGGATAGATCTAATCTACTCTTCTAGGTTGGCCAACACCTAAGCTCCAATATAACAATCTAGAAATCCATGAATGTATTGCACATTATGCTCATCAACTTCATTGAACCTTAAACTATGACACTTCCTTTAGGACATCTTATCAAGGGTTACTTTGGGTCACCAACACATTATCCTCCACCATTCCAGTGGAACGTAATCCATTCACTATAATATCTACTCCTACTTGAGGTTTCCAACCACCCAGGTCAACCTCAACAATTGGCTCCCACGGGATATAAATAAATTTGTCAACACATGGACCATCCACCTAACCAACAATCCAATATTCACCCAACAAAGTCAAAATACATGGCTGCACATGTTGTTGTAGTTTCTCTTCTGGTTAAGGAACCCAATTATCTAATGTTGTAGCCCACAAAATTACTCCAATTGACCTCCAAAGACTATGGCTTATCCCTGCTTACACTCCTACTCACTCGATGTACCTTTAGTCCACCTGTGCTTGTTGTTTAAGGCTTTTGATCCTCAGAGAATAGTTATGTAGACATGCGGCCTTGTCTTGCAGAGAGAAATATGGTTGTGACCCCCCAAAGAGTGATGAAATAGTCCCCAATAGTCATGCACAACCTCAAAAATATCCATTAAGGACTACGGCCTTCTGCTGCTCAACCTTGGCCATTGAAATAGGTATGGACAAACCGAAAACCACCCTCTTCTTTCAATCTTAGCCTCCCTCCTTGAGCTCAGTTGTCGTGTTGAGAAATCTATGGTTTGTTTCTCTCCTAGATGAGTAAAAATGATCACATTCACCTTCTATTTATAGAATTTATAAGGGCTCCATGAATTCACCAATGGACATGTGTTTTGGACTAAACCATTTCAAGACTACATGACTTGACTGTCCAAAAATCCATTACCAACTTAAAAAACTCATAACTCACTAAGGACAACTTGGATTTTGATGATTATCATAGCATTGGATTCTCCTTGTCGTCCTCTATCATCTACATCCATCATATTTCCAAAGTTCCACATGGTTGTTTCGCAAACATTGCTTGGTGAAAAAAACCATCCTTGGGTTCCAAGCCTAACAGTGACTCTTTTGGTGCTACAACCTCCAAACCCTAAACCCTAGGGCTTAGAGTACCTCCCAAGCTACTTTGTAACACCCCCTTCTAGGTCTACCAAAAGTAACAATTCCAACCAAGGTAAACATGAGAAGAGAGGCTACTATGTCCAATTCCACCTCCTATTTCATCTTAAGGAAGTGGAATTGATGGAACATCATATACATTCATTCAACATCATCAACATACCACTTAGGAGACAATTCAGCCACTCAGACATCCTGCTCCTAGGTCCCACTACTCTTATGCTGCTCTTAGGCCTTAGTTTCTCTCATGTTATTGGAAAGCGAGTGACCAACAACCTAAAGTCACTCTCACATGGCTGTCTACCTGTGACCCTGGTCCAGAATTGCCAGTTTTGTACCAGTGACCCCAGGATTTGAGCCACTTTTCTAGCCCAGAATCCTGGTCTTTGCCCAAAACTTGTTATAACTTTCAAAAATCATTAAAAAAATTATAACCATGTTGATCAACCAAAAATACACCTTAGGAATATTCCTGAGCATCACCAACTAGGACTAACATTCAATTAAATGCTTGGCATCAATGCAAGCTACAGGTTTATTATACAAGACAAAGCATAAATGAATGAAACAACTTATGAAACATCATTAGAAGTATCAACTCCTTCTCCATTGAACTAATAGATCCTCAATTACGTCTTTCATCCATCCATTTAACCATTACAAGTAAATACATGAAATAATCCTGACGTAAACGAGTCATACAACCATGCTTATAGCTAACATTAAACCATGTAAATATTAAAGGTATGACAACCATTAAATCCACATATAAATCAATGAAAATGTAAGGAACTTAGCTTTGATTAATCATAGGAAAATCTGACTAGGTTCAGGACTTTTACGTAACACCCAACCCTAGACATGCTTGAACCAAATCTCTCTTTTAGCTAGTCACCCCCATGCCATATTCCAAGCATGAATGTGGAATCTCATAGAACAACCAATCGAAGAACAACTAGGGGAACCCAGAGGTTAAACCACCTCCACCCTCATCAAACTGTGATCAAACCAAGATTGGTGCTCTGATCACAACCGAAAAAAATTTGGAATTCCATCCAAAATCCATTGCTATCCTTCAGGAATTTTTTGTCTCCTTGTCTCTCAGGATTTACTGTAGTCCAAACCCACATTACTAGGCCATAAAACGAGACTAATCCCTCAGGCTTTATCGTGTATCCTACCAATGTTAGTTAACAAATTCCTAGGCCTTTGGGAATGAATATTGAAACCACCTCTGCCCCATATTCCGAAATCCATCCGGCAATTCCAAAGTTCTAAAACCAAAATAAACATCCCAATAGACCATGGCATCCAAAAAAATACTAGGCTAGGGTCAAAACCACTATCATAACCTGGCAAGACCATGCCACTGACAGCAGGAGAACCATACACCAACATGCAAATCCATGCATGTCCAAGCTAGCTAGGAAATCACACGTGCCAAAGGTTACCTGCAAGTATTCCTGCTGAAGCTACTTGATCTAGCTTTCCTTTCCTTGATCCTTGATTTCTTCTTCTTTCCTTTGCTTTATTTTCCTTTTGTTTTCTTTCTTTTGCTTTCCATGCTCCAAATTAGAGTGCTCCAAGAAAACTCTAAGTGACTAAGAGTATGAGAGAGAGAGAGAGAATATTGAGAGATCTCCAAACTTGAACTTGGCAAGCGATTAATAATATTAAAATATCTTTTAAAATGTCATATATAAATTCAACATTGAACTAAAAATTATACATCTTTTCCTAGTAAATGCAGAGATGATACACAAGAAAACACTTATCTTATAATACATCTCATATTGCTAATATAAAAAAAAAATCACTAAAATTCACCAAATTATAACTATATTTTAAATTATTATTATTATTATTAATTAAAAAAAAATTGTTGAAGACACATATGTTTAAGCATTTAACAATATTCTTAACCTAACTTGGATGATGTGACTTATGGGGAGGGAGGAGGGCAGGAGTGAGGGTAGGTTGCTACCATTCCTCTCAACCAAGGGATCGGGGGACATGGTGACAAACCACTTAGAGTGTTTTAATGATGATGTGCTACAACATCATTGTGGCCTTTATGTTGTACCATACCACACATATTATGGTATAGGTGTTGATTTGGTTCACTTCCAGTTTTTGCAATAACTAGTCCATCATGTGTGTGGTGTTAATGATATATTATATTTTACCCATGGCACTCAACTTGCAACAATTAGTAGATCTTTTTATGGTGGAGAGAGCTTCAGAGTGTAGGGAAAGCTTGGAACTTAGGGGATAATGTAGGTTTAGGATGGTGGTATACCTAACCTCACTAAGTCACAATTTTCTTAGCTAACAAACCATTTGAGGGCCAGGATTCCCTCTTATAGAGGAAGATACTTCCATACTTGTGCAGCCACATCGACTCAAAACTGGTAATGATCTCTTAATCTCTAGAATTTGGTTTTATTTGTTTTTTAAGGTATCATGCAAGTCGATCAATGATAGAACAAATATAAGGTGCAAGATTTTAGTATTTCTTCATTATTTTTCTTTCTTCACACATCATCCCTTAGTACCTTTCCCCTCTACCCTAGTCAAAGTTTAGTTTCTTTCCTAGCCTCCTACTACGCCTCCCATCTTCACAATTGTGTCACTTCTCATTCCCTCTTTCTAGCACTTTCCACTTCCAACTCCATTTTCATTGTGTGCTTGCAATGAGTTTCCTTTTCGATATCTTTTGGTGGCTTTTACCATGGGGGGTTCGCTCAATGAACCTCTGACATATTACATGCATTCATGGTATATTAAAAAATACCCTTAATTTCATTGCATATTGGAGAATAAATCTAAAAATCATATTATTTAATCCCCTACCAATACGAAGCCAATACATATTCCCAATTTAAAAACCCGCTATTTTGACCATATATTTCAGGTACAAATTTCTCATTAACATTTATTATACCACTTTATATTTTTTCATTTACATTGAGCTTCATTTTTTACACCTTCCAGTATAAAAACCCTTTTCTCCTATATATCCACTAATATTTTATGTCATTTTTGGCTCAATATATATCCCCCAATATGAGCACATGTGGTTTGGTATTTCTCCCCAAGTGGATCCCCCATGGTTGTTACCTTCGGGTGTGTTAGTTTTATTTCCTATTTTCCTGTGTCAACCCTCATAAGTTACCTCTTTGGGGGTGTCTATGGCTGTGGATATATCAGTTCTAGCCCTCAACTTATGTATTTCTTCTTCTAGCATCTTGTATTTCTTTGTTTAGCACAACATTTTCTTGATATTTCCTATTCCCCCACCCTATCTTCCATGCGTCGTTATAAGGTTTGAGTCCAGAGGGGTGCCTGTAGTACTAAGAGTGGGCCCATAAGAATAATATATGCATTCGTCATTGATTCGAGGACTTGGCATTACACTACCATGAAATCACACCAAGTGATATTCACAAAGAAATTATGCATGCTAAAGAAGAAGAGTTTACACAGTGACATTCCCTTTGTGGCATAGATGTTCTACCTGAATTTAAAGATTGGACTCAAGACATAGGTCACTTGAGAGGTCACTTCGGTCAATATATGAAAACAAAATGGGCCACACACCCTTGGACATACATGAGTATCAAAAATATATTCTCCATTAGCTTCAGCACTTACATAAACATTTGAGGGACATAGATTTTAGGATGGAGTGAATGGAAAAACGTCCTGGTAAGCTTAGGAGGGAAAATATTCGAGGTATCTAAGGAGCCCATATAGGTTGAAATTTTAGATTCAAATAACTCTAACTAGTCACCTATCATGTCTATGTTCTATGTTCCCTATGGTAAAGACTCTTCATTGCCAAGATGTTTAGGCTAGTTTATTAGTTTTCTTTTGTTTATTTTTATCTCACCTAGTATTTAGTTGGTCGTCTCCTCCCAAAGGAGATTTAATTTTTGGATAAGATGTTTGTTTTAGTTTTCCTTGTACTCTCCACTTTTGAAGGCAATACAATTTTCACTAAAACAATATTCTTAACCTATAAATGTGAAAAAAAAAATTATTCTATAAACACATTTTGATAAAATATTATAAAACAATATCACGGCTTATTAATACTATATGCCCAAAAAAACAACTAATATTATATCACATTTTTTAAATTAATCAATTTAATTAATAAATAGAAAATACATAAATATTTTTAAGAGAAACCTAATAATTACTAAAACTATTGTATAATATTTTATAAAAATTAAGTATCCACCATTCACTTAGTAATTAAATTAAAATTACAAAAAGTCCTTTTCTAAACATCCTAACATCCTTATCATGGTAGGTACAATCCTTCAACGTTGTCAAAGAGAGTTTTTTTAATACAAGAACATTTTAATTGCAAAGAACTGAGCGCAATTCTCAACACTTTTAGCATAGAGTTTTCAACTTGGCTACATTTTAATAAACTTGGCAAAATCCTTCAACAGTATCGTTAGGGGGAATCCATGTTTCAAATAAGTGTGGTACAGATTCCTTATCATCATTTATGTAACAAGTTGTGACTCCACACAGATTTTATGTTTGGTTGCTCGAAAATATGAATATCACTCATTTTTCTTAACTTTGAGATTTTGATCGACGCACTAAGGAATATACAGATCCTATATTAAGGTCGTCTTTTTGGAATTGAATATTTGGATAGGTAGTTACTCATGATTCCATAAATCAATTTTTAAAGTATTTTTACTTGAATTTAATTTTAATTAATGGTATATATGTGAATGGTAAATTTATTGTATCAAAAGGGATGGAGGAAAGGTAATTTTTAACTTTTCTCTATATATCCAAATATTTAATCCATATAAATTCAAATTAATCAAAGAAGTGTAATCAAATAAGAAGTTAAAATGTTTACAAACAATATATTTCTTTACACCGTAATTTTTATTCGAAAACCTTACAAAATCTATGACAATAAGTTGACAATTCAATCATTTTATTGCATTTTTTGCAATTTTTTATATGTCTTTGAATAAGAAGAAGAAAATAATTTTTTTAACATCCACGAGTCCAAAGATAGCCTATAGGACATATTTCTTCTCCATATCATTCTTGTATGCCTCCCCTTTCATATGAAGCCTCACAATAAATGCTCCCAGCTTCTCCACAAAGCTAAATAGGTTATCCCAAGGGCTAGCTGCTAGAGAGCGTAGATTTCATGTTGTTTAATTTCTTGGGAATTCACTAAATGTCAACAATTAGTTCAATAATAATCAATTTTGTCATAGCCACACAATTTATCATATGCTTGAAGAGATTTTCTAGCTAAAACAATTTTTTGATAATGTATCTCGTCGTCACATTTATAGGGAGTGCAATACTGAAGGGGATGTCCTATCTAAGGAGGGAACTAGACAACATTTTGGGATCCTAGTAAGCTTTAGAGAATATGGATGGTGAGATACAGGAATATATGCACCCATATTTCATAACAAAATAACTTCATGATCTACAAAAACAATTATATTTTTCTAGATGATTTCATTTTTTTTCCTCTATTTTCTCAACTTTACAGTCAAATAATTCTAATGTGAATTGTTAGACACTACCAACATAGACTCTAGACACTATCATATTGTTATGTATAATGGACTATTTTATTTTATGATATATATGTTGAGAAATTTTATGGTTTCTCGCTTTTAATTTTGGGAGCTCCAAAGGACATTTTTTGTTGAATTCCCAAGGGGCATCTACTCTATATAACCTTTTATTCTTTAATGGGAAGTTATGACTTTTTCTTTCATAAATAAAATGATTTCAAATATCGAATTCCTTCAATTGATATTATAATATATTCAAAAAAATTTAATCATATATTTCTTATTATGATTGTATATATTAAGTACACTTTTATTCTATCTCATACATTTACAAGAGAAAAAAACCATTAGGGAATCTAATGTTTTTAAAAATTATATATTTAGCTTTTTACTACATCGATAAATGTTTTATATATTGGAATTGGAGTTAAGGAATTTATTTTTTTATTCAAAAGGATGGCTTAGATTTAATGACAAGAAAATATTCTTCATCTAATATAGGAATGAAAGGGTGATATTTGGTCGATTAGCATATTATGAATTACTCTTTTGTTTAATAATTTGTGTTTTTTAATTATTTGTCTTCCCCATCACCTATTTGGATTCTCCTCCAATGCTTCACATTCACATTCTCTTCAAAATTGTTGGTAGTTACTTGCATATGAATGTGTGGCAGACATAATCCTTATTAGTCAAGATAAAAATAAGAGAATATCATCAAAAGAAGTTGAAATAGAAGGATGCATAGAAAAATCCACCATCCCTGAATAACATCATTGATCGGTGTAGTCCTACAACATATAACAAGTCCACATTCATTTTTCTCAAGGGATGATCTAAGAGGATCTCGTTAGATCAGTTACACAGGTTTAGTTTCGTCGTCAACATTCAGTGTCCAGTGTCTTCAGCTTCGACAGTGATGTTTATGGTTCAGGTTCTCCAATGATGTCAATGGTTTTCATGGTGTTCAAAGGATAGGGTTTTCTATTTGGTTGTTGATAATGTTCATCGTGAGCACCGCCAGAGTTTGCTTGTCAATTTTGTTCCATGGTTATCATCATTTGGGCTTATATGTCACTTTGTGATTTTTTTTTTTAAATTGGTGTTTTTTAGAAGAAAGTGATGTATACCTAAAACATAATGACTAAAACCTAGCCCTAAAAACCTATGGTAAAAAACATGTAATTCAAGACTGGACACCTAAAACCCTAAACTAAACCTAAACCCATCTATTAAAAATGCATTAAAAATCTATAACTCTAAGTCCTAAACCCACTCAAGTTATTGCAAAACTTTATAAAACATTACAAATGAAAATAAAATAAAAACACAGTCATAAACCGCATGAGTTAAGCATAGCGGGACCATGACAATGAGGTCATGTGAGTAGTTTCGTTGGAAGTTAACTCACAGTCGAGGTTTACAAACAATGGAGCCTAACCGCTTGGAGAATCCACATAACCATTGTTATGTGAGTGATGGAGATAGCCGCCATGGTGTCAGAACCACCGGGTTAAATGTAGCACCGAAATAGTCATCAAAACTACCGACATATGAGCAGGCCGGATTAACTGCCAACTGTCATTGTTTCAACAAAAAGTCAGCGGAACTGCTAGAGCCCAAACTATCGGGTTTATTTGCCTACACACATGTGTTGTCTCCCTCCTCCACCCGGTTAGTAAATAGCTAACGGTTTTGAGTTATTATAAGGTTGAAATGTGGCTTTTTGGACTCGAATGTTGTTATTTGATTCGCGTGGAAGCTCTTCTAGGTTCAGCCCGCCTCCCTTGAAGGTGCTAATAGTGGCCCTATCATCCTCATTGTCTATGGTTAGTGCTTCATCTGGAAATGTTATTGCACTGGAAGCCTTTGTGTGCAGCATATTGGCAGCCTTTGAAGTGCCGATGGCCGAGCTAGTAGACACCGTACCAGCCTACGACGTGCGGCTCTGCAACTCCTGCAACTCGGTCTGGATAACACCTAGTATGATCTATTACTTTTGTTCAAATTGTTGGAGGGCCTCTGCAGTCACATATTTGACTGTCTCACCGATATCATGTAAGTCACCCTCTATCAAAGTGATAGGGTCCAGCAAGGTCCTGGTCACCTTGGATTTCTTTCTAGACCCTCCCTTCTACAGCTATCTTGGGCACTTAATGTGGGCAAACTTCTCTTGAGGGCCCACACTGTGTTGTTCTATTTCTTCCTCTCTTGTCTCAGGTGAAGGTGACCACACACCTTTGTCAGAGCCATGCTCTACTGCACTTCGCTACTCACCTGCCTGCTCTTCTGTCAGTTCTGCCTCGGCCTTCTCAGCAGCCTCATTTTTTCTCTTTTATACCAGCTCTGCCATCTTCAGCTTAGCCTCCTCCTCCTTCTTCTACATGGTGGAATTACTATCACCCACTGCCAAGTTTGTGGTGGTGTGCCCCTCCACTGACCATTGATCGAGCACAACATCAACGATGTCATTCATGGCCAGATACGACCAATCGTACCACTTCTCCATAGGGTCCTTCTGCTGCCTGATAAATACTCGATGGAAATTGGCTTTGAACTCGGCATAGCTCTATAGTTTTACGTACACTATGGGAGACAATCACAGCTTATGGATGATGGCCATCCTGATATTCATCTCCACCAAGATCCAGAGGATCTTGCTATCCGAACTCATTGTGCATCCTTGGTAACCCACAGTGAAGCGTACTTCGCTGCTTTAGGGAGGTCTGGCATGACCGAAGGGAACTGGATATCCTCTAATAGCTACCACGCTACAAGCACAATTGACAGCAAGAGCCACATGTACTTGAATGTCTGGCTTTTATCTTGTGCTTCGTGGTAATTCGCTGGGAACTCTCCACGAAGGTAGTCTAACCAGTTAAACTAGACTCCTTTCGTGCATTGTTTTGCTAGCGCAATGATAGGCGCAGGCACCTCATCAGTGCGACACTTCTGCATCACCTTCCCTACAAGTATCTTTATTGCTACCTTCAACAACAGGGTCACAGATGTTGGAGATAGTGTACCCACGCGACTTCTTCACTAGCTTGAATTTTTCCTTCATTAACTCTGCAAGAGCCTATTCGCCACCCTTGCCACAAAAGATCATTGTTGGATTCTCACTTGTATATGGCAGGAAAGTTATGTAGTGAATCAACATATATATGATGGGTATCAGCTCCTCCATCCACAGACACCAATCATGCACCAAGCACAACATTCGCTTGATGACCAAAATTGTCACCGAGTTGCGGTTATAGTGTGGCACCTAGAGTACATTGAGTAACCCTGCGTTCTCTACTGCTTTGAGCCACCTCTGCGGATCCAACATGGTCATTCCCGTATTTTTATCTATGATGCGGCACATCAGCTGCTTGGTCCCCAGGTGCAGGAAATTCTTATGGTCCACTAAGTCCCAGTCTTCAAGCTTCAGTATAGGTACTCATCCCAGGTGCGAACCATTGAAAGCAATTTATTTGGTAGCGAAGGTGTTTGCAGGGGAGTCTTACTCTCATCAATGTCCTTTGGGACCTTGGATTTAGGCTTGCCTAGAGGGACATACTCCAACAACCGTGTAATAGGGTCCACACCCTAGGTATCAACCTCCTCTACTTCCACTCCCACATCCTCATTGTCCAGCGGGATGTCTTCTATATATTCTTTGACTTCTAGGTTTATATTGTTTCCTTTCTCTTGTGCAGTGGGATTTAGTGGGTTTCGCCTTGCTGAGGTGCGCACTGATATGGCAGGCTGCTTGCCCTTCTTGTCCTTCACAATCTCTTTGGTTGGGGTTCACTTTGGTCTTGGTGTTCTTAGGGATTTAGGGACCTCCACCAATACCTCAACCACTTCCGAAGCAGTTACTTCTGCCTCTCTCTTCGTTTCCTATGTTGTCTCTTATACTACTTGCTCTATATTGATAACCTCTAGGGGTGTTGGCATAACAATCTCTATCAGTGCTCGTGAAATCTCTAGAAAGTTCACAAATGTAGGATTTTGTTTGAGAGCCTTGAATAACTCTGGGTTCATAGGTGTAAGCTCAACAACTGAATACTCAAAATGCCAAGTGTTTCTTGCTGGACAGCCATTTGTAATTTACAGGGCATTTTTAATTCAAATCCTACCATTCCCCCCAAAATCGGATCATTAATGGCAGATTGGCGACAGATTTTGAAGGATCTAGGCCATAAATTTCATCTTAAATGGCGGACGCCTACTCCATTTTGCCTCACTTCTACCATATTTTCATGAATAGTGACCATAACGGTCACTTTCTGACCAACCTATGCGATTTATTCCTAGGTAGTGTAGCTCCCTCCACACTATCGTGGACCCAATGACACTTCCTTGCTTCGCACCATCTTCTAATCGTCCAGCTCCCTAGCCCGGGCAGTGTAGTTTATAGTCACATGCCTCCTTTAAGCTTCCTGGAGCTCTAATACTATGCTACCTTCATCTAGTCACATGGCTAGGCCGCCGATGTATGGCTCCAATCGAATGCCATTCACCTTTCCTAGGAAGGGTTCTCTATTTAATCTGACTAGCTGTACTGCCCCCCCATTGGTAATTTCCTTAATGATATAGGGCCTTAACCAGTGCATCCTAAATTTCCCTGGAAATTTATCAAAATTACTATCATATAACAAAACTAGGTCATTTACCATAAATGAGCGCAACTGTATTGATCATGCCATGCCTTTTCGCATTTATTTTGGACTTTTTGGTCAAATCCAGCAAAAAATCTCTCTTCTTCGAGCTCATACAGCTATCTGAGCCTCTCCTCCTAGGCTCCGTGATTCGCCATACCTGTAAGCACTACTATCCACAGACTAAGCAGGATTTATTCCATAGGAATTACCGCTTCAACCCCATAGACGAGCGTAGAGGGGGTTTTTCTGGTCAACTTCTTGCATTTTGTTTGATAAGCCCATAATACTATAGGCATGCATAGGTCCCAATCACCTCACTGAGAATTTCAAACCTTTGTCAGTGCATTTTCTAGCAATTCTTTGAATTCTTCCACCGTCCCATTAGTCTACGGGTGATAAGGCATGCTCCTTTGGTGGTATACCTGAAATTCC
The DNA here is from genome assembly GCA_031772625.1 of Pinus tabuliformis. NCBI lineage: Eukaryota > Viridiplantae > Streptophyta > Pinopsida > Pinales > Pinaceae > Pinus > Pinus tabuliformis. Next base: position 1,015,477,085 of record CM062818.1, read on the forward strand.
TCCGTCAGCGTACTAACCATCTCATTCAGGAAGTGTGTACCACAATTCACTCATCAAGATCTTTTGATAGCCAAATCATGTCAACACATGCTCAAATAGGAACTCTGCGGTAGTTGTGCCCATGGAATCCTTCGTCGGCTGCACCTCTACCCAATGAGTCAAATACCTGGTCACAGTGATAATGTAACTTAATCCTGTCTCTCCTTGTGGCTGAATGGGTCCTATAAATTCTATCGCCCATTTCTCAAATGGTTGCAACGTCATTTGTGGATTCAAAGGCGTCTCATCCCTCTGCAATGGCCTGCCAATCCTTTGACACACATTACACACCTTTCAATATGCTTTTGAGTCCTAATGGAGGGCTAGCCACCACAACCCTGCGTGTAGAATATTTTGTGTGGTTGCTCTCCCTGCATAATGTCCTCCCGCGTTGCCCCCATGATCATCCGTGAGGATGCTGCTCCTTTTGAACTCAAGTACATACCAACACAATATCTCATTAGTCACCATCTTGTATAGATGCCCAACAATGACATAGAAATCTACTGCACGCACCACTAATTCCTTTTTCTACATTGTATCCTTCCGGTGCAGTACATATTGTTAGGAAATGTATTCTACCCTCAAAATGACCATCCGCGATGCGCACTGCAAATAGTTGTGCGTCAGGCAATCCCTCCCCCAAACTAGTGGGCTCTTTCCCTGTTTCTATGCGCGATAGATGGTCTAGTCCCACATTTAGTCATCTAGGCTTCACAATAACTTCAAAATCATACTCCTCGAACAATAAGAGCCAACCATAGATTCTCTCCCCAAACATAGGCTTATTAGCTAGGTACTTCAACGCCGAGTTATCTGTATACATCTTAAAATGGCCTCCCAGCAAATAGTGCCTATATTTCTGGAGCGCATATACCATGGCCAGCCCTTTGCACTCGTTGGTGGAATATTTCTTCTCTACTTTGGATAATCTTCAGCTTGTGAACATGATAGAATGATCTAAGCCTTCTCATCCAACCTATGTCATTACTGCTCCCAACGCTATACATGACCCGTCGACATGTACATGAAACTCTTTCTTCCAATCTAGGAAGACTAGAATCGATGTGGTGACCATATTTTCTTTCAATATATCCAAGCTCTTTGTACAGTCATCGTTCCAATAGAATGTGACATCCTTCTTCAAACATTTCTCCATCAGCATGTTGGGTTGTGTTATATTCTTTCCATGTAGTTAACAGGGGGTTTGAAGGGCACCCAAAACCACACTTTATGGGGTCCGGGGCAGCGCCCCAAAAAATTTTGGTTTTGGACCCTATGTTAGGTTGGGCAGACCCACCTATGGTTTTGTGCATGATTTTAGCACATTTTTTTTAGACGCGATGGTTTTCGGTACATGGTGTTGGATGCTTCGACATGTATAAATATGTATTGTAACATTGAAAGGAACATAATGAAAAAATCAAGGTGGTGGTCTCGATTTTGGGATCCAGGGGAAAATCTCTATTTATATGTGTTCTATGTGTTATGCTATCACATTGTTTATTTTCTGTGTTTTAGAATTCATATGCAGGTAATTTCTGTACGGGGTTAAAGCCTACATTTGGATCAGAGTAGCTTTGGCTTCAAGTGGATTCCTTTGTTGTTGAGGGGTTGCGCTCGACGTGTGGTAGACCCTGTTCAGTGGGAGATCTGCAAGATCGATTCTGGTGGTGAAAGAAGATGGTGAGCAGTGGAAAGATAGAGATCAAGAAAGTTAATGGCTGGAGTTTTGAGTTGCGGAAAGTCAAGATGGAGGATCTGTTGGTGGATAAAGATCAGTGGATTACGGTAGATCCAGGTACTAAACCAACGGTAGTTTCCGATGAAGAATGGAATAAGTTGGATTAGAAGGAAAATAGCACAATACGATTTTGTGTCTTAGCTTTCGTATTGTTGAATGTATCAGGGGAAGCTACGGTGAAGGCTTTGTGGGACAAGCTAGAGACTTTGTACCAATCTAAGTCTCTCATGAATAAACTGTTCCTGCAGAAAAAGTTCTATAACTTGAGGATGAATGATGGAGACTCGGTGACAGAGCATCCAAACGCATTTAATATTGTGGTAAGTCAGTTAGTATCTGTTGGAATTAAAATTTCAGATGAAGATAAGTGCATTAGTTTGTTGTGTTCTCTACCAGATTCGTGGGATACTCTGGTTATTGTAATAGGTAGCAATGCAACTGCCTTGTAGTTTGATGAAATAGTCTCAGCCTTGTTGATGGAGGAGATGAGAGAGAAAAATGTGGAGAGCTAGAATGGTGATGCCTTATTTGTACAAGGACAGTCCCAGAATAGAAAAAAATAAAAAAAAATAAATAAAAAATAAAAAATAAAATAAAATTTCATCGAGTGGGAGATCTAAATCTAAAGGGAGATCTAAATCTCCAGGAAAACCTGTAAAGGTGGTGTGCTAGAAATGTGGAAAGGAAGGGCACTACAAAAGGGAATATAAATCTAAAGCTCCTGACAGAGGAAAGGGATCTGATGAGGCTCCTTCTGCAGAGGTGAAAACCACCTCAGATGAAGGTGGGGATGTGTACTTGGCTTCTTCAAATACACATGTAGATTATGAGGCATGGTTGATTAACTCAGGTGCATCCTTTCACTTCACTCCCCATAGAGAGTGGTTCTGCGAGTATGAGAAATATGATGGTGGTTATGTCTTCTTGGGGGATGACAGGAAGGCTAGAATCGTTGGTCATGGAAAGGTAAAGTTGAAGTTTCAAGGTGGAAGGGTTAGAATGCTTCCAGGTGTTCTACATATTCATGCATTATCTAGAAATGTGATTTCTGTTAGCAAGTTGGATGATGCAGGTGTAAAAACAGTGTTCGAGAAGGATACCTGCAAGATGGTTCACGGAGCACCAATATTGATGCAGGGAGTTCAGATTAGAACTCTGTACAAGATGCAAGGTAGCATTGTTATTGATGGGTGCAATATTTCTGTGGTTCCTGAAAGTGGAGTAGAAAATCTAGTGGTCTCTGGAGGGAATACCATGTTGTGGCATCAAAGGCTTGGACATATTGGAGAAAAGGGCCTTCAGATACTTCATGGTAAAGGTATGGTAGAAGGTATGAGTAATATATCTCTGGATTTTGATTTCTGTGAAAATTGTGTATATGGGAAGCAGAATCGGGTGAGTTTCCCCTCTAGTAGTAAGAGGGAGAAACAGATATTAGAACTTGTGCATAGTGATGTGTTAGGACCTAGGAAGGTTCCATCACTGGGTAAGTCAGTGTACTATGTACCATTTATAGATGACTTCTCAAGGAATACATGGATATATTTCCTTAAGAAGAAATCTAAAGTCATTGACAAGTTTAAAGAATTTAAGGCTCTAGTGGAAAACCAAACAAAGAATAAGATAAAGGTGTTGAGGACAGATAATGATGGAGAGTTTTGCAGTAAGGAATTTGAATAATTCTGTAAGAAGTGTGGTATAGCACAGTAGAAGACTACTCCATATACACCACAGCAAAATGGAGTTCAAGAAGCATGCTCAGTGGTGCTGGGTTAGGACAGGAATTCTGGGAAAACGTGTGTATACCGCATGTTACCTAGTGAACAAGTCACTTTCATCAGCGTTGGAGGATAAGACTCCATAAGAGTTATGGACTGGTAAGAAACCCTCTCTTTCACATCTGAGGGTATTTGGATGTGATGCAAATGTACATGTTCCAAAGAAGAAACGAACCAAGTTGGATAGTAAATCTGAAAAGTGCATATTTATTAGGTATAAGGATGGTTTAAAGAGTTATAAGCTTTGGAACCCAGTCACACGGAAGGTTGTGTACAGTCGAGATGTGGTGTTCAGAGAGGTGAAAGATGTTATTAAACATGAAGTCCAACAAAAGGAACCTAGGAAGATAGAGTTTGAGCTAAAGGAGGAAGAATTAGACTCTACAGCAGAGGAGGAATCAAAAGATAAAGAGCCACAAACTCCGGCTGTGAGAAGATCGGGCAGCCTGAAAGGTATAGTCCATCTGCTTACTATTCAAATTTTGATTTATCTCTTACTGACGATGATCCCAGAACTGTGAAGGAAGTAGTAGATTTAGAGGATGGAAAACTCTGGAAAGAGACCATGGTTGATGAAATGGCATCTTTGCACAGAAATGAGGCTTGGGATCTGGTGGAGTTGTCGACTGGAAGGAAACCCATTGGTAGCAAATGGGTGTTCAAAAAGAAGACAAGTGCAGAAGGAAAAGTGGAGAAATACAAATCTCGATTCGTAGCAAAAGGTTATTCCCAGGTGCCGGGAATTGATTTTGGTGATATTTTTTCTCCTGTTGGCAAGGTAACTTCTATTAGATTACTTTTATCTATTGCTGCTGCTTTTGATTTTGAGGTAGAACAGATGGATGTGAAGACAACATTTCTTCACGGGGATTTGGAAGAGGAAATTTACATGAAGCAACTTGAAGGCTTTGCAGCGAAGGGTAAGAAAGAACTGGTATGCAAGTTAAAGAAGTCTCTGTATGGGTTAAAACAGTCACCAAGGATGTGGTATCAAAAATTTGATACATTTATGTGGGGACTTGGCTTCACCAGAAGCAAAGCAGATCACTGTGTGTATTTTAAATTAGTTGCTGACCATGTTATTTATCTGGTCTTGTATGTGGATGATATGTTGCTGGTTGGAAATGACAAAGAAATTATCTGGGACTTGAAGACCCAATTGTCCTCCAAATTTGACATGAAAGATATTGGTGCTGCAAACTATATTTTGGGCATTGAAATTAAAAGAGATCAGGCAAGGAGGAAGCTCTGGTTAAACCAGAGGAAGTATGTCGAGACAATACTGCAGAGTTTTATTATGCGGGATAGTAAACCGATGAAGGTTCCTATTCCTGTAGGTGTGAGGTTATCTGTTGAACAACGTCCCAAGACACAAGAAGAGGGAGAGGACATGTCCCATGTTCCATATGAAAGTTCAGTCGGTAGCCTGATGTATGTAATGGTCTATACTAGACCAAACATTGCACATGCAGTGGGAGTATTGAGTAGGTTTATGTCAAAACCAGGAAAGGACCATTGGACAACAGTGAAGCGGGTTTTCAGGTATTTGCGTGGAACTAGTGATTATTGTTTGTGCTACCAAGGAAGACTAGGATTGGACAAAGTGTTGGATATTCATGGCTTTGTTGATGCAGACTGGGTTGGAGATCTGGATCAGAGAAGATCTACAAGTGGGTATGTGTTTAACCTATTTGGAGGTGCAGTCAGTTGGATGAGTAAGAAACAATCTGTAGTGGCACTATCAACTACAAAAGTAGAATACATGGCAACCACTCATGCAAGCAAGGAAGCAGTTTGGTTACAAAGATTGTGTTCAAGTATGGGGTTAGTACAGGAAGCTATAAGGATAGACTGTGACAGCCAAAGTGCAATTTTCTTGGCAAAGAACCCTGCATATCATTCAAAGACAAAGCACATTGATGTTCAGTATCACTTTGTGAGGGATATGATAGAAGACAAAAAGGTGTTGCTGGTAAAGGTGGACACTATGAAGAATACTACAGATGAATTGACAAAATCTGGGAGCTTTGAGAAGTTCTCTTTGTGTACAAAGACAATGGGCATTTCAGTGCTGAGAAAATGACTAAGCTCTCTTGTGGCCCCCTGTGGAAAGAAAGCAATAGGTGGGAGAATGTTGGGTTGTGTTATATTCTTTCCATGTAGTTAATAGGGGGTTTGAAGGGCACTCGTAAACCCACTTTATGAGGTTTTGGGAAGTGCCCTGGAAAATTTTGGTTTTGGACTCTATGTTAGGTTGGGCGGACCCACCTATGGTTTTGTGCATGACTTTTGCAAGTGTTTTTTGGATGCGATGGTTTTCGGTCCATGGTATTGGATGCTTCAGCATGTATAAATATGTATTGTAACATTGAAAGGAACATAATGAGAAAATCAAGCTGGTAGTCTCGGTTTTGGGATCCAGGGGAAAGTCTTTGTGTATATGTGTTTTATGTGTTATGCTCTTGCATTGTTTATTTTCTGTGTTTTAGAAGTCCTATGCAGGTAATTTTTGTACAGGGTTAAAGCCTACACGGCGCGATGACCTAGTCATAGGCTTTGGTAAACTTCCTATAATATCCTCTATGTCCCAGAGTAATGCGCAGCTGTTTCACAATCCTTGGCAATTCCAAGTTCAATATCACCGCTACCTTTTCGGGATCTACCATTAGTCAATGTTTGCAAACCACATGCCCCAACAGGTTCCAAAAAGGAACACAAAGTAGACACTTCTTGAGATTCAACGTGATCTGATATCTTTGACGGGTATCAAGCATTAGGCGCAAGCTTGATACATGGAATTTAACTAGCCAAAACAAAGTCCAGTCATCAAAATATACCACCAGGAACTTATGGATAAATTCTTTGAATGCAACAACAACTATGTACGAGAATATCGCAGGTGCATTCTTCAATCCAAACAACATTATAGTATACTGAAAGCAACCCCACTTGGTCATGAAGTTTGTCTTGCTCCTGTCCTCTGACGTGACTTCGATTTGGTGGTAACCAGAGAACCCATCAGTGAAGAAATATGATTCTTGGCCACCTACATTGTCCAACACTTCATCAATGAACATAGTCAAGAAAGGATTATGTACACAAGCAACATTCAGCTTTCTCAGATCCATGCATATCCTTATTTCATCCTTTTGCTTCTTTTGCTGTACCACCATTAGACTTACACAGTTAGATTCTTCCACAAGATCAATGATGCTTTCCATGAGCATCTTATCTAGCTGTAAGCAGACCTTTTCCTTATATTTCAGATTGAGACGATAAGGGCTTTGCCTAACTAGCTTTGTGTCAGGTTTCAATGTAATATTCATCATTCCTAGGTCCCCGATTATCCCTTCTAGATCCGTAAAATTGGTAGGGAATAAGTTCTGGTATTTGCGGAGAAATTTAGTGACCTTATCCACAGTCCTGTCATCCCAGTAGTCTGCAATCTTCACGAATTTCGGTTCTGCCTCTATACCAATGTTTACTTATTTTGTTTTCAATGGCACAATTATATTAGGGTTCTCAAGCTGTAGTCCTTGAACCTCGCGGTGAACTTCTCTTTTTGCAATGTTAGTCTTTCATGGATCCTCGTCCTCTTATTCAATAGTTACATTATAACATTCTAGCGCATGACTCAGCTGAGTAGCCCATTTAGGCCGAATCAGTTCTAAAGGATCCTCTGGTATCCTAAAGATTGATGCTTTCACTTCTTGTAGCACTTCATCAATACTGTCAAACCCATCCCAAAAATTAAATGTCATCATGAATCCCTTGCACAAGATATCCCATTCACTTGTCCCATATTAGAGCTCATTTTATACATAGCAGTTCATCGGGACAATATCCAGGGTGTGACAAAACAAGTGCACCCATTAAGATTGGGGCTTTTCTCCATAACCCTGGGTCCATTTGGCCAAATGCGCGCATGGATCATCCTGCCCATCATACTTTTCTGTCATTCGCATCTTCGACTTTCCAAAGCAAGTTCTCATCATTCTCCTACGTTCACACTAATCATCAAATATTCCCTTATGCGTATCCCACCATCTTGTGGGTGTAGCGTGTAGGGCCAAGTCCAATGCCTAGAAGTGCTTCTTTTCTGGTAGCTCTCTTTCAAATGCATCCAAAAAGATATCTACTTCATTCAGACTATCATAAGGAGGCATATCTCTTACCTCTTAGGACACACAATGCAACACTTGGGTCGTCAAGTTGTAGTTCAGCGTAGTCACTTCATGTAACCAATTCTGCCAGCACTATAACCCTTCATCAGAGTCTGAAGTGTAGGACCTCCTGCGATCCCATGAAATTCATCCATCCACAATGGGATTCATACAATCTTGATCTCACGCCATTATCTTATAGATACATTCAAAATCGTCATTGCTCGCATAATCACAGACTGGTTCCATATAGCGTGATCCCTCAGCGGGATCTATAGGTACTATTATGCGTAGTGATTTCCTCTCAAAGATTATCTTCCACTTCCTTATATTGATTACGCCATTCATATCAGCAGCCCAATCAATTCCTAGGAGCACAGGATAGGGATTGTTGTCATCCACTATCTCTATTACGTCAAAATCATCCAGCACGCTTGCTCCCTCAATATCCACAGTCACCCCCTGCAACCACCCCATGGGGATGATCTTCTGCTGATTGGCCATCCTTATATGAATTGCAGGCCATTGCAGCGTGGGTCTCCGCATTCGTTCCCAAGTCTGCTTTGGTAGGATGTTCGCATTTGACCCTAGGTCCAAAATAAGTTGATCCATCTCATACTCTCCTATTTATCCGGTCAGTCTCATCTCCCATATTGTCTTTGTTTTATGCTTGCTAATCTTTCATACTACGTGCGACTCACTTGGTGCGGTTCCAGCACATCTATCGATGAGCTCTTGTAACCCTTTCACAACCTTACTATCACGTAATCACTTCATACAGGTGTCCAAAAAAGTTGTGAGCATAAAGGGGTCCATCTCTTGCTCATGCTTATCCTTGCTTCTTGAGGTGGAGGCCTCAGCGAAACTCTTCTTCTCTTCCATAATGGTTTCACATGCATGCTCGAAATCGAACTCAACCTCCTTCGATGGAGCTTTGCGAACCCATGTACTATCTTCTAGTTGTTTCCCATTGTCATCTCGTGTCGCGATTTTGCTTCTGAGCACTATATTTACATTTGGATCCTCTTCACGCAGCTCAAACCTCATCATCTGCAGGTTCTGATTTTGTGGAGGGGGTATAGCCCCCTTTTCATGTATCCTAGCTATTAGCGTAGGAAAAACTTCCATTTCATGATCAAAAAATGTGAAATACTTGCACGATAGAAGCGTTAGATTAGTGAAATCGCAGACATAGTGTACTGGTCCTCCGCAATTGCAGCAAATCAACTGTCCTTGACCTCTAGCAAGTCCTCCTTTTCCTCGGCCTCGTCCACACCCCTGTAATCCTCTCCTCATCATCCCTACACTCTGGTCACGGGGTTGTTTTTCGGCCTAAACCCTATAGGCGGGAGTTCTATGCATCATCAATTCATAGCTCATGCAAGTACACTCATCATGCCCTACCAACCTACAAAAGTTGGAGACCAATTGTTGTGGTGTGTGTACAAACTTCTATAGCAAGTGGCAGTATCCGTGGAATGTTTTCCAGCTACTTGAAAAATAGTGCACCATAATGCATGCCCCGCATTAGGTCCTGCTTGAGCTTTTGGCTTTAAAGGCATCGGTCCCCCTCCTGCAATATAGTTCGCAAAGACCAGGCACTGGTCCTTGTCATGCCCCTGACTCTTGCATTTGAAGACCATACCTCCTCATGCACCTCTGGTAAAATCATCCTGTCCTATTTCACACTTTGCATGTTAAGGTACAGATTTTTCAACTATGCATGGATCTACTAAAATTCTAGATTTGGATCTTGCATCGGAGTTTCATGTAGTCTCAAGGCAATCTCCAAGGCCTTTGCCTCAGTTGTTATCTTCTATTGTGAAAGCGCAACCCTTAAGTGTGGCAGGAGGAAAGAAACAAACCAGTCGCAATGTTGTCTGTTAGTTAGGTTCTTGTTGGCTTCACGGATTGTACATTTCAACCTCTAATCTAGTTCCCAAGGCATCTCACCTGGTGGCATCGCAACTTATTTGAATCCCACAATCGACTGTGCCCCAGATTTAGGCCTACTAAATTCTTTATTCAGTGTTGTCTCAATGTCTACCACTCCAACATTCAGGTTATCATTAGAGTACTTAATATACTAGGTTAGTGCACGATCTTGCAAAGCACTAATTAGTGTCACCTTATTTATATGATCATCTGTAACACCTTGAGATTCCCATACAGCCCTCACAATGAACCAGAATCGGTTTCCGTCCTCATTTCCCAAGTCTTTGAACAAAGCCAACTTCATTATATTTGCCATACTGAACTACGGTGGAGGTGGAGGTGGTATGGGTGAAGTTGGAGGCGATGTTGCTAAGGTCGATGGTGGTGTGGGTGGAGGTGGTATTCATGGGAATCCTTCTCTTATTAACTAAATAACACTTCCCAGAGAAATCTTCGATATTTCTCCCTCATCACCTCGCAGAGGTGAAATCAATGCACTATATTGTAGACCCTTTTTTCCTTCATTCCTTTATTTTTTTCCGCTTCACATAGTCCCGAACATAAAGTTAGCTACATAATCCATTTTTCTCACAATAGCATTTTAATCCAAGTATTCAAATATTTCACGTACTTACTGTTATCACACAGATTTTCCATGAAGTTGTAAGAAGAGGGAAAGGGGTCCGAGGTAACCACAAACCAACTTTTAGGTACAGAATCTAGCCAATATGTACCTAGAGAGGGCTCTTTCTTTAAGATTTAGCCTTTTTTTATAAGATATTAGGCTAGTTATGAAAACTTGGGGGTTTTGATTGCGTTTGGTAGTGGAATTCAGGAGCAAATTGATAAAACTAAGGGTTTCAGGCCATTGGGCTATGGAGTCAATCTAAAGATGGCTTAACTCGACTTAGCTTTTCAACAAAAGGATGGCTTCACAGGGAAAGATAGATTAATATGGAACAAATGGTAACTTGAAAGGATGGGATGGATTTAAAAGGGAAGAAGGGAAATTAAGAATCCTTCAACATGTTTTACGAGAGGGAAAATGACTGATCACCAATAAAAAGCAATTAAGAATTTTTTATTAAATGACCGAAATGATAAACTAAAAAGAGGGAGCAATTAAGAATTCACTTGATGGCATTATGATACATATGTTGTACTTGATGGCAACCCACTCATCTCAGATAATAAATTATAGTGTAGAGAAAAGTTCACGCACTTATATGCAAAGAAAAGTTTATTTCATGTAGAGAAAAGTTCACGCACTTTTATGCAGAGAAAAGTTTATTTCATGTAGAGAAACGTTCACGCACTTTTATGCAGAGAAAAGTTTATTTCATGTAGAGGAAAAGTTCACGCACTTTCATGCAAGGAAAAGCGCGTATATGTTGGAGAACTTACCTTTGGTCCATGATAGTTAGTCCTTGGTATTTGAACCTATGAGGAAAAGCGCGTATATGTTGGAGAACTTACCTTTGGTCCATGGTAGTTAGTCCTTGGTATTTGAACCTATGAGGAAAAGCACGTATAAGTTGGAGAACTTACCTTTGGTCCATGGTAGTTAGTCCTTGGTATTTGAACCTATGGTTTTGGACCATGGTATGCACTTTCATGCAAGGAAAAGCGCGTATATGATGGAGAACTTACCTTTGGTCCATGGTAGTTAGTCCTTGGTATTTGAACCTATGGTTTTGGACCATGGTACCTCGTCAAAAGTGTTGATCTCACGCAATTTCATGGTTGGTTCATGGTATTAGTCTGACAGTTTTTGATCCTATGGTTTTGGCCCGTGGTATTGCATCCAAAAGTGTTGATCTCACGTACTTTCATGGTTGGTTCATGGTATTAGTCCAACAGTTTTTTTGATCCTATGGTTTTGGCCTGTGGTATTGTGAAAGGCCTAAGACTATAAAAGAGGAAGGAGATCATTTGGCGAAGCATCTTCTGAATTATCGAATATCTGATAAAGTGCTAGATCTGGAATATTGTGATTGGGTTTTGGTGCAGATCTGAATCTGAATGAAGAAGGAACCTCAGCGTAAGGAGAAGGATAAGTTCTATTGATGGGTCAAAATCTTAAGGCTGGAATAGTGGTATCTCTATATGATTTTGATCTGTGATATGTGGCATACGCTTGATCTATAAATCTAATAATCTGGGTCTGAATTATTGATGCATGTTTTATTTTACACATGTTATGATCTGGGTATGTCTGATGTAACAACTGCAAAGTTATAAGGAAATATTTGCAGATCTGTATGCGGGTTGGCTTTGGTAAAATCAGAGATTGATGATGCAAGTGTAGTTGATGGGTTTTTGACGTTCTTGGATGCAGTTTGAAAATTTATGAAAAGTGGTCCTTGAAAGAAAAGAAGTAGGGGGTTGTAGCTCCCTTCCAGGAGAGACTGGAAAACGAGAGAGAGTTGTAGCTCTCTGCAGGTTGCAGCCTGCGTACTGGTAAAGGACTGCACCAGTAAAAAACCATTGTAAAAGGAGTTTCTAATTTGAAAGAAGATAGAGACATATTGCAGCAGGTGGTTTTCACCCACATTGGGTTTCCACCTTACATCTTGTGTTCTTTGGTGTGACTATCTGTTTTCTTTGTTCATACTCATTATTTTATGGTACTGACATGCAAAAATAATTCAAAGAATAAATAAGGAAGATTTATTAAAAGAACTTGATAATACTGATTCACCCCCCCTCTCAATATTATTTCCAACAATTGGTATCAGAGCAGGTCCTTCAGAGAAGCTTGATTGCTTGAAGGAAGATCATTCGTCATGAACAACTATGAGAGGGAAGCATCAATCAGGCCACCAATTTTTGATGGGACAAACTTCAATTATTGGAAGGTAAGAGTTACTGCCTATCTTCAATCTCTTGGTACAGAAGTTTGGGATATCATAGATACAGGCTACACTTTTCCTTCAGCTACTCCTACAGATATGGTAGAAAGGAAGAAATATGAAACAAATGCTAAAGCAGTCAATACTCTGCTGGGATGCTTATCTCAAATAGAATTCGTGAAGGTTATGCAATATAAATCCGCAAAAGAAATATGGGACAAGATTGTCTTGAGCTACGAAGGAGATGAACAGGTAAAGCGTGCTAAACTTCAAACCCTCAGGATTCAGTATGAGAATCTCAGAATGTATAATGATGAAAGTGTGGCTAACTTTTTCCTTCGGGTAGATGAGATTTTTAATTGCATGAAAAACTTGGGTGAAGAAATAAAAGAGGCTATTGTGGTAGAAAAAGTTCTAAGATCATTGTCCCCGAAGTTTGAATCTAAAGTGTCTGCAATAGAAGAAAAGGAAAATCTACAAATTCTTACTATGTCTCAGCTACACGGAATTCTAACTGCTTATGAAATGAGAAAGGGAGGTCCATCAGACATAAGAGAAGCTGCTTTCAAGGCTTCAGGCAAAGGAGGCTATTATGAAGCAAGTCACGTGCCAGAAGAAGAAGAAGAAGAATCAAATTTTGTCAGAAATCTTCAAAGGGGAACTGGAAGGTTCAGAGGCAAGTTACCTTTTAAATGCTTTGCATGTGGAAGAGTAGGTCATTCTGCTGCACAATGTCCTCATAAGGATAAAGGAAAGGAACCTACTAGATGGAACAAGAAACAGATTGCAAATAAGAAAAGCTACTACACTCATGAAGATAGTGATGGTCTATCAAATAGTGACGAAGATGAACGTGGTAATGACTGTAAACTCTTAATGGCATTTGAAGATGATGATTACATGGATGCTATAGATGTGGATAGCTTTTGTGAAGAAATTTCTAGACTCAAGACATGTATAGAAGAAAAGAATAGGATCATTGATACTCTACAACTTCAAATTGACGAAAAAGAAAAATATCTTGAAAAGTTAGAAGGCGAAATTGTTGGTCTTAGAAAAGAGATTGAGAAAACAAAGGCTATTAATCTTAAGTTTGTCAAAGGATCTGAAACTCTGGATGAGATCATCAATGTACAGCTCTCTCCTCTAAACAAGACAGGTCTGGGCTATAATGGAGAAACTTCTCAAGCATCGACCTCAAAGAGTTATCTTGATGCAGCAAGAAGGAATGAGCAAAAGCACAATGGAGATCACCAAGTAAAGCAGGGACCAACTACAAACAAAGACTATCAGGCAAATCAGGGGCAATTTGTCTTAAGGATGAACAAAAGCTACAACCAGCCACAGGTAAAATCCTCTCAATTTGCTTCAAGAATGAATGACAATAGAAATTACAATCGTTTGGCCGGAAGATTTGATAACCGCAGAAATTTCTTCAATGGACAATGCTATTCTTGTCATAAGTTTGGTCACAAAGAAGCTCAATGTGTTGCATATAAAACAATCATGACTAGAGAAGCTCAAAAACAAGGAAGTATGACCGGGATTACAAAAAGGACCTATAACAACTTTTCAGTTCTTGAAAATGAAGTTGAATGTTCTATTTGCAATAACTTTGGTCATGAAGATTCTGAATGCAAGAGCATTTTTCAGCAGACAAAGGAACAAGCCTCAAGCACCAAAACATGGAGAATAAAGGAACCAAAAACAGAAAGATGTGGGATAGCATTTTATGCAAAGGGACAGGAAAATCTATGGTACATTGACAGTTGATGTTTGAAGCATATGACAGGTGATAAAGAAAAACTTGAATCATATTCTGCTCTAGAAAAAGGAAAGAAAGTTTCTTTTGGAAATGATACTCCTGCAACTATAAAAGGAAAAGGCACTGCTCAGTTAAAAGAAAAGGTCAAAGCTGGAAATGTTTTGTATGTTGATGGATTGAAACATAATCTTCTAAGTGTCAGCCAGATGTGTGATCAAAGAACCGAGGTGATATTCAGATCAAATGGATGTCTTGTTCGTGATCTTGATACAGGTAAAACAGTGATCAAAGGTAAAAGAACTCCAAATAATCTATACATATTTGAAGAAGGACAACAACAATGCTATCTGAGCAAGGATGATGAGCACTGGTTATGGCACTGGAGGTTGGGGCATCTAAGCTTTTCACAAATAAGGAAAGCATGCAAATATCAGGCAGTTCGTGGTCTTCCAGATATCAAAGTTCCAGACAACACCATATGCAAATCATGTCAGTTTGGAAAGCAAACCAGAACTACCTTTCCGGAAAAGGAAGGATCAGCTAGCATGCCTCTTGAGCTAGTACATACAGATACATGTGGTCCATTCAGGAAAAGGACACCTCGAGGAGAAGAATACTTGATATTATTCATTGACGATTTCTCCAAGTTTGTTTGGTTAGGACTTATGAAGCACAAAGATGAAGCATTCGAAAAATTGAAATCCTTTAAAGCCTTGGTTGAAAATGAATCAGGATACAAAATTAAGTGTCTTAGATCCGACAGAGGTGGGGAGTTTACCTCAAATGAATTTTTCGATTTCTATGAAGAACATGGGATAAGAAGAGAATTCTCTACAGCTAGAACTCCTCAGCAAAATGGAGTGGTGGAAAGAATGTACAGAACTGTCCAACAAATGGCTCGTGCTATGCTTGATGAATCTGGAACTCCCACAACTTTCTGGGGTGAAGAAGCGCATGCTGCGGTTATTATTCTCAACAAAACAAATGTCCGAGTGAACAACACTCAAACCCCTCATGAGCTCTGGTATGGTGAGACTCCTTCGGTAAAGCACTTCAAAATCTTTGGGAGCAAATGCTATATTAAAAATACTGATGAGCAACTTGGCAAACTTGAACCTAGAGCAGATGAAGGCATCCTTCTTGGTTATTCTCCACACAGCAAAGCATACAAGTGCTATAATAAAAGACTTGGAAGAATTGTTGACAGCATTGATGTAGTGGTTGATGAGAAGGGATACATTCCTAGGCAAGTAAATCATGAAGATATCGAAGAAGATGAAGGCCATCCTCAAAGACAGAATGATGAAGAAGAAGAACCTCAAGAAGAACCAGAGGAGCAGATAAGGATAGAAGAGAAGACTCCATCCAGATATGTTCAGAAGAATCATCCAGAATCTCAGATTTTGGGGCAGAAAGAAGCAGGTGTACAAACAAGAAGAACAATTGCAGAAGCTTCAAGCTATTTGGCATTACTCTCTTCCACTAAACCACAAAATGTGAAAGAGGCATGCAAAGATGAATGTTGGGTCAAAGCAATGGATGAAGAACTTGAGCAGATCGAAAAGAACAACACCTGGGAGCTGGTTCCTAGACCAAAGGATAAGAATGTTATAGGAACAAAATGGGTCTTCAAAAATAAATTGAATGAAAATGGAGAAGTAATTAGAAACAAGGCCAGACTTGTTTGTAAAGGGTATGCGTAGCAAGAAGGAATAGATTTTGAAGAAAATTTTGCTCCTGTTGCAAGACTTGAGGCCATCTGAATGTTCCTTGCTCTCTCAAGCTTTAAAAACTTCAAAGTATTTCAAATGGATGTGAAATCAGCCTTTCTGAATGGAGACTTGGAAGAAGAAGTATACATTGAGCAGCCATATGGTTTCATTCTTAGAAATGATCCAAATCTTGTATGTAGATTGAAAAAGGCTCTCTATGGCCTCAAACAAGCTCCAAGGGCTTGGTACTATCATTTGGACAAATATCTTCATCAACAAGGTTTTTCAAAAGGATCAGCAGACAACAATCTTTATATAAAAGTTGAAAATGACAAATTGCTGATACTTTTTGTGTATGTAGATGACATTATCTTTGGCAGCAATGAAGAAGCTATGAGTCAAAGCTTTGCCTTGGTGATGCAGAAAGAATTCGAAATGTCCTTGCTGGGAGAACTGGCATATTTTCTTGGTCTGCAAATCCAACAAAATGAAGGAGGGATCTTCTTGTCTCAAACCAAGTATCTCAAGCAGATTTTGAAGAAATATGGTATGGAAGAAGCAAAACCAGTATGTACACCCATGGTCACAGGATGTAACCTCAGTGCAAATGATGAATCAGCAGCAGTGCATCAACCAACTTACAGATCTATGATTGGAAGTCTACTTTATTTGACAGGTACCCGACCAGACATCATGCATGCAGTGGGAATAGTTGGAAGATTTCAGGCAAATCCAAAGGAAACTCATCTTCAGGCAGTAAAGAGAATCTTCAAATATCTTCAAGGGACTCAAAACTATGGCTTATGGTATCCTAGAGATACATATCTCACACTTCATGCTTATACAGATGCAGATTCGGCCGGAAGCGTGGATGACAGGAAAAGCACAAGTCGTGGTGCATTCTTTATGGGTTCCAGATTAGTATCTTGGTTCAGCAAGAAACAGAGTTCGATTGCCTTGTCTACAGCTGAAGCAGAATATGTTGTTGCTGCATCTTGCTGCACTCAACTCCTTTGGATGATGCAGACCTTGCAGGATTTTCAAATCACTTGTACACCACCCATCTCCATCTTATGTGATAATACAAGTGCAATCAGCATTTCAAAGAACCTAGTCATGCATTCAAAAACCAAGCACATACCAATCAAGTATCACTTTCTCCGGGAACAAGTGCTTGAACAAAAGGTCAAGTTGGAGTATGTTCCTTCTAAGGAACAGGTTGCTGATATACTCACCAAACCATTGCCTAGGGAGACCTTTGAATACCTCAGGCAAAAGTTGGGGGTTGTTGATACATCATCTTGTTGTTGAATCTCTTCTGATTGTTGGTTGTACGCAAGGTTCATCTGAAGTATATGCGTACATGTTCCGGGTTGCGGATTGGTCAAAGATCGAATGGCACAGGTTCAGGGGGAGCATATCATGCATTGTTGGCATTATGGAGGAAGTACAGAAGCAGATCATGGATGCTGGTCTGAATATTACTGCAATACGTCTCTATCTCTTTCATGGTCATGGATTATGGTTCTTCTTTGCAGATCTGGTTTATAGTCAGGGGGAGCATGTTCTTAGGGGGAGCATAACCCTTTGCCCTTGATGTCAAAGGGGGAGAGTGATTGGTTGTTGTTGCCATCAAGTCCAAAGGGGGAGATTGTTCGCATTATGATACATATGTTGTACTTGATGGCAACCCACTCATCTCAGATAATAAATTATAGTGTAGAGAAAAGTTCATGCACTTATATGCAGAGAAAAGTTTATTTCATGTAGAGAAAAGTTCACGCACTTTTATGCAGAGAAAAGTTAATTTCATGTAGAGAAAAGTTCACGCACTTTTATGCAGAGAAAATTTTATTTCATGTAGAGAAAAAGTTCACGCACTTTCATGCAAGGAAAAGCGCGTATATGTTGGAGAACTTACCTTTGGTCCATGGTAGTTAGTCCTTGGTATTTGAACCTATGAGGAAAAGCGGGTATATGTTGGAGAACTTACCTTTGGTCCATGGTAGTTAGTCCTTGGTATTTGAACCTATGAGGAAAAGCGCGTATATGTTGGAGAACTTACCTTTGGTCCATGGTAGTTAGTCCTTAGTATTTGAACCTATGGTTTTGGACCATGGTACGCACTTTCATGCAAGGAAAAGCACGTATATGTTGGAGAACTTACCTTTGGTCCATGGTAGTTAGTCCTTGGTATTTGAACCTATGGTTTTGGACCATGGTACCTCGTCAAAAGTGTTGATCTCACGCAATTTCATGGTTGGTTCATGGTATTAGTCCGACAGTTTTTGATCCTATGGTTTTGGCCCGTGGTATTGCATCCAAAAGTGTTGATCTCACGTACTTTCATGGTTGGTTCATGGTATTAGTCCAACAGTTTTTTTGATCCTATGGTTTTGGCCCGTGGTATTGTGAAAGGCCTAAGACTATAAAAGAGGAAGGAGATCATTTGGCAAAGCATCTTCTGAATTATCGAATATCTGATAAAGTGCTAGATCTGGAATATTGTGATTGGGTTTTGGTGTAGATCTGAATCTGAATGAAGAAGGAACCTAAGCGTAAGGAGAAGGATAAGTTCTATTGATGGGTCAAAATCTTAAGGCTGGAATAGTGGTATCTCTATATGATTTTGATCTTTGATATGTGGCATACGCTTGATCTATAAATCTAATAATCTGGGTCTGAATTATTGATGCATGTTTTATTTTACACATGTTATGATCTGGGTATGTCTGATGTAACAACTGCAAAGTTGTAAGGAAATATTTGCAGATCTGTATTCAGGTTGGCTTTGGTAAAATCAAATATTGATGATGCAAGTGTAGTTGATGGGTTTTTGATGTTCTTGGATCCAGTTTGAAAATTTATGAAAAGTGGTCCTTGAAAGAAAAGAAGTAGGGGGTTGTAGCTCCCTTCCAGGAGAGACTGGAAAACGAGAGAGAGTTGTAGCTCTCTGCAGGTTGCAGCCTGCGTACTGGTAAAGGACTGCACCAGTACAAAACCATTGTAAAAGGAGTTTCTAATTTGAAAGAAGATAGAGACATATTGCAGCAGGTGGTTTTCACCCACATTGGGTTTCCACCTTACATCTTGTGTTCTTTGGTGTGACTATCTGTTTTCTTTGTTCATGCTCATTATTTTTTGGTACTGACATGCAAAAATAATTCAAAGAATAAATAAGGAAGATTTATTAAAAGAACTTGATAATACTGATTCACCCCCCCTCTCAGTATTATTTCCAACAAGCTTTTCAACAAAAGGAAGGCTTCACAGGGAAAGATAGATTAATAGGGAACAAATGGTAACTTGAAAGGATGGGATGGAGTTAAAAGGGAAGAAGGGAAATTAAGAATGCTTCAACATGTTTTACGAGAGGGAAAATGACTGATCACCAATAAAAAGCAATTAAGAATTTTTTATTAAATGACCGAAATGATAAACTAAAAAGAGGGAGCAATTAAGAATTCATTGCCTATGATAGTTTAGAAGAAAACATTTAGAATAAAAACGATTTTAAAGATAGATTTCACTTAAGCACTTTCTGAATTACACGTTTTCATTTTAATATCCATAGATGGAACACAGTTGAAATATTTAAACAAGAAAACAATAACACATGAGATATAGATACTTACTTGTCCAGTTTTTGACACATGAATCCTGTAAAACATCCTTTGTATTATTCCTTCATCCATCCAACCATACAAAAAATTGTCTAGTAGTACTTCTTTTCCAAAATAATCAGTCTTACAAAAATGTCCAAGAATCCACACTCAATACACCGGATGAGGGAGTATTTATACAAAAATTTACAATAAAATATCTCATAACAAAGTGAGATATATTCTAGGATGATTAGCTATATGTTACATGAAAGTAGAGATAGATGGTCTGGAATATAGATGATAGAGGCAAATTAATGGCTTGCTGTCCCTATTCTTGTGAATGAGTTGGAGGCAAGCCCTATGGTTGGGCATCTTGTTGTCTTCTTTGTAATTCTATGTTGTCTGCTCCACTTTTCATCTTCTTACTGATACTCATTGGCCTTCTCTAATACTCTTTACCTGTTTGATCCTTATTTACCTTCTGTATCATCATTGACTATGGTAAAAAATGGAAAATTACCTTTTTACCAAGGGTAAATCACAAAATTTCTGTCATATCTGTCCACCATTTTTCCTGTGGTATTTTAGTCCTTTGAAGTTTTCTTAAAATCTCATCTACCTCAGTGTATTTGAAAAAATTAGGCTGAACTTGGAACAAGTGTTTTATCTCATGCTCCACATAGAAAAGGTTCTCTAGACTGTCATAGAGAACGCTGCCTGTAAGTAGTGCCTTTGGTGCAGATGCACTAGCTGATGAGCTGGCTTGGTTGTCTGCATACTGAGCTAACTTGTCAACATAGTCTATTTGTCTCATCAATTTGTCATTAATAAATAAATGACTAGGAAGTCCTTTACTCTGCAATATGCCAAATTTCTGCATAAAATCATCAATTTCCCCTTGTATATTCTGACATCTCCTCTCCTAATTCTACTTGAGAAATATTTTGGTCAATACCCTTTTGACCTCTAGAATAGTCCATGTTCTGTCTTCAATGCCCAACTCTTCTAGTTGGTTCCTATTCTTGTTATTCAAAAAATTTATGAGCATAGTGGCTTCCTCGGGCTTTCTCCCTAGTTCCTCCTTAGCCCTCTAGATTTCTTTAGGAGCCACTTTTACTAAATCAAATAAATTCAAAATTATTTGTATCGATGGCCAAACATCATTTATTGACTAATTGATGTTGGTCCAAAGAATTTTTCTAATGTCTACTAAGGACTTGTCAAATGTGAGGTCCTTTTCTAGTGATTTCACCTATTGAGTTAATCCATTGTTCTCCCTCACCTTTTCAACAAGATTGATCTTAGAAAGATCATATTTCTGTTCTAAGGTACCAAATTGTTCTTTTACCTTCTTCAATTCTGAAACTTGGAGCTTCATCTCCTCAAGATTTTATGAATTCTCCTGTGCTTCAACCTGAAGTACCCGCTTGTGTTGTTCCTGCTATTAATTCTACTGTGATCACTTGGACATTTGGTGCCAAAGCCTTTCCATGTGTTAAGGGGACTGCAGTGGAAACTACTGGAACCACATTTGGAGGCTGAGAGGTCAACTCTACTTGCTTGTTCTTCAGTGATTTTTCTAACCTTTTTCTCAATTTCCTTCAACTTCTCATTAAGATTTAGGACAAAGTCCATAAGCTCTTCTTTAGATTTCTTTTGGACAACCTCTGCAGTTTGTGGATGTCTTAATGGTGGAAACTTTAGCTGCTTCCTCAAGGCAGCTATGTCTTCATCTTTCTTCTTAATTAAGGCTTTTGCTACCTTCACATCCTTTGGTTTATGAACCAACCCAATCACCAACTCCTCCAAAGATTTGATTATGTTATCTTTAGCCTGTGAGGAGACTTTTTCCAATTGTAGTTAGGCAGTTGTATTACTTAAAGAGTTTTCCAATCTTTGCGCCATCATGGCTTTGCTTGTCAATGTTGAATACCCCATTTCCCCTGTTTGTTTGCGTAACTCAATCTGGTCTAAGGGATGAATATCTTTTGCCATAACCTCAAAGTCTGTTTGAAGATAATCTGCCCTTGTTTGAGGTTGCTGCACTTTGGGCTTGAAGAAGCTCATTTGCATTTTTCCCTCCTTGATGTCATAAGCTGACATCAACCTGTTCTGATTGGTGGGTGCCATTTTTAAATACTGGTTGTAGACTTGAATCCTCAATGGCTCATTCCTAGCCTTTATTTCCTTGAATTTGTTTTTGATATCCAGGTTGTCATTTCCTAGGGGCCTGAAGGATGACACTTCAGTGCTTTGTTTCCTCTCCAGCTCATGTCTTTATGAGCTAGAAGGTGTCCCACCTACTAGGAAAGTTTGATGATTGTCTACACCTTCTTTTCTATGACTATCAATAGTTTCTTTAGAAAATTCTCTTCTGAATGAGGATTTAGCCTATGCCTCTTAGCACTAGGATGGTCTAATGGGCCACTGGCAGGGGTAGCTACTTCCCTGTCTCTTGTTTTTTACTTTTCCTCATTCAGAGGAGTCTGCAAAATTGGGGGCTCTCCCACATTGACTTGAGTTGGGAGAGTGTGTGTGTGGGCCTGCTCCTTAGAAGTTTCAGGCTGTTTAGACATTGTTGACTATTTTGTAGCCTGAGTGCTTGTCTCTTTCCCTCTTCCTTGTGATGTTTCTGCTGGTGGTGTACCTGTCTCTTGTGAGTGCCTTTGTGAGGTATTAGCTGTTGAGGCACTGATTCCTGATGCTGACTTTTGAGAAGTCTCAAAATGTACCTGTCCAAAAGAATCCAGGTCAAGTGTTTTTTCAAGATCTTTCATTACATTTTCTATATCAACCTGTTCACTATCTGTTTCTATCAATGTTCCTTCCCTCCATTCATCCATATTGGAAAATTTCTCAATCTCTGGTATTCTGTGATGGAAGTATGGTGATAATCTATTTTTCATCCTTCTATCATAGATAAAACTATGAGGGTCATATGGAGTCCATTTAAAACTTTTGTTTAATTTCAACTCATCTTCTAAAATTCGTTCTGCTGCTATCCATGCTTCTCTAGAGTTGCAGACAATTGGTCCTAAGTGATCCCTGATTCTGAGTTGGGCTTTCTTCTTGGCCTTAGTGAAATGTGTCACATCTGAGTGTGTCATCTGCCTATAGTATTCCAATGCAAACAGTCTCATTGGAACATATTTGGGTAGTTTGAATGGGGAAATCTCACACCCATATATCCTAAATTCTGTGTGATTTTGGTATAAATACCAATCACCCACTTTGTACTGTTTGGAAAGCTGAAGAATCCTTTTGATGTCATCACTAATTCTGGGAGGGGAACTCCCTGTCAGCAAGGTGGCCACTGGGTGGACAAACTGATCAATGAATTGATTAAAGGAATAAGGGCAATCAAAAGTTTTATGGAAGATGGAAGACCAAAAGATAACAGACCTTGGATTACCCTTGGTATCAAGTTTCTTGACAGAGAATGGGAAGTGGTATGATTGATAGTAGAGGATGAGGTGATATATGAAGGTGGAGAACTTGAAAACTCTTTCATTCTCTAGTCTCATGAACTGGTCATGAATTTTATTAGCAATATAGGAGGCATAAACATATTTGACAGTAGGAGGCTGTCGTGGGGTAAAGATGGACATGATCACTAGGGTCAGTTCATCCACATATTCACTAGTGTTGAGCCCCATGACTGTTGATATCATATCAACTATGAGCTTTCCTGTATCTGTGAAGGAGATTGACATATAAGGTGGGGGATCTGTAGTTTGGTACCATGGTAACATGAAAGTCTGGCTGAGGTGGGTAAGTTCATCTTGGGATAATTGAGTGGATTTCTTAAGAAAATTTCCAAGGGAAATGGGGGTACGGGCCTGACTAGTGTGAAATCGCAGCATTTCATTAATTGATTTGGCAGTTACTATAAAAAGGATTGTTTGGTTGGGAGACATGACTGCTCTGTAGATGGGGTCATAGTTTGCATGGCATTGATGGATTATATTAGGGAAAATATACACAGCGTGGAGAAAATATATGGGGAGGTTGGATTCCCATAGTTCCATGTGTTATAGACATTTTTGGGCACTGCAACCCCAATCATAAATGTCCATAAACCAAGGGCTCTTAAGTCCTTAAAAGTTTTGTTCCAACCTCTAAAAGAACAACGTCAACTGATTACATATTCTCCCAGAAGTTATCCATGAAACACTGCTCAGAACTGGTCAAAACTAGACCATCTCACATGCTCCATGGTCAAAGTGCGTTGCATCCCACCTAAATACACACAGGAGGTGCAATGCATCTTGAAAAGCCCTTATATGGGGTGCGATGGGTGAGAGTGGACAAATGGCAGGGTCAATCTACAAGGTGGAGGATCATGGAATCTTCTAGAAACTTCTCCTGTGACACTTGCCTCTCTCCATTCGCCCAGGGATGAGTAAGAGATCATCAATCTCCAAGTGGAATAAAAAACTATCAGAGAGAGGACACTAACAAAATCCAAAAACTGACTCACCCCCCTTGCAAACATCTATATATGGATCCCTCATCCCAGAGATCCGGAGGCTGGAATTTTGTATCTTGTAAGGAAGTGCTGCTGGTTACTTGGTGCAACATCATAGGGTTGGGTGATCAAAGCTTTTCATGAGGTGAAGAAGGGCTTTCCCGCTGAGAGGATGATGCTAGGTCAGAACAATTGGTTGTAATCCTCTTTTCTATTCTTGATTATTAATAAATCTATTCAAGTTTTCCTCCACATTCTTGTATGATTGATGATATATGCATTTGTGTGGTCAATATATATCTGGTCCTATATTGTTTATGATAATAGATCTATGTTCTTGGATAGTGTTATTTTGCTTCGATTCTACAGGTGCTCTTCGAAGCTGGGTAGATGAGGAAGCTAGTGGTAAAGATGTATCAAAAGGGAGAGGAATAAAGCAAGGAACCAAGCGCAAGATAGAGGTTGTCTCCTTTATTCCCCTCTTATCTATTTCTCATAAAGGAAAATGAAAATGGTTTTAGTTTATTTGTTTCTAAGGTAGCTACTAGCCTTACTGGGACTAGCAGCTCTGCATAGACACTAGATTTCCCGATAACAAAATGGCGACTGCACTGGGGAGCGAATAGATTGTTTTTTTATCTACATTTGTTTACTTTATAAACTCACAGACGGAGCCTGAAGTCAAGCCAGCTAGCCTTCGAACTGCATTTGCTATGCAAGTGCAAAGTAGATCAACGGTGCTTCAGTCTATCTCCGAGTTTTGCTTATGAACTAGACAATTGATTTACAAACTATCTAGTTGACCTTGTGGTGGCTCTAGTAACCTCTTTAGATCTACCCCTGTGATTGATTTACTAATTACCACTTGCTCGGCCTAAATCCCTGAATTGAGCTGCAAACTGTGACCCGGAACCCATTTAAAGTCTCATCCTTGGTCCATCACACTGTATCTTCTTCGGATTCTGGATGCATCGCACTTCCCGAGTGTAGTAGGTGCACTGCATCTCTTTTTCCCTGTGTTACAGGTGCGCTGATCAGACAAGGCCTCTTCTGCTCATAGATTTTGGTTTCTATGTTCACTCTTTTCAGCCCTATTCACGAGTTTTGCTACCTGTAGTCAGTACACCTCTATTGAAACCCCCTTCCTTGCCATTATTCTACCTCCATTGTGCAAAGGACTGTAAATTTTTTAATGTATTTTGAGCCATTTTCAGTTCTCTTTTACAAAGGAGTAGCGTAATTGTACTGTTGTTTCTTGATTTGAAAGTGTCGCAAGTGTCATTTTCAGTCATAGAAGAGAATCCGATTGTTCTTGATAGTCGATTAAACTATTACTCTTGTATTTGATTTGAATTGGTAGTTTTTCAAGTGTCGAAAGCAAGTTTTCAATTCCAAATCGCAAAGTATAGTCATTATCTTCATTTTGTCTTGAAAAGAAACCTGTTAGTAATGTCACTTTGAAAAATAATTCAGATTTGCGCTTAGCTTTCTTTTTATCATTCACACATTCAGAAGGATGAAAACAAATACATGCATGTGAATTTGCATTTAGACTGTTTGTTGGTTTGATTTAGGACAGTGCATATAGTGTGTTCTCTTTGCTCTATGTTGAAAGAACTTCATCTCTCTTTCCTTAGTAGCTAGGATTTTCATTGCGAAAAGAAGATTAAACAATTGTTTACATCTTAGATTTCATTTTAGGAATTGTACATCTACATCATGCGGTGAAAATGAAAGACAAATTTCTTAAGCAAGATCAACCGTAAAATAAATTTAATGAATCTAAAAATGCTTTGGAACCTAACACACAACATTTAGAAGTCTAGGCTAGAGACATATTCCGACATTGTAAAGCCTGGTAACTATTGTTTTCATTGATGGTTGGGTGATTCCTCCACTTTGAGACGATAAGTGCCAGTATGGACTTGTGCTCCCACGTACTGTCGAGTATATATTGGGAGACCACAATAGGCTTTATCCTTTATCCATAGGAAGCTGTGTATGCTGCCCTATCGATCGCAATGCACTGAGCACAACATTCGGGAAGATTGACTGCCGTACCGTAAAAAGTATTCTGCAATTTTGTGATTGGTTTGGTAATCCCTCTGTCTAGATTTCCAGAGTAGTCTCTTTCATTCCTTTTCAGACTCCTTAAAAGAAAAGGTCCATCTGAGCACTTGTCACTTCAGGCTCATTAAAAATCGAAGGCGACTAGAGTCATTTTTGTTTTTTCTGGACACTTAAAAATTGAAAAAACAGGTTGTGTCAAAGCATCTAAAATTCATTTAATTCGGAAACATATTTCCCCTTTATTTTAGTTGATCGATTAATCCGCAATCATGGAAGAAAGTCAATTGAAACCCTATCGTTCACGGAGGCTTACGAGTCAGCTGTCTTTGTCTCCATAATCAAAACTGTTACAGACAAAGTGAACTCATTTAACCAGTTCCAAATACCCTAGTAAAGTTAGAGCAAGTGTTCCAACACCTTCAGAGACTCCGGTTACTCCAAACATTTCTGGTATCCCTGCCTTTACAGAAGAAGTTCAGTAGCCACCAAAGGACAGTAGAATTGATCCTAGTGTGAAGGAGAACACTTGTATTACTGAACCAGCTCCATCTACAGCTGATTCAGAAGGTGTTATTCCCCAAACATTTGTCGTTGCAGATTCTATACCTTCTTCGGCACCAAAAATATTTTACAGACCCGACGGTCTACCTCTTTCACCTGGTCTGATTGTTATAGAAGAGATTGTGGAGGATCCTCCATCTAGTACTCCATCGCAATTTGGAGTTGGGATCACCCTATATCCTTCTTCATCAGAAATTAGTCTACCGTTATCGGAAGCTCCTGTAGAATCGCTAGGAAATCTTTTGGATAGACTAGAAATGTCTAAACAACCATCGACATCTAGGACTGTGTCATCCGACATAGCAACAGCAGAACTTCCTACTGTCACTCCAACAATTTTCGCCGACATACCATCTGTCCCAACTAGCTCTCAATCGCTAGAAGGGGCCCACTTAGAGGCCATTTCGACAGTATGGTCTGTTCCTATTTTTTCATCTGGAATAGTATCTGGGAACTCTTATGTTGAGTCTCAGCAAATTGATCCTTCAGGGTGTCAATTTGGGCAGTCTGGTTCTCAAGGACTAACAATTCCTTTGAGTACCGGATTACTGTCGTATGGGGGGCAATATACCCTTTCATTGTATCCTCCGGGAAGACAACCATAGGAGAGTTCACAACAAAATTTAGGTTATGCTGGAGTTACATCTAGCGGTTGGGTGCCAATACTGCCTCAACAACCAAGAGTTGTATATTAGATGCAACAATGTTTACCTATTTCAAATATACCAACTACGACGTCTATTGTGACGGTGTCGCAAGTACAAGCGTTACCTGTTGTATGCAAACCTCAGGTTTCTCAGGTTGTAATGCAACAACCTCTTGTCCCTGCGACTCAACCACAATCACCAACTAGTGGAATGACACAGGCCCAAATGGGTACAATTACCCCTCATCTTGGTCAAACGGCCAGTATTGGACAACAGCACATGGCTTCACAACCATGGCTGGTACAATACCAACAACTATAATTCCAACAAGTATACCAAGGATGTGAGCAACAAATCTTTGCAAATAATGGGCAGCCATATATTCAAAACGGTCAAAATCAACCATTCCATAATGGTTATGCCCATCAACCTTACCAAATTTACCAGCATCAAATGCATTATGCTGGTATGCAAAGACAAACTACTCAAGAAATTTCGTCTTATCCTGGGTATGCTTCGCCAAAGCTGAATCAACAGTTACCCTTCGTGGCAACTTTCGAGTTACCAGATCTAAATCGGCTAACGAACAATCCAATTGCTTACGCCTCTTGGTGACTAGCGATTCCGCATAAACTTCTGTCAGATATTCCTAAATTTAATGGAAATCCGGGTGAAGGCCCATCGAATCATGTGATGATATTTCATCTGTGGTGTTCATCAAACACCCTAAACGATGATTCGATTAGGCTTCGCCTTTTTCAGATGACATTAATTGGTCTGGCAGCAAAGTGGTATATCGAGTTACCCAGAGCTTCGTTTGACAACTTCAATGCCCTAGCCACAACCTTTTTAACCCATTTTCAGTTACCGATAAGGTACGAAATGGGAACAAAACTTCTTACCAATTTCAAACAAACAGCGGCCACTCACATATCCGATCATATTCATGAGTGGAAACGTCATCATAGAATGGTAAAAACGTATGTTCCTGATCAGCTTTTAGTTGAATGGTTTATTAAGTCATTATTACCTTCCATTATAGAAGATGTGGCAAAAGGAGGAGTCATCACTGAAGAGAAAGTTATTGCTCGTGCGCAATATTTAGACTTGATTTATACTCAGTCTGGCACGCTCTATGATAAAATCCCTGACGCTCCCAGACTGGAATTTTCTGTCCCTCCTCCTCCTAAATCGAACAATGACTCTCATGCCAGTGATGGTGTGATTGGTACGACATACACGAAATCGACAAAGGCTACATCTAAAAAGACCCATAAGATTTCCAGTCAAAATGCAAAAGAAGAACTTCTCGCCTCAAAAGTAGATTCTGTCTCAACTAATAAAGGCAAAGAAACCAAGGAACCAGGAGGCAAGAAGAAAAACAAAGGGAAGAAAAAAAAACAGGAGGAATCATCACCTAAAAATTCTTCTGCAAACCCTCCTCGAGATAGGAAACCAAAAATTCCATGCTTAATATGTGATGAGGATCATTGGACAAGAGATTGTCCATATAAAGATGAGCTAGAAAATTCTTCAAGAATTCAAAAACCTCGGCGATATTGATTGATCTGTTTCCAAATCCAGGGGAAAATCCGGTTGCTAGTGAAAATGCTTCCCCATCCCAAGTGGTGATGTTGTCGGTTTTGAAACAACAAAATGATGCTTTGATATCGACAAGGAATAAAGATTACGAGAATCCATAGCTGTCGAACAACAAGGATAAAGATCAACCTAGTAGTTCGACAACAACTTCGACAGAAGTTGCGCCGCCCATCATTCCAGAGCTAACAATAGAACCGCCAAAGGGAGTAGTACACAAGTCGACATTTAATCCTCGTGCCAGAGCAACACAACATTATAGCATAGTGGAAGATCTGGCCCAATCGCCATCTGCTATGTCGACTCTTGAGGTACTATAAAATTGCCCATCCCAAAAGCAGGCTTTATTATCAGCTATAGGTGGGATAGACCCAAAGGATTCTAATCTTGTGTCCTTTAATCACAAAGGATATGATCCTCAGTTACGAACTCAACTAGCTTATCTCATTCAAGTCAAAGCCCTCAACAAAACTATTCATCGAACAATTATTGATGAGGGGACATCTACATGTATTATGTCGATGAGTTGCTGGAAAAATTTAGGATCTCCAACCTTGTCACGATCTTTGACGATGTTAAAAGCATTTGACGAATGAACATATACCCCATATGGTATTCTAAGTAACTTGCAAGTTTAACTAGGGGGAAAAACAGTAGAAATAGGTGTCGAAGTAATCGACCGAAACCTCGATTACAACATCCTACTGGGAAGACCATGGATATATGCTATGGTTGTGGTTGTGTTGACCTACTTTAGGAAGATTGCATTTCCTTTTCAAGGAGGAATTACAATCATCGACCAACAAACATTTCTCCCCAATCGTTCCCAAGTTACGGGAAGCATTCCGATGATCCATGGAAGCCCCCATTCGCTTCAAAATATCATAGTAGGCCTACTAAAAGACCCTATATTAATGGGGACTTTTTCCCTCCCACCTCCAATCAATCTGGCGGTAGTGGCGACGGTAGGAACCTGCAATATGATATTTCGATTCAAAAGATCTCAGAAAACTATATTAACATGGATCATCTACAGGTATTGCCTCCAAGCCCAATAGAAATATTGTAGCAATCAATGTTTTCGGCATGGGAGGCAAACACGAATCAACACTCATCAAGTGCTTGGATAGATAGGTCTAAGGAATATGGCACCCCTTCAGATCCTTGGTCGCAAGTGCATTACACCGACGAAGGAATTGTTCAGTCAATGATAATTGAAGGGGCGCCATGGGAAGATTACCACCATCGTTCCCATCTTCCGGGTTGTCAAGAAGATACTCCTGATGACCTTCATCATCCTTCAGTTTTTGATTTCCTATCAAATACTGTAAATACGGCGGATTCCGAGTGAAACTTGTCCAATATTGAAGAGACTATCGCCATAAATATCTTGACCAAAGCGAATGTTGTGGAGAATATTTATGTTTGAAAATGTTGTTCTCCTTCAGAACTGGAAATATATAACACTCTTTTTCACGAATTTAGAGATGTCTTTGCTTGGTCATATGATGAAAAGCCAGGCATTGACTCGAGTGTAGTTGAACACGAAATTAAGATGTATCTAGATGTCAAACTGGTACGACAACGGCTACGGCAGGTGCACCCCAAGAAAGCCATTGCCATCAAGGCAGAAGTTGAGAAACTTCTCCATGGTGGTTTTATTTAACCGGTTCCTCTAACCGATTGGGTATCGAACATTGTTCCTATAATGGAAAAACAATGAACAGTCAGAGTGTGTGTCGATGTTATGAAACCTACTCAAGAAAAGATAGAAAAGATAGATCAACGCCTTAGAATTCAACCTCTTCGAGGGGGAAACCTCCTTTACATTACATAAATGAAAAATTCTTGGATGAAACAAATGAAAAGACCTCCTTTCTATATTTAGGAGTCTAAGGGGTCATAACATAATCAGAGCCGACATAACAATAATAATGTAAGGGCAAAATAATAACAATAGTGGGCTTCTCTGTGGCACAATAGTAACAATATGGGCACTACATGGGTACATCAATATAATAAGTGGGTTGTACTAATAACAATAAGGGCTTACACTAGTAGTATAGGGGCCTAACATGCCCCTCTCCTTCAAAAAGATTTGTCCTCAACGCTTGAGTAGTTCTTGATGCTTCTGTATAAAATTTTTGTCCTCCAATGTGGAATCTTCAGTGCATAAGTTCTTCCACTTGATGAGATACTCTGAAATTGATCGATTTCATAGTTGTTGGGTTCTTGTTTCTGTGACTGCTCCAGGTTCCAATATGATTTTTCCTTTCTCTTCAATTTCTGGCAATATTGTTTGAATTGGGATCTTTCGCAACTTTTGAATAAGTGGCCATACTTCTTCATCCTTCTTCCATTCATCCCTTGCTTCATTTATCCAATTTGGTTGGATAATAGAAATAGCAAAAGAGAATGCTTCCACATCCTCATCCTTGAAGAGTCTTCCCATTCGGTAAGGTCGCCATTTTGTAAGTGCATGTAGTATTGCAAACATTTCCTTCTCATGAATGGCCTGCTTGAGGTGTAGCAGTAAAAATACCCAATCACCTACATCAAAACATTTTTCACTACGATGTTGATCTACCTGTTGTTTCGTTTGATTTTGCGCCGAAGTGGCGTTATCCTTTAAAATTTGGAGAACTTCATGTTGATGCTCGATGTGATCTTTCTCTGCTTGAACCTTTTTCGTCTTGATATTTCCTTCTATCTCTAGAGCTTGAGGAGTGGTAATTTCTTCCAATCCTTTACAAGATATGGTCGGATTCATTTCTTGATGCTTGATGTGATCTTTCACTTCTTGAACATTTTTCCTCTTGATATGTCCTTCTATATTGATAGTTTGAGGAGTGGTAATTTTGACCAATGAATTACAAGATATGGTTGGATTCATTTCTTCTTTCTCGATGTGATATTTCACTTCTTGCACCTTTTTCTTCTTGCTATTTCCTTCTATCTTGAGAGTTTGAGGAGTGGTAATTCTTGCAAATGCTTTACAAGATATGTTCTGATTCATTTCTTCTTTCTCTGGGGTGGGGTCCTGGCATATATCCTCTTCTTTTGATGTTTCTTGATCCTTTTCTTCCTCCTCTTTATATTCTATGTAAAATAATTTGTTCTCGGCACACTTATGACCTTTAGTGCATTTGCTATCACAATTGTAACAAAGACCTTTTTCTCTTTTTTCTTCCAATTGTTGTGGTGTGACCCTTGTAGGTTGTGGAAGGCTGGAGAAACAACACTTCCATATTTATAGTTGTGAGGGTTATGCTTCCTGGCTTTCATAATTTTTCTTTCCAATATGTCACAAAGCCCTTTTACTCTTCCCAATTGTTGTCGTGTTGCTCTAAAGAAGGTGTTGCTCTTTGTATCCTCATAATGTGCTATCATTTCCTCCATGAAAATTGACCACGTAACAAGTTGTTTACTAGAACAAAGCCCTTCATACCATAAAAATTGATCAGGTTCTAAATATGAAGATGCAATAGATACCTTTTGTAATAGTGGTACACCATGTAGATAAAAATATTGCTCCATCGGAAGTATCCAATTTACCGGATCCTTGCCATCAAACTTCCTCATCTTGATTTTTCTTGATTTTAGGAGCTCGATCTTGAAACGACTGTAACTATGTACTTTCGTATCTTTAAGTTTTGAAATTGCGATCTGTAGTAGCCCTATGTGTCCTCTTTCCAATGGCACAAATTTTATCCAAATTGGATTCTCCAAGAAAGAGTTATCCACAATCTCCCAAGATGACCTGATTATAGACCTTTCCAGAAGAGCGAACTTGTATGAAGTGCCACGTGTCACTATTTCAACCTTTGGCTCTAAAAAATATCTACAAGAAACTACAGTTTGTCCTCTTTCCTTACCCTCTTATTAAATTTCAATCCGATGCTCAGAGAGAAAGTTATGACGATTTTCCCCAGGTCACCTGTTTGGAATGTAATTCAGGAGTCTGCAAAAGGACCAACTTCCTCAGATCATATCTCTGCAAATACAGCACACAAAGCTCTGAAAGTTGGACCCAAGATTTAGCATGATGTCTTCTCAAATGGTTTTTTATTTCAACTTCTGAAACATCATAGAAAAAAAATTATAGCGAAAATGCCACGATGACTTGTTTGGAGCAATGAAACCCTAGAATCCAAAGCTTTGATACCAAATGTTATGAAACCAACTCAAGAAAAGATAGAAAAGATAGATCAATGCCCTAGAATTCATCCTCTTCGAGGGGGAAACCTCCTTTACATTACATAAATGAACAATTCTTGGATGATACAAATGAAAAGACCTCCTTTCTATATATAGGAGTCTAAGGGGTCATAACATAGTCAGAGATGACATAACAATAATAATGTAAGGGCACAATAATAACAATAGTGGGCTTCTATGTGGAACAATAGTAAAAATATGGGCACTACATGGGTACATCAATATAATAAGTGGGTTTTAATAATAACAATAAGGGCTTACACTAGTAGTATAGGGGCCTAACAGTCGATTATAGGGATGTAAATCAAGCTTGTCCAAAAGACAACTACCCTACACCCTTTATTGACAAGATAACTGATGAATTCTCCAAGAGTTTGATCTGGAATTCGTAAAATCCAAATCAAAGAAATCCCTGGTTTTCGCGGAATTACTATGTGATCTCCCATCGTCGTCCAACGATGAAACATCTGAAGAAACCATCGTGGATGAATCTTTGTTTCTGATATCTTCAAGCAATCCGTGGTATGGAGATATAATCATCTATCTCCAAACCCAAAATATAGGTCTAATACCTCTTGCTCAGAACAAAAACGTATTCGATACCAATCAAAAGACTACATGATCGTCGGTGATACACTTTACCATCGTGGTGTTGATACAGTTCTGAGGAGGTGTCTCACCCATGAGGAGGCCGAAAAAGTCTTGAATGACTGCCATTCAGGCGCATGTGGGGGCATCAATCTAGTTATGCTATGGCACAAACTTTTTTAAGAGCATGATACTTCTGGCCAACAATGTTCAAAGATTGCATAACCGTGGTCAGAAGTTGCCATGCATGTCAAATTTTTGATAGAAAAACCAGAAAACCACTCGCACCTCTGCAACTGATGGTTGTTGTTAGGCCATTCGCCAAATGGGGCATTGATTTCATTACATGTAACCCCACCTCGACCGGGGGGCATGGGTATATCATAGTCATTGTAGACTATTTTACCAAATGGGCCAAGGTGATGCCTACTTAGATAACACTGGTGAAACAGCTACCCTTTTCTTTTTCAATCATGTAGTCGCCAGATTCGGCTTTCCACAGGCTATAGTCACAGATCATGGATCACATTTTCACAATCACATGATGGTTGAATTGGCTACCAAATTAGGGCTATCCCACGATAGCTCTACTCCATATTACCCGCAGGCCAATGGGCAAGTTGAAGCAATCAACAAAGTCCTGAAGCGGATGCTGCAAAGGATGATTGGAGTCCACAAAAGGAGTTGGCACCTGATCATGTACTCAGCCTTGTGGGCATACCGAACATCGGTAAGAAATGCAACCGGGTTCACACCTTTTCAACTGGTGTATTGCCTAGAAGCAATCTTACCAGTTCAGTGTGAAATCTCATACCTCAAACTCGCGGTTGACCTTCTCCCCGAAACTTCAGAAGAGGAGGCTCGTTTCTTGCAACTAGTCCAATTGGATGAAACCCGTTGTGATGCCGCTTTGGCTAACGAAGCCCATAAGAAACGAGTCAAGGCACAGTTCGACAAGAATGTCAAACCCTGTGTCTTCTCAGAAGGTGACTTGGTCTTACTTTATGACCAGGAATCCGATAAATTGGGAGTAGGTAAGTTCAAGTCTTTATGGATGGGCCCCTATATTGTTAATCGAGTGTTAGCAAAAGGAGCCTATGAGTTAATGGATTATGACGGGATTCCACTAGCACAACCCCCTAATGGGTTGTACTTAAGCGTTACTACGCATGATTCCATGTGGTAACCCTTATGCTTTTGTTACATTTTTGTTTTCGCTAAGAGTAATTGTTTTGGTCAAGTAATCCACTTTTTACATTTGTCACAGATGTTGAACCTATTGGAATCTTTTGTTGGGTATGCCGACGGAGCAAGTCATAGTTCGCAGAACCTATCTTCTGTGGCCTGGGCCATTTTTGATCCAAGCGACAAGTTAGTAAGTTTCAGAGGGGTACGTATTGGTCGGTCAACAAATAACATCGCTGAATATAGCGCATTGATAGAACTTCTCTCTGATGCCATCACACATGGCATAAGCCGACTTATCGTCAGGCTAGACTCACAGCTCGTCATACTACAACTCACTGGTATCTACTCCGTCCAAAATCCATCTATCTATCACATGTTCCTAAGGGTCAAGATTTTGGAAAGACAATTTGATTTTATCAGTGTCAGCATATTTCCAGAAACTTAAACACATTAACAGACTCATTGGCAAGTTATGTGTTAGATAGACATTTGCAACATTTATAAAAAGAAGCATTTCATCAGTATTTGCATCAGGATCATGTAACTTAACCAAAATAAAACTCCGAAAATAAAAAATATATATATAACTATTTATGGTTTACACATAATGTTCGGTAACCAAGACAAAATTGGTCAAACGACCCAAAGCTCGAAACAATAGGGGGCACCCTAGTCTAATGATGCTGGTGATAACAAGTCACCACTTGTGCAATCATGCGTAAAAGCCTAGTCCATCGACTCGGCACGCCGATAGTATGTCGCTGCAACCTCAGGGGCAGCTCGTCGGTCCTCACATATGGAATACCAAGAGTGAGGCCTTCGACCTGATCGTGCAATGCTGAAAGATTCTCGACCACATCAAGGTCATGAAGGATAGCCCTTCCCACACCCTCTCCTGCTGGAGCGGTAGCTGGCACTCTCAGGCGTACTTCTGGTCGAACTGGTCCAACATCTGCATGAGCACATGAGTTTTGATTAGTCTTGTTAGAAGAAAGCACAAGAACATTATAAAGAGAAACGATAAACAGAGATATGGTCAGAGAATTTACCAATGACACCCCACTTCTCACCAGCAGGCAGTACCAAATCTGGATCACCCCAGAAATCCATACGGGCATATGGATACTTGGAAAAAACCATCTCCTGACGATTGAACCACTCGAAAAAGGTATTAGAAAAAGAAATCTGGTACTGACCAGCATGTCTTGCCATAAGGTCGACCCATCTCTACATCCGTGGCTCAGTCGGTGGAGGTAAACCAAGTGAAACATACTGCGGCTGCATCAACGGGATGTTTTCCAAGGCGAAAGCTGTCAAGATAGAACCATATCAAAAGTTCTTCAATCTTACATTTTTCACCTTGGTCAGTTGTTCTTTCATCACAGGGAGTACTGCATCACACCAGTTGAACTCCTTTATTTCATGGCATTCCAAGGCGTACTGCATATAAGACCTGTTGGCCACGTGAAGTGCCGCACTACCAGCTAGTCTAGAAAAAGTGAACAGAATAGTCCTCAGGGACCTGCCAGTGACATCTCAGATAATGATCTTGTCGTCCTTACTCGGCTGAGATCACTCTCTGCAATACCTGCGAATGTAATCTCTCACAGATTCACCCCCACGGGCCGAACCTGATAATGAGATAGGGGCACCCCACCTGGATAAGCCGATCAAAAAATAGATGTCCACGACAGTCAAGGGGATGGACTTGACCCTAATCTAGAACTTGTGGGTGGTAGGATCCCATGCATCAAGAAAATATTGCAACAGGTTGGTTTGTTGCCTCATGCAAGAGATGCGGAAAAACATGAATAGACCACAGTTCCACAGTGCCTTTACCGTAACCAGATCATGTAAAGAAAGCATGTCCTCTTCTTCATGCTCACGTTCTCACCATGTAACAGGAATTTTTCTCCAACGAATCTCTAAAACAAACAAGATAAGAGTCAAGATCCTGATTTGGTGAAAAACAGGCAAAATTTTCCATGAAAAACTGTACATAAATTGCACTCTTTGCACCCATCGCACCCCCAGCAGTGTTGTAGGTGGGATGCATGCTGACTGGCCAATGGCCAAGCCAGCATGCATCGCACCTTTTGGTGTAGAAGAGGTGCGATGGAGCCAGGGTGAGTTTTTCAAACCCAAGAGGCTCAGAAAAACTAGAAAACATGCTCAGAATTCGAAAAGGAAAGGATGAAATTAAAGAGCTTAGGTTTAGCTCCTACCTGGTCCAGATGGCACCAAGAATTGTCCACAGAATCTCCTAGAATCAACTAGTGAAAATCAAGGGGGAAAGCACCTCCAAAGCTCCAACAAACTAAAGTTCAAATGAAATGGTAAAATGAGAGGTAAAAAACACTTTTAAATTACTTTTCACGTAATTCAAGTAAAATATTAGTGTTTTAACTCATTTTTCAAACATGTATTGTTCGTTTCTAACTAGTTTGATGAAGCAATTGAGCAGGCAGTACAACCTTTGAAGGAACGAAGTTGTCAATGGTAAAACCAAAATAATCAATGACCATTATTTCCAGCAGTTTTAACGGGGAATTCAAGCTCGTTAAAAAATAAACATAAGCAATGAGCAAATGTTCCCCCAGAGTTCAAGCTCATTAAAAAATGAACCAATTTCTAGTAAATAACCATCATGAATGTATTGTCATCAACCTTTGAAGCCTTGGTCGTGTT
Organism: Pinus tabuliformis; assembly: GCA_031772625.1. Taxonomy (NCBI): domain Eukaryota; kingdom Viridiplantae; phylum Streptophyta; class Pinopsida; order Pinales; family Pinaceae; genus Pinus; species Pinus tabuliformis. The sequence continues at coordinate 1,015,514,705 of CM062818.1, forward strand.
CTCATCATCGCCTCCACTTTGTTTTGGCCGATCATTCACCTCCATTTGATTATTTACCCTTTTTGAGGAACAGCTGCGAAGAGTGATCCTGTTAGCCATCCTTGTGACATTGTCGTGATTAGAAAATTCCAAACCTTACCTGGAAGTAACTGCTACCCAAATTTATCACTCATTCCTCAAAAAACGAGTCTCCTTTAAGCTCTTTTCAACTGACTCATAAAATATGAAAATATTACTGAGCCATTGGCCTCTCTAGCTCGTTAAAGGCACTGGAAGTGCTATCCCTCCTTTACATTTTATTCTTTTTGGACTTGAGGGATCATTACACAAAAAGATCGAGCGCTTGTTTTGTTCGGCTCGTTAAAAGTACCAAAAATTCATCCCTTTTGTATTGTTTTATACTTTTTCGGACTCAAGGGATTACATGATGAAAAAGGATTATTGGAGTTTTCTTTATGTCCCTTTTCAAACTCTCTAAAATTGAAAAGGACCGAGTTATCCTTGTCGTTAAACTCGTTAAAACTGAATAGAGACAAACTTGTCCATACAGACAAGAACGAGTTTCACTATCGCTAGGCTCGTTAAAACATAGCGATGGGTTTGCCTGAAGGGAAAATTATAGAACAATCATATGTTATCTTCCTCAAGCTTGAAAAAAATAAAGAGGTACTGGTCAGCAATGACTGGGGAAAAATTAGGAAGAAAACTTGAAGAAACTTTATTGGTAGTAAGTCGCTCTTGAACATGACACTTTCACTCCGCATCCGAGTCAGGTTGGGTTGTTCCATTCACTGGTCACATGACCATGGTTCCGTCACACCATCCATATTTGGGGTTAATGCTACCAATCCATCATGTCAGTGTCGCTGATATGTTCAAGAGAAGTTGCTCAGAGAATTCACCTGTGTCTCGCCCACTGTAATACATTTACGCTCCATTCTTTCATGACCACCACCCTGAACCTTATATCACCATATCGTTTTCACCTCCATTAAAATTATTTGATCCGTTCCGTGTCATTGATGTGGGATTCACTGAGACCCTCCTATGATGGATCGCTTCTTGTCGACATCAACTCATTATCCAAGAAGTCGATCTAGGAACAACCCTTTCAGTACTTTGGAGCTTGAATGCCTCAATGGCAAGTTTCTCACTTCCGGCGACAGGTTTACATCAATGGCCTTCGACCGAAAGATTTTGCGTGCTGTTCGACGCCAAGTCCCTTATTCACACCACGTGAATTGTACTATAGTACCTTGAGGGTCATCATCATTATCGGTGAATCCTCTCGCGCCTGTTAATAGCTTACATCATTGGCTGGTAATCAGGTGATGTCTTTCCATGTTCAACTCCAGAACATCTCTCACATGGATCAGCTTGTACTTTGAGTGAAGATCGAACGAGATTGAAGACCCCAGATCTAGTTTCATCCATCTGGGTTGCGATATATATTCAGGAAAATAAATACATCAAATGTACATCATTACTACACAGATAATCATCCAACCTAAGGGATGATGGCTCTACTAGAATCATCAGTCTACACTCAGAAGATTGTCTGTCCTATGTACAGGAAAATGAATTTATAAAGCTGAGCATGGGAATGCCTACCTCAGCTAGATCATGAAAATATTATGAAGATAATGTATTGTACTGTATCTTATTACAGGTCACCTTCCAGCTCGAAAAAACTTCAGATCCTCATGATAAAGCATTTCACTCGACATCAAAACAGATTAACGACCTCATGCTTTAGGGGGCAACTGTTATAGAAATTTTTGGGCACTGCAACCCCAATCATAAATGTCCATAAACCAAGGGCTCTTAAGTCCCTAAAAGTTTTGTTCCAACCTCTAAAAGAAAAAGGTCAATTGATTACATCTTCTCCCAGAAGTTATCCATGAAAAACTGCTCAGAACTAGTCAAAACTGGACCATCTCACCTGCTCCATGGTCAAAGTGCACTGCATCCCACCTAAATACACACGGCAGGTGCGATTCATCTTGAAAAGCCCTTCTATGGGGTACGATGGGCGATAGTGGACAAATGGCAGGGTCAATCTACAAGGTGGAGGATCATGGAATCTTCTAGGAACTTCTCCTATGACACTTGCCTCTCTGCATTCGCCCAGGGAGGAGTAAGAGATCATCAATCTCCAAGTGGAATCAACAACTATCAGAGAGAGGACACTAATAAAATATAAAAAGCTAACTCACCCCCCTTGCAAACATCTATATATGGATCCCTCATCCCAGAGATCCGGAGGCTGGAATTTTGTATCTTGTAAGGAAGTGCTACTGGTTTCTTGGTGCAACATCATAGTGTTAGGTGATCTAAGCTTTTCACGAGGTGAAGAAGGGCTTTCCTACTGAGAGGATGATGCTGGGTCAGAACAATTGGTTGTAATCCTCTTTGCTATTCTTGATTATTAACAAAGCTATTCACGTTTTCCTCCACATTCTTGTATGATTGATGATATATGCATTTGTGTGGTCAATATATATCTGGTCCTATATTGTTTATGATAATAGATATATGTTCTTGGATAGTGTTATGCTGCTTTGATTCTACAGGTGCTCTTTGAAGTTGGGTAGATGAGGAAGCTAGTGGCAAAGATCTATCAGAAGGGAGAGGAATCAAGCAAGGAACCAAGCGCAAGACAGAGGTTGGTCTCCTTTATTACCCTCTTATCTATTTCTCATAGAGGAAACCGAAAGTGGTTTTAGCTTGTTTGTTTCTAAGGTAGCTACCAACCTTAGTGGGACTAGCAGCTCTGCATAGGCACTAGATTTCCCGATAACACCATGGCATCATAACCATTCAAATGGTTATCTTGGCATTGATAGAAGACTTTGAAGTGGTCCTTATCTATGACTAAGTCTTTTATCTGGAAATCTTTGTCTGCCAGAGGCAAATAGTTTAAGTCACAAAGAAGAGTAGTAATGGGAGCAACATTTAGGGCCACCAGAGTTTCCATACTGGTTCTTATGGATTTCAAGATGGAAACTGAGGTTTATTAGGTGGAAACGATGAAATTGTAGGTCTGGGTACTTGAATTTGCAAATGGAATGGTAGAATTATGGAAATTTTTTTGTTTTTTAATCATTTTGCAGTGAAAACAAGAATTTGCAAGGTTTCTTCATCACGGAATTGGTAAATACCTACTTTTGGTGGACGGGCGACATAATGAAGGTACTGGGCGTAGCTGGATGGCTCTGAGCAGTGTTGGCTGTGAAGTTTGGAGCAGGTTGGTAGCTGAAAATTCAAGCTGCTTGACCTCAATGTATCGTTTGCATGGGCATATAGGTTCACGAGATAAAATAGTGAAAACAAAATTATTTTTGTTTTATACACAAAGTCAAGGTTTGGTGGGTTTTGGGATGGGTGACGTACTTGGGAAGGTGACGTAACAATTTTTGTTGTTTATCTTAGGAGCAATAAGCGTTTTATATCACACCGGTTATGGGGAAGGGGCGGTATTTAGCCTCGAGCCAGCGATTTCATAGATCACTCGAAGCATGGTGGAGGCACAGTCCAAAAATCACTTTGTGATCACGCGCTAACGTGCGGTCACAAAGGGTCATGCGATATTGATAATAGCCATTAGATCTCAGGGACTTGATCGGACGACTGTCAGGGATATGAGATGGCAGGGATTTAGTGAAGGCGGGACCGATACATTTAAGGATTAATTAATTATATCGGGGTTGATGGGATTGAGTGGGGGGCTGTTAATTAACTGTGAGGGTTAATTAGTCCCTTATTAATGCGGTGTGGGATTAAGGGCTGTTAATTAGTTACTGATTAACTAATTAATCTCGATTAATGATATATTATGGTTATAACTAACCAAAGGGGCAGGATATGTAGAAATTTGGGGTTTGATATAGTTTAACTACTACATGACTGGGTGAGTTTTTATAGGAGAATTGCTTAATAACATAAATTAGTAGTTAATATGACTTTGTGAAGTGGAAAATCACTAAGCATAAACATTAAAGTGTGTATTCAAACTTAGGCTAAGGTGAAAAAGTGTTTTTGTGGAAATATTTTAATTTTCCTAAGTAAAATAGGATTTTACTTAGGAAAAACTTATCGAGGGAATGATTGACTTTTATGGAGGAATATGATGTTTAATGGACGGTCTTAAGTAGTTAGGCTTTACAAATTAATGGGCCGAGTGTTGGCATTATGGCAAGGTGTGGCACTATGGTACAGGTGTTGTCCTTGCTGGCAACTCACTTTGGTGACAAATCTTAGTTTAGGTTCTCAAGATGAAGGAAATCTTGTATACGCAGGTTCACCTTGCCGAATACATGTATACATGCGGGTTAGACGTTCAAAAGTTGCGTATGCATATACACGCACTTTCATGCACATAAAAGTGCGTACATGGTGGGAAACTTATTTTTGGTCCGTGGTCGTTAGTCCTTGGAATTTGAACCTATGGTTTTGGACCATGGTATCTCGTCAGAAGTGTTGACCCCAGGTATTGGGCCCTTGGTATTGTTTATTATGGTTTTGGACCGTGGTATTGTGGAAGGCCTAAAACTATAAAAAAGGAAGGAGATCATGTGGCAAGAAACCATCTGATTTATTGAATATCTGATATTGTTCTAGATCTAGAATACTGGTGATTGGGTTATGGTGCAGATCTAGATCTGAATGAATGAGGCACCTGAGTGCAAGAAGAATAAGGACTATTGATGGATGAAAATCTCAAGGCTTGAACATTAGTATATCTGTATGATTTTGATCAGTTATATGTGGCGCTCTCTTGATCTATAAATCTGATAATCTGGTTTAACTAATGACTGAATGTTTTAAAAGAATAAATTATCCGTTATAGATCTATATGCAGGTTCAGTTAAGTGTAGGTGCATATACACGCTTTTTCTGTGAACGAAAGAAGCGTATACGGAGGTTGGTTGTGGTACAGAAGCGTATACACGTAAATTGATGAATAGTGAAATAGCGTACATATCTTCATTTATATTCTTTCTACTTCTGTTTATTGCTACAGTGTTCTGGGTTCAGATTTGGTGTGTGGTACTGTCACTGTGATCTGGGTATAGTAGCCAGAGAAGTGTTTATGTTGATTCAGTTTTGATTGGTGAAAAGGTGATTGGTTGATGCAGAAATTCTTGATTGATGTTATTTGTGGATACAGCCTGAAAATTTATGAAACATGGTCCCTGAAAGACAGAGAAGGTTGTAGCATTCTGTAGGCCAGCACCTACGTACTAGTATCTTGGCTAGTGCAAGAGCTAAGGGGGTTGTAGCTCCCTTCCAGGAGAAGGTAGAAAACGAGAGAGGGTTGTAGCTCTCTGCAGGTTGCATCCTGCGTACTAGTAAAGGACTGCACCAGTACAATTGTAAAAAGAAGTTTCTAATTAAAGAGAAGATAGAGACGAATTGCAACAGGTGGTTTTCACCCACATTGGGTTTCCACCTTATATCTTGTGTTCTTGTGTGCGATTGTCTTTTTGCTCTGTTTTACTGTTATTTGCTTCTGAATCACAGATTAACAATCAACATCAAAAATATAAAGTAAATTGAAAATTTTGCATTATATACGCGGGTTTTCTTCTGCATAGATGCGTATATACATGGGTTCAATTAACTGAAGTAGCGTATATCATTTGATTTTGAAAAAGGAACATTTGACTTGATAATACTGATTCACCCCCCCTCTTAGTATTATTTCCAACAATTGGTATCAGAGCAGGTTCTTCAGAAGAAGCTTGATCGCTTGAAGAAAGATCTTGCATCATGAGCAACTACGAGAGGGAGGCATTAATCAAGCCACCGATTTTTGATGGGACAAACTTCGTTTATTGGAAGGTAAGAGTTACTGCCTATCTTCAATCTCTTGGTACAGAAGTCTGGGATATCATAGGTACAGGGTATACTTTTCCATCAGCAACTCCTACAGATCCGGCTGAGAAGAAGAAATATGAAACAAATCCAAAGGTGGTCAATACTCTATTAGGATGCCTATCTCAATCAGAATTTGTCAAGGTAATGCAATTTAAATCTGCAAAGGAGATATGGGACAAGATTGTTCTGAGCTATGAAGGAGATGATCAGGTAAAACGAGCAAAACTTCAAACCCTCAGGATTCAGTATGAAAATCTCAGGATGTATAATGATGAAAGTGTGGCTAACTATTTTCTTCGTGTAGATGAGATTGTTAATTGTATGAAAAATTTGGGTGAAGAAATAAAAGAGGTTGTTGTGGTTGAAAAAGTTCTAAGATCTTTGTCCCCTAGGTTTGAATCTAAAGTTTCTGCAATAGAAGGAAAAGAGAATCTACAAAGCCTTAAAATGTCACAGCTGCATGGAATTCTAACTGCTTATGAAATGAGGAAAGGAGGTCCATCAAATAGGAGAGAAGCTGCCTTCAAGGCTTCAGGCAAAGGCGAATACTACGAGTTAGGACACATGTCAGAAGAAGAAGAAGAATCAAATTTTGTCAGAAATCTTCAACGGGGTACTGGGCGGTTCCGAGGTAAGTTACCTTTCAAATGCTTTGCTTGTGGAAGAGTCGGTCACTATGCTGCCAAATGTCCTCACAAGGATAAGATTGACAAAGGGAAGGAACCTGTTAGATGGAACAAGAAACAGAATACAACTAAGAAAAGTTACTACACTCATGAAGACAGTGATGGCCTATCAAATAGTGATGAAGATGAAAGAGGTAATAAGTATAAACTTTTAATGGATTTTGAATATGATGACTACATGGATGCTATAGATGTCGAAGGTTTTTATGAAGAGATGTCTAATCTCAAAATTTTCTTAGAAGAGAAAAATGTGATTATTGATTCTTTGGAATGTCAACTGACTGAAAGGGAAAAACATCTTGAAAGATTGGAATGTGAAATTGTTGGTCTTAGAAAGGAGATTGAGAAAGCGAAAGCTATTAATCTTAAATTTGTTAAAGGATCTGAAACTCTGGATGAGATTATCAATGTGCAGCGTTCTCAACTAATCAAGACAGGTTTGGGATATAATGGAGAAACATCTCAAGCATCCACCTCCAAAAGTTATCTTGATGCAGCAAGAAGGAGCGAGAAAAGGCCTAATAGAAATCATTAGGTAAGTCAGGGACAGTTTACCTCAAGAATGAACAAAGACTATCAAGAAAATCGGGGGCAAGCTACCTTAAGGACAAACAGAAGCTACAATCAGCCATAGGTAAAATCTTCCCAATTTGCCTCAAGAATGGATGTCAGTAGAAACTACAATCGGTTGGATGATAGATTTGATAATCGCAGGAGTTGCTTCAATGGCCAATGTTTCTCTTGCCATAACTTTGGTCACAAAGAAGCTCAATGTGTTGCCTATAAGACAATCATGACTAGAGAAGCTCAAAAACAAAGGAATATGACTGGAATCACGAAAAGGACTTATAACAATTTTTCGGCCCTTGAAAATGAAGTTGAATGTTCTATTTGTAATAACTTTGGCCATGAAGATTCTGAATGCAGGACCAGGTTTTGGAAAAAAACTTAGAAGGAACAAACCTTCAGTGCCATAACATGGAGAATGAAGGAACCACAACCAGAAAAATGTGGGATAGCTTCTTATGCAGAAGGACAGGAAAATATATGGTATATCGACAGCAGATGTTCGAAGTATATGACAGGGGATAAAGAAAAACTTGAATCATATACTGCATTAGAAAAGGAAAAGAAGGTTTCTTTTGGAAACGATACCCCTGCAGCCATAAAAGGAAAAGGCACTGCTCAGTTGAAAGAAAAGGTCAAAGCTAGAAATGTTTTGTATGTTGATGGCTTGAAGCATAATCTACTGAGTGTTAGTCAGATGTGCGATCAAGGAACCGAGGTAGTATTTCGATCAAATGGATGTAGTGTTCGTGATCTTGATACGGGAAAAACAGTGATCAAAGGTAGAAGAACTCCAAATAATCTATACATATTTGAAGAAGGACAACAACAATGCTATTTGAGCAAGGATGATGAACACTAGTTATGGCACCAGAGGTTGGGGCATCTAATCTTTTCACAAATAAGGAAAGCATGCAAATACCAGGGAATTCGTGGTCTTCCAGATATCAAAATTCCAGATAACATCATATGCAAATCATGTCAGTTTCGTAAGCAAACCAGAACTAACTTTCCTGAGAAGGAAGGATCAACTAGCAGGCCTCTTGAACTAGTTCATACAGATGTATGTGGTCCATTTAGGACAAGGTCACCTCGAGGAGAAGAATACTTGATATTATTCATTGATGACTTCTCCATGTTTGTTTGGTTAGGACTTATGAAGCACAAAGATGAAGCATTCGAAAAATTCAAATCCTTCAAAGCCTTGGCTGAAAATGAATCAGATTAAAAAATTAAGTGCCTCAGGTCCGACAGAGGTGGGGAGTTTACTTCAAATGAATTTTTCGATTTCTATGAAGAACATGGAATAAGAAGGGAATTCTCTACAGCTAGGACTCCTCAGCAAAATGGAGTGGTGGAAAGGATGAACGGAATAGTCCAACAAATGGCTCGTACTCTGCTTGATGAGTCTGGAACTCCCACAACCTTCTGGGGTGAAGCTGCATATGCTGCGGTTGTTATTCTCAACAAAACAAATGTCCGAGTGAACAAAACTCAAACTCCTCATGAGCTATGGTATGGTGAGACTCCTTCGGTAAAGCATTTCAAAATTTTTGGAAGCAAATGCTATATTAAGAATACTGATGAACAGCTTGGAAAACTTGAACCTAGAGCAGATGAAGGCATTCTCCTTGGTTATTCTCCCCATAGCAAAGCATATAAGTGTTACAATAAAAGACTTGGAAGAATTGTTGACAGCATTGATGTAGTGGTTGATGAAAAAGGATACATCCCTAGGCAAGTAAATCATGAAAATATCGAAGAGGATGAAGACTACTCTCCAAATCAGACAGATGATGAAGAAGAACCTCACGGGGCACCAGATGAATAGATAAGGATAGAAGAGAAGACTCCATCCAGGTACATTCATAAAAATCATCCAGAATCTCAGATTTTGGGGCAGAAAGAAGCAGGCGTACAAACAAGAAGAACAATTATAGAAGCTTCAAGCTATTTCGCATTACTCTCCTCCACTGAACCACAAAATGTAAGAGAGGCATGCAAAGATGAATGTTGGGTCAAGGCTATGGATGAAGAACTTGAGCAGATCGAAAAGAACAACACTTGGGAGTTGGTTCCTAGACCAAAAGATAAGAATGTCATAGGGACAAAATGGATCTTCAAAAATAAGTTGAATGAAAATGGGGAAGTAATTAGAAACAAGGCCAGACTGGTTTGTAAGGGTTATGCTCAACAAGAAGGAATAGACTTTGAAGAAACTTTTGCTCCCGTTGCTAGACTTGAGGCCATCCGAATGTTCCTTGCTCTCTCAAGCTTTCAGAAGTTCAAAGTATTTCAAATGGACGTGAAGTCAGCCTTTCTGAATGGAGACTTAGAAGAAGAAGTATACATCGAGCAACCAGATGGTTTCATTCTTGGGAATGATCCAAATCTTGTATGCAGACTAAAAAAGGCTCTATATGGTCTTAAACAAGCTCCAAGGGCTTGGTACTACCGTTTGGACAAATATCTTCATCAACAAGGTTTTTCAAAAGGATCAGTAGATAGCAATCTTTATATAAAAATTTAAACTGACAAATTGCTAATACTTGTTGTGTATGTAGATGATATTATCTTTGGCAGCAATGAAGAGGCTCTGAGTCAAAGCTTTTCCTTGGTGATGCAGAGAGAATTCGAAATGTCCTTGCTTGGAGAACTGACATATTTTCTTGGATTGCAAATCCAACAAAATAAAGGCGATATATTTTTATCTCAAACCAAGTATCTCAAGCAGATCTTGAAGAAATATGGCATGGAAGATGCAAAACCAGTATGTACCCCCATGGTTACAGGATGCAGTCTCAGTGCAAATGATGAATCAGCAGCAGTGCATCAACCAACCTACAGATCCATGATTGGAAGTCTACTTTATTTGACAGGTACCCGACCAGACATCATGCATGCAGTGGGAATAGTTGGAAGATTTCAGGCAAATCCAAAGGAAACTCATCTTCAGGCAGTCAAGAGAATCTTCAAGTACCTTCAAGGAACTCAAAACTATGGCTTATGGTATCCTAGAGATAGAGATCTCAAACTTCATGCTTACACAGATGCAGATTGGGCCGGAAGCGTGGATGACAGGAAGAGCACAAGTGGTGGTGCATTCTTTATGGGGTCCAGATTAGTATCTTGGTTCAACAAGAAACAGAGTTCGATTTCTTTATCTACAGCTGAAGCAGAATATGTGGTTGCTGCATCTTGTTGCACACAACTCCTTTGGATGATACAAATCTTGCAGGATTTTCAAATCACTTGTACTCCACCTGTCTCTATCTTATGTGATAATACAAGTGCAATCAGCATTTCAAAAAATCCTGTCATGCATTCAAAGACCAAGCACATATCCATCAAGTATCATTTTCTTCAGGAACAAGTGCTTGAGAAAAAGGTCAAGTTGGAGTATGTTCCTTCTAAGGAACAAGTTGCTGATATACTCACCAAACCATTGCCGAGGGAAACTTTTGAATACCTCAGACAGAAGCTGGGAGTAGTTGATGCTTCATCCTGCTGTTGAAGCTTGTCTGTTTCAAAGAAAAATTTGTGTATGCGAGTTGGATGAGGGGTATCCACGTACATATGAAGATTTATGCAGGTGCAGTCACATATATGGAGTTTCTAAAGGAAATTAGCAGGGACAGACTCTGGTTGCAGAGAGTCTGATATGGGTCTGTCAGAGTTGATCTGGCATAGGTTCAGGGGGAGCAGATAATCTTCTAATAATGCATTGTTGGCATTACCTTAGAAGCTCTTGGTTCAAGTACTCAAGCTGTTTGGTTCAGGTGGATCAGCTGCAGAAAGGAGAACAAAAGGAGAACATGGTTGCTGCTATTGTCAGATGCTACTGATAGTAGTTATTGGTGATTTGCATAGTCTTGATATTTCATCTCTATGTCATGTATATCTTCTCTTTATCAAGGTCATGTAATGACCTATTTTGATTTACCCACTATGCCTGGGATGATTGATGCAATGTAATTGGTTATCATATGTAAATTTCTGATGTATCCCCGCTTGGTTGGGTGGATGATCCCCACTTCGTTGGGTGATGGATGTATGTATCGAATCCTTTGGTGATAGGAAGGTCATTTATGATACGTAAGTCATGATTTTTTTTACAGAACATCTTTTTGCAGATCTTGCCTACAGTCAGGGGGAGCATGTTCAGCACAGCAGAGCAGAGATATCATCATGTACTCAGGGGGAGCACAACCCTTTTCCCTTGATGACAAAGGGGGAGAATGAGGATCTTGGGTTGCCATCAAGTCCAAAGGGGGAGATTGTTGGCATTATGGCACAGGTGTGGTGCTATGGTACAGGTGTTGTCCTTGATGGCCACTCACTTTCTTGACAGATCTTAGTTCAGGCTCTCAAGATGAAGGAAATCTTGTATACACAGGTTCACCTTGCCGAAGACGCGTATACACGCGGGTTAGACGTTCAAAAGTCACGTATGCATATACACGCACTTTCACGCACATAAAAGCGCGTACATGGTGGGAGACTTATTTTCGGTCCGTGGTAATTAGTCCTTGGAATTTGAACCTATGGTTTTGGACCATGGTATCTCGTCAAAAGTGTTGACCCCAAGTATTGGGCCCTTGGTATTGTTTATTATGGTTTTGGACCGTGGTATTGTGGAAGGCCTAAAACTATAAAAAAGGAAGGAGATCATGTGGCAAGAAACCATCTAATTTATTGAATATCTGATATTGTTCTAGATATAGAATACTGGTGATTGGGTTATGGTGAAGATCTAGATCTGAATGAAGGAGGAACCTAAGCGCAAGAAGGATAAGGACTATTGATGGATCAAAATCTCAAGGCTTGAACATTGGTATCTCTGTATGATTTTGATCAGTTATATGTGGCGCTCTCTTGATCTATAAATCTGATAATCTGGGTTAACTAATGAGTGAATGTTTTAAAATAATAAATTATCCTTTATAGATCTGTATGCAGGTTCAGTTAAGTGCAGGTGCATATACATGCCTTTTCTGTGAATGAAAGAAGCGTATACGTAGGTTGGTTGTGGTACAGAAGTGTATACACGCAGATTGATGAATAGTGAAGTAGCATACATATCTTGATTTATATTCTTGTTGTTTATGTTTATTGCTGTAGTGTCCTGGGTTCAGATTTGGTGTGTGGTACTGTTACTGTGATCTGGGTACAGTAGCCAAAGAAGTGTTTATGTTGATTCAGTTTTGATTGGTGAAAAGGTGATTAGTTGATGCAGAAATTCTTGATTGATGTTATTTGTGGATCTAGTCTGAAAATTTATGAAACGTGGTCCCTGAAAGACAAAGAAGGTTGTAGCCTTCTGTAGGCCAGCACCTACGTACTAGTATCTTGGCTAGTGCAAGCGCTAAGGGGATTGTAGCTCCCTTCCAGGAGAAGGTAGAAAACGAGAGAGGGTTGTAGCTCTCTGCAGGTTGGATACTGTGTACTGGTAAAGGAATGCACCAGTACAATTGTAAAAAAAAGTTTCTAATTAAAGAGAAGATAGAGACGAATTGCACCAGGTGGTTTTCACCCACATTGGGTTTCCACCTTATATCTTGTGTTCTTGTGTGCGATTGTCTTTTTGATTTGTTTTACTGGTTCTGGTTACTGGTTATTTTCTTTTAAATCACAGATTAACAATCAACATCAGAAAGATAAAGTAAATTAAAAAGTTTGCATTATATAAGCGGGTTTTCTTCTACGTAGATGTGTATATATGCGGGTTCAATTAACTGAAGTAGTGTATATCATTTGATTTTGAAAAAGGAACATTTGAATTAATAATATTGATTCACCCCCCCCCCCCCCCCAAGTATTATTTCCAACACCGAGGGTCTGGTCCCTCCAGAAGTCAGAGAAATGCTTTGAGGCCCTCTAATTTGATAGATACCCTAGTACTTACGGGAAATTAGTGAAAATTTAGGGAAAATGAGTAGCAAAGTTAATTATTTGACTTTGCTTTTGCTTGATATGTTTTCAATGTAATACATGCCTTTTCCTTGTGATGAAAGTAAAAGATTAACACATTTAGAATCATCCTTCATCACATATAATTCTGCAACCATCATCTACCTACCCTACCTACTTTTCCTAGCATTTTTACTTCTTTATTAGGGTGCACTTGAATTGGCAAACCCTTTTCAAACTTTTTCTTCTTTTACATAGTGATAGTTATATAAATCTACACTTATTATATCCAAGGGCTCAAATTAAACTATTGAGCTCCTTTTATTCACTCTACCTATCTACTTATCTACCAAGATTAAATTGTTTGGCCAGATCTTTATTCTCTATATCTAAAAAATGAAATTGAAAACATGGAATAGCCAAGATTAAGCTATTTGGTAACCATGGATTGTGGCATAGGTAAAAAGTTGCACAAAATCTTTATTATACATAAAGTAAACAGTAGTGGCATTTAGGCTTGCACACTTTCATGGTCTTTTCTTTTTGTTAGGGTTCAATTTCTTTCATTTTTTCATCTTTTCTTTATTCTTTCTACCCTTTTATTCTTTTTCTAGGGTATAACCTCTTTAAATTCTTTAAATTTTTTAATTTTTTACAAATATGGAAAAACTTTGCAACAAGTAAAGGTATGAACATATTACATAACTCATCAAGTCAATCATGATATATGACACCTATTGGTATAGGGGCATAACAGTGGCTCCACTTGGGGATTTCTTTTCCTGGTGGAAATTCAGGAACAACATTTCATATGGCCTTTGAATGATTTTGACTACATTCTACAATCTTCTTCTGATTTTTGCTTTATTGTATGTATGACAGTGATACTTCTGAAGGTTAGGACCTTTTCTTCAGGCTTCAACTCCAACAAGTTACTTTCCAATCAAAACTGTGATAGCACAAAGGATATAGTATGTACATGTTAACAATCAGGATGACATTAGTAAGTAGGATCAAAGTAATGTTTCAACATCCATCCATTGACTGGTCCCTCTTCTGCTTCTGTGTCATCCAAGTTCTTTAGAAAATATGTATTGTTTCCTTGAAGAGAATAGATGATATATGGTTCCTTCCATACGAAGTCAAACTTCCCATGTTTCCCCTTTTCCTCTCTCCTGGAATCCCATCTTAACACTTTATCTCCAAGGTAGAAATCATCTACCTTGGTTCTTTTGTCAAATATCTTCTTGAGCTTCTCCTGTAACACTTGGGATCTCTGGTACACCTCCTCTCTAGTTTACTGTAAATTGATCGTTTAGTTTATCCTTCTTTGTATATCATTAGATTCTACATGAGCTTCTTGGAGTATTTTCATAACAAGAACTCCTAATTATGAAGGAAATACAACCTCCATACCATATACTAACTCATAAGGACTAGTACCAATGGATTTTTTGGCTGTAAGCCTATCTGCCCATAGTGCGTTTATCAGTTTCTTGTGCTAGGTCTTCTTTTTCTCCTCCAACAATTTTTTAATGATATTAATAACACTCTTGTTGGAAGATTCATCCAATCCATTCCCTTTAGGGTAATAGGCTATGGAATGACCTAAGGTGATGTGATACTTGTTACAGAAATTAATCATCTTTTTTGATTTGAAAGTTGCAGCATTATTGGTTATGATTTCTGCAGGGCAACCAAACCTGAATAATATATTGGTGTCTACAAATCCCATAATCACTGTGTCATTGGCTTGTCTAGAGGGAATGACCTCTATCCATTTGGTAAAATAGTCAGTGGCAGTGAGTATCAATTTATGTTGGCCTAAAGAAGATGGATGGATTTCCCCAATGAAGTCAAGACCCCATTGTTGGAAAGGTTTCTCAGTGGAAATGGGTTTCAAGGGTAAAGGTAACAACTTTCTCTTTCCTTAAAAAATTTGACATTTATGGCAAGAAGTGACAAATTTCTTCACATCTACAAACAAAGTTCGCCAATAGAATCCAGCCCTTAGGATTTTATCTACAGTTGATTTCGAGGAAAAGAGGTGTCCGCCACAGTCTCCTACATGAAATTCTTGGAGAGCCTTGTTAGCTTCATCTTTTAACAGACAATTCAATAAAATTCCTTCACGATTTTTCCAAAAAATAGTATTATCTATGATACAAAACTTTGAAGCTTTCCTTTTTAAAAACCTATTTTTTGTTCTAGATAACCCTAGAGGAGCTTACAGGTTTTGTAAAACATAAATTACATTAGCATACCAAGGTGAGTCTGAAAAGGCCTAGCTGATTTGTGGAGTCGCCATCTCCTATTCGTCATCCAGTTCATTTATGTCCAAGGCTTGACAGTTGGATTCTACCATAAGTTTGGCCAATCCTTGTCCTTTTCTTAGTTTCGTAGTTTTTATCTCTATATCATACTATAAGATAGTAGCAATCCATTTACATCTTTTGCCCTAAATTCCATCGTGAGTCAGGATGTCTTTGACAAATGCATTAGGTACATAGGCAATCACATGAGAGTATAATATGTAGACTCTGAAGTCCTTAATGGCTTTTACCAATGCAAAAGTTTGTTTCTCAATTGTTTTTTAATTTAGTGATGCATTTCTAAGTGCTTTGCTAAAAAAAGGCTATGGGTTTTTCACATCCTTGATCATCCTTTTGTAATAAAACAACTGCTATGGTGTGTTCTGATGCAAAAGAAAAAATGACGAAGTCTCTATCAAATTGAGGACTAGTAAGGATTGATGTTCTGGTTAAGGCCATTTTAATTTCTTCAAATGATTGCTTGGCCTCTACTATCCATTTTATACTTAAATCCTTTTTGAGCATGTTATTTACTAATATAAGGAGTTCTACTAAGTTAGAAATGAATCTTCTTAAAAAATTTATCTTTCCTGGGAAAGCTTGAAGCTCTTTGATACTTCTTGGATGAGGTATCTGTAGGATAGCTTCTATTCTGGTAGGGTCAATTAGAATGCCATCTTTTGAAATGATGTGCCCCAAGAGTTTCCCTTCCTTCAGGCCAAATAAGGACTTCTTTGGATTCAAAGAAATATCATATTTTCTGCATTTTAAAAATACTTGTCTGAGATGATCCAAATACTACTAATTTGATTTAGAAAAAATAGTTAGATCATCCAGATATATAACAAGAAAATCATGAATCTCTTTGGCAAAGGCAATGTCCATTGCTCTTTGGAAAGTTTCTCCTGCATTTTTGAGTCCAAATGGCATTTTGATGTACATAAAAGTGCCCCATGGTGTTGTAAAAGCAATTTTCTCTTGGTCATCAGGATGAACCAGAATCTGGTTATACCCTGAGAACCCATCTAAAAGTGAAATTCTAGAAGAACCTACCACCCTTTGTAAAATATGATCCATCTTAGGTAGAGGGTAATTATATTTTAGAGAAACCTTATTAGCATTTCTTAAATCAACACATAATATAATTTCCCTAGTTTTCTTTCTAGTAGGTACTAGATTAGACATCCACTCTAAAAGTCTAATAGGGGCTATTATCCCTACTTCATACATATGTTTAATTTCCTTTTCAATCAATGGTAATAATACAAGGTTGATTCTTCTGAGCTTTTGTTTAAATGGCTTCTTATTTTCTTTTAGAGGTATAGTATGCTGAATTATAGAGGTTTCATATGATTTAAAATCCTCATAACTCCAAGCAAAGACATCCTGGAATTCTCTCATGAGTTCAACATATTTTAACTTCTGGTCAGGAGGCAAAGACTTGGATAGTTTTATCATTTTTGAGTTTTCCTTTGTCCCTAAGTTATATTCTTCAATGTCTGCTTTTAATGGTTCCATCTTTGGTGTTTTAGGAATGTCATTGGAATCAAAGAGGTCTTCCAGGGGGGTTAACCCTTTAGGTAGATGATTGTCTTTTAAATCAATGACCTTTGTTTCTCCTTCAATTATCTCATCAAGGTTCATTTGTTTAAGGTATTGAACTTCCTTTTTAGTGCACTTTGTGGGATGAAGCATTTGAATTGAACTCGCTTCTGAAATTTTTATTTCTACCTCATCTATCTAATTTGAATTAATCATCGTATCAACATCTATGTAACTATTAGGAAATTATTCATCTAAAGTCAAAAAGTTGTTAATCTGCTCATCACTATCAAACACCTACCAGTTCTTTAGATTATCAGGTATGGCTGGTCTTTGCCTAATCTTAGTTGTAAATTGATGATTAGGTTCGAAAGGTAATTTGTAGGTGTTGGCAAACATTGCCAGTCTGTGGGCATGCAAGTTGTGTTTTCTAGGGATTTTAGCAAGCTGAGTTTCTAGAAAAGTATTAAGAATCTCTATGACTGTTCCTCTATAGTATCCTAATCTAGGATCTCTAGTTAGATATTTCCCTTTGATCTATTTAATGACTAATTTAGAGTCTCCTATGGCAGATACTCTAATTGCTCCTAATCTTTTGACCAGTTTAATACCAAGCAAGAGAGCTTCATACTCTGTCGTAGTATTGGTGCACTTAAAATTTAACTTGTAGGCATGACCTTTAGCATGGTCATTTTTCTAAATTGTACACCCAAACTCCTACTCCTGCTCCTAATTTATTGACTGAGCCATCAAATTCTAAATGCCAAAGAATTTCATGTTCATAGTTGGTGTCAAGAGTGGTGGGAATTTGTTTAATAGTGACATCTGGTTTTTCATTTTCATCTGGTTTTCCTTGGGTATCTGATATTTCATTGTTTTCTAAGATTTCCTAGATGTGAACACTTGATTTTCCTTTTTAATTTCTTTTGGTTCTGCTGTTAAAACTTCTAAAGCATTGGAAGGATTGGTTTCAGCATTATAAAGAATAAATGAGTCCATATCAGAGTGTACTGAGTAGATGGGGAAATTTTGTGGTTTTTCCTGACTACTTACTACATATTTCATCAAAGTTTCTCTGTATAGCTTCTTGGGTTGGTCGAAAACTGAGATAGTAGCATAGGACATGTTAAATTAGAGAGATCCCTTAAGCTTTGCACCCCAGGATATGGACAATAACATGCCATATTTTGGTGGTATATCGGCTACCACTATATCCATTAAAATTGTTTTTACAGGGTATTGTACCAATGAGACACACACGTCTTTTGCTAATCCTAAACATCTCACCTGACTAGAATCAAAAGAAAATAGGTCGTTGTATGGCCTGGTGATATCTAGGTCTAGTTTTCCCATTACAAACTTGGGCATTAGGTTGTGAGATGCCCCAGAATCAAACATGGCATTGTGAAGAATTTTGTCATGTATATTTAAGCTCACATAGAAAGGAGGAATTCCTCCTTCTAATGGTTTTCCATTTACTTCAAGGCCAGAGATCAATTGTGGTTGGTCATCAAAAACATTAACTGAGTCTTCTGTTCCATTGATATTAAGTGATCTGTTGATTTGAATTTGGTAGACATCATGTTTAGCTAATTCAGATAATGGAACAACAATCTTTAACTTGCCTACTTCAATCTCCATATTGAAAGGTTTTTCTGTTTGAGCTTTTGTGTTTCGAACAGTGGGATTCTCTCTGTTTTCTATATTTTCTGTATTTTTCTCCTTCTCAAGAGTGAGGTTATGATTTGAAGTCTCTCCTAAATCAACTTCTAGAGGTTCTTCCACATTTCCTTTGGGAGGAGGAGAAGTGGACGACTGTCTGTTATTAGGTTGGTTGTTAGTGACATCTTCAATTATTGGATCAGAAGGATTAGGGTCTGATCTAGAAAGAATATGTACAGGTGTAGTGATTGTCTTACCTTTCATCGGGTATTTTGAAGTTTTCTATTTGTTGGCTTCAAGAACATCAATTCTTCTACTCCTCAAGTTATATTGCTTATGCACTTCATAGATGGCTGTGTCATATCCCTCCCTAAAGTCAAATCATTCTCCTGATTGAGTTTGAAATTGTTTAAGAATATGAGCCTCTTGATCCTCCTGGGTCAAGAAAACTTCTTGTTCATTATTGAGTCCCATTAAATTTATATGAGTGTCCTCTTCTGGTTCTTTTGAGTTTGAGCTTTCTGCATAATTTTCCTAGAATGGGCACCTAATGTTTTGGTCTGGACCAGTCTTCCCAGTGTTCTGATTTGGATTTTTTCTGAAATTGGGATTTCTCCTTGTGTTGGTTGGCTCACCATCCCAAGGGGCTTTCCTTTCAATTTTTTCAGCCTATCCCCTAGCCTATCCATTCCTTCAATTATCGCATCTAGTTTCTGTTCAAAGGGTGGGGATTTGTCTTTTAGAGGGATTCTCCTTTCACTTCTAACCTTGGCTCTTTTAGACATCAGGTTGGCTTCAACACTAACAACTATGCTTTCCATATCTTCCAAAGTGCGAGGAGCTCTTTCTCTAAGTTGGAAGGCCATGTCAGAATGAAATCCATCAAGGAATTTGATTAAAGCTAAATCAGGTGGAGGCCTAAGGTTTTGAGGGATGGCATTATAGACATTGTTGAACACAGTAATCCTACACAGTTTCTTGTGTTCCTCTTTTAGGTTTTCATACTTTGATAAGATTTGAAGAGGATCTTTCTTTTTCTCCCATCAGCTCAAGAATTGTCTATAAGGAGTTTCTAAAGTGTTTATACTATTTGCCACTAAGCCTCTAAACCAGGTTCCAACTTCCCCAGTTAGACTCTGAATAAATATTCTCATTTGCACATCCTCAGCATCTATTTCATAAATTTCAAAGTAGTTAGTCACCCTTTTGGTATGTTGTTTGGCTGTGTAGGTATCAGTACCATCAAATGCAATGATTTTACTTTGGTAATCTTGAGGCATGGCACCTAAATTGGCTGGTAAAACCAAGGGAGCATATATGTTTTCCATTGCAGTAGGTAGTGATGAAACAATAGTTGGGGTTGGGATAACAATACGTGTCTAAGTTGTAGATGGAGGGGTAGAAGGGGTGGTTTGAGGTTGAGATGTATGAGGAAATGGTGATGAATTTGCAGAGGTAGTAGTAACGATAGAGGGATTGGGTGTTCCTTCAGTAGTAAGGTCAGATTGTATTTAGTTCTGCAAATGTCTATCAATTGACAAATTGATAGCTTCTAGTTATAAATCTTCAATGAACAATGGGTCTGGGATTAGGTAAATTAATTCAGAATCAAAAGATGTCCTAAACAGAGAGGTTTCAAAGTGTTCATCAAAGTGTTCGTCTTCAAGATAAATCCACCTAACAAGACAAGAATTTGATCTGTAGGTGGGCCTAGAACTAGTAGAACTTTCTTGGCTTTCCTATCTCCTAAGAATTCTGGGGATCAGATTAACATTCTCAAACACTTGTGGTGGATTGGGATTAGGATTAGCTCTAGTGTAACGAGTCCTTTCTGAAGCCAGATTTTTAGGTTGTATTTTTGGTTTTTTTTTAATTGGTATCAACAAACAACTTCTATGACTTCTTTAAGAAGCTTTAGATATGGGATTTAAACATTCCTAAAGATTTATTTGACATGAGGAACTGGTCAAATGTTTGGAAACTAGATGTTCAGTTCATAAACTAAACCAGAGATTGATTGAAGCAACATTCATCTATTATGCACTTGCAAATCAAGAGCAGTTCAAAGGCTACCTAGCTAACTTCAGGCTCTGTCTGTAGTTTATAAAGCAAACAACAATAACAGACAAACTTTTCACTCCCTAGTACTGTCGCCACTATGTTATCACTTAGATTTTCCCTGAAGTTGTAAGAAGAGGGAAAGGGGTCCAAGGTAACCACAAACCAACTTTTAGGTACAGAATCTAGCCAATCTGTACCCAGAGAGGGCTCTCTCTTTAAGATTTAGCTTTGTTTTATAAGGTATTAGGCTAGTTATGGAAGCTTGGGGGTTTTAATTGTGTTTGGTGGTGGAATTCAGGAGGAGATGGATAAAACTGAGGACTTCAGGCCATTGCGCTATGGAGTCAATCTAAATATGGCTTAAGTGGACTTAGCTTTTCAACAAAAGGATGGCTTCACAGGGAAAGATAGCTGAACATGGAACAAATGGTAACTTGAAAAGATGGGATGGACTTAAAAGGGAAGAAGGGCAATTAAGAATCCTTCAACATATTTTAAGAGAGGGAAAATGACTGATCACCAATAAAAAAGCAATTAAGAATTTTTTATTAAATGACCGAAATGATAAACTAAAAGGTAGGAGCAATTAAGAATTCACTACCTATGATAGTTTAGAAGAAAACATTTAGAATAAAAATGATTTTAAAGATAGATTTCGATTAAGCACTTTTTGAATTACACTTTTTTGTTTTAGTATTCAAAGATGGAAAACACTTGAAATATTTAAACAAGAAAACAATAACACATGAGATATAGATACTTATTTGTACGGTGTTTGAAACATGAATCCTATGAAAGGTCCTTTGTATTATTCCTTCATCCAACCACCAATAGAAAAAAATGTCCAACAATACTTCTTTTCCAAAATAATCAGTATTACAAAAATGTCTAAGAACCCACACTCAATACTCCGAATGAGGAAGTATTTATACAAAAATTTACAATAAAATATCTCATAAAAAATTGAGATATATTCTAGGATGATTAACTATATGTTACATGAAAGTAGAGATAGATGGTATCGAATATAGAAGATGGAGGCAAACTGATGGCTTGTTGTCCCTATTCTTGTGAATGAGCTAGAGGCAGGCCCTATGGTTGGGAATCTTGCTGTCTTCTTTGTAATTTTGTGTTGGCTTCTCTGCTTTTCATCTTCTTACTGATACTCTTTGACCTGCTCTAATACTCTCTACCTGTTTGATCCTTGTTTACCTTCTGTTATCATCATCGACTATGGTAAAAAATGGAAATTTACCTTTTTAGCAAGGGTAAATCACAAAATTTCTATCATAAGTTTCCACCATTTTTCCTATGGTATTTTAGTCCTTTGAAGTTTTCTTAAAATCTCATCTACCTTGGTGTATTTGAAGAAAATAGGTTGAACTTGGAACAAGTGTTTTATCTCATGCTCCACATAGAAAAGGTTCTCTAGACTGTCATAGAGAACTTTGCCTGTAGGTAGTGCCTTTGGTGCAGATGCACTAGCTGATGAGCTGGCCTGGTTGTCTGCATACTGAGCTAACTTGTCAACATAGTCTATTTGTCTCATCAATTTTTCATTAATAACTAAAGGATTGGGAAGTCCTTTACTCTACAATATGCCAAATTTCTGCATAAAATCATCAATTTCCTCTTGTATATTCTAGAATCTCCTCTCTAAATTCTGCATGAGAGATCTTTTGGTCAATACCCTTTTGACCTCTAGAATTGTCCCTATTTTGTCTTCAATGCCCAACTCTTCTAGTTGGTTCTTATTCTAGCTATTCAAAAAAATTATGAGCATGGCGGCTTCCTTAGGCTTTCCACCTAGTTCCTCCTTAGTCCTCTAGATTTCTTCAAGAGCCGCTTTTACTAAATCAATTTGTTAAAAAATTATTTGTATTAATGGCCAAGCATCATTTATTGACTGAGTGATGTTGGTCCAAAGATTTTTTCTAATGTCTGTTAAGGGCTTGTCACAAGTGAGGTCCTTTTCTAGTGATTTCACCTATTGTGTTAATCCTTTGTTCTCCCTCACCTTTTCAGCAAGATTCATCTTGGAAAGATAATATTTCTATTCTAAGGTAACAAATTGTTCTTTTACCTTCTGGAATTTTGAAACTTGGAGCCTCATCTACTCCATTGACTTTATCAATTCTTCTTTTCTTAGACATGAAGTACCTACTTGTGCTGTTCATATTGTTGTTGTTCCTGCTATTACTTTTGTTGTGATCACTAGCATGTTTGGTGCAAAAGCTGTTCCAAGTGTTGAGGGGACTGCAGTGGACACTTCTAGAATCACATTTGGAGGTTGAGAGGTCGACTCTCCCTGCGTTTTCTTCAGTGATTTTTGTAACTCTTGCTCAGTTTCCTTCAACTGCTCATTAAGATTTAGGACTAAGTCCATAAGCTCTTCTTCAAATTTATTTTGGACAACTTCTGTAGTTTGTGGATGTCTTAATTGTGGCAACTTTAGCTGCTTCCTCAAGGCAACTATGTCTTCATCTTTCTTCTTAATTAAGGCTTCTACTACCTTCACATCCTTTGGGTTATGACCCAACCCAATCACTAACTCCACCAAAGATTTGATTATGTTATCTTTAGCCTGTGAGGAGGCTTTTTCTAGTTGTATTTTGGCGGTTGTATTATTTAAAGAGTTTTCCAATCTTTGGGCCATCATGGCTTTGCTAGTCACGATTGAATATACCATTTCCCCTATTTGTTTGTGTAACTCAATCTGGTCCAGGGGATGAATATCTTTTGCCATAACCTCAAAGTCTGTTCGAAGATAATCTACACTTGTTTGAGGTTGCTGCACTTTGGGCTTGAAGAAGCTCATTTGCATTTTGCCCTCCTTGATATCATAAGCTGACATCAACCTGTTTTGATTGGTGGGTGCCATTTTAAAATACTAGTTGTAGACATGAATCCTCAATGGCTCATTCCTAGCCTTTATTTCCTTGAATTTGTTTTTGATATCTAGGTTGTCATTTCCCGGGGGCCTGAAGGATGACACTTTAGCGCTTTGTTACCTCTCCAACTCCTGTCTCTGTGAGCTAGAAGGTGTCCCACCTACCGGGAAGGTTTGATGACTGTCTACACCTTCTTGTCTCTGACTATCAGTAGTTTCTTCAAAAAATTCGTCTTTTGAATGACGATTTAGCCTGTGCCTCTTAGCACTAGGCTGGCCTGATGGGCCACTGGCAAGGGTAGTTGCTTCCCTATCTCTCTCTTTGTTCTTTTCCTCATTCAGAGGAGTCTGCAAAATTGGGGGCTCTCCCACATTGAATTGAGTTGGAAGAGTGTGTGTGTGGGCCTGCTCCTTAGAAGTTTTAGGCTATTTATACGTTGTTGATTGTTCTGAAGCCTAAGTGCTTGTCTCTTTCCCTCTTCCATGTGATGTTTCTACTGGTGGTGTACCTGTCTCTTGTGAGTGCCTTTGTGAGGTATTAGCTGTTTAGGCATTGATTCCTGATGCTCATTTTTGAGAAGTCTCAAAATGTACCTATCCAAAAGAATCCAGGTCAAGTGTTTTTTCAAGATCTTTCATTACATTTTCTATATCAACCTATTCACTATCTGTTTCTATCAATGTTCCTTCCCTCCATTCATCCATATTGGCAAATTTCTTGATCTTTGGTATTTTGTGATGGAAGTATGGTGATAATCTATTTTTCATCCTTCTATCACAGATAAAACTATGAGGGGCATATGGAGTCCATTTAAAACTTCTGTTTAATTTTAGCTCATCTTCTAAAATTCATTCTGCTACTATCCATGCTTCTCTGGAGTTGCAGATAATTGGTCCTAAGTGATCCCTGATTCTGAGTTGGGCTTTTTTCTTGGCCTTAGTGAAATGTGTCACATCTGAGTGTGTCATCTGCCTATAGTATTGCAATGCAAACAATCTCATTGGAACATATTTCGGTAGCTTTAATGGGGAAACCTCACACCCATATATCCTAAATTCTATTTGATTTTGATATAAATACCAATCACCCACTTTGTACTATTTGGAAAGCTAAAGAATCCTTTTGATTTCATCACTAATTCTGGGAGAGGAACTCCCTGTTAATAAGGTGGCCACTGGGTCGAAAAATTGATCATTGAAACGATTAAAGGAATAAGGGCAATCAAAAGTTTTAAGGAAGATGGAAGGCCAAAAGATAACAGACCTTGGATTACCCTTGGTATCAAGTTTCTTGACAGAGAATGGGAAGTGGTCTGATTGATAGTAGAGGATGAGGTGATATATGAAGGTGGAGAACTTGAAAACTATTTCATGATCACTAGGGTAAAGATGGACATGGTCACTAGGGTTAGTTCATCTACATATTAATTAGCGTTGAACCCCATGACTACTGATATCATATCAACTATGAGCTTGCCTGTATCTATGAAGGAGACTGACATATAAGGTGGGGGATCTGTAGTTTGGTATCATGGTAACATGAAAGTCTGGCTAAGGTGGGTAAGTTTAGCTTGGGATAATTGAGTGGATTTCTCAAGAAAATTTCCAAGGGAAATGGGGGTAAGGGCATGACTAGGGTGAAATCAAAGCATTTCATTAATTGATTCGACAGTTATTGTAAAAAGGATTGTTTGGTTGGGAGACATGACTGATCTGTGGATGGGGTCATAGTTTGCATGGCATTGATGGATTATATCAGGGAAAATATACACAGCGGGGAGAAAATATATGGGGAGGTTGGATTCCCATAGTCCCATGGCATCATAGCCATTCAAATGGTTATCTTGGCATTGACAGAAGACTTTGAGGTGGTCCTTATCAGTGACTAAGTCTTTTATCTGGAAATCTTTGTTTGCCAGAGGCAAATAGTCTAAGTCACGATGAGGAGTAGTAATGGGAGTGACATTTAGGGCCACCAGAGTTTCCATACTGGTTCTTGTGGATTTCAAGAGGGAAACTAAGGTTTATTAGGTGGAAATGATGAAATTGCAGGTCTGGGTACTTGAATTTGCAAATGGAATGGCAGAATTATGGAAAATTTTTGGTTTTTTAATCAATTTGCAGTGAAAACAAGAATTTGTAGGGTTTCTTCATTGTGAAATTGGTAAATACCTGCTTTTGGGGGACGGGCGACAAAATGCTAGTACTGGGCATAGCTGGATGGCTCTGGGCGGCCTTGGCTGTGAGGTTTGGAGCAGGATGGTGGCTGAAAATTCAAGCTAGTTGACCTCAACATATCGTTTGCATGGGTGTAGAGGTTCAAGAGATAAAACAATGAAAATGACATTATTTTTGCTTTTTACACAAAGTCAAGGTTTGGCGGGTTTTAGGATGGGTGACGTTAGTGGGAAGGTGACGTAATGTTTTTTATCGCTTAGCTTGGGAGCAGTAAGTGGTTTATATCGCACCACTTATGGGGAAGGGGCGGTATTTAGCCTCGAGCCAGCGATTCCGTAGATCACTTGACACGTGGCGGAGGCACTATGCAAAACCGCTTTGTGATCGCGCACTAATGTGCGGTCACAAAGGGTCGTGCAATATTGATAATAGCAGTCAGATCTCGGGGCCTTGATCAGATGATTGTCAGGGATATGAGATGGCAGGGATTTAATGAAGGTGTCCCCGATACATTTAAGGATTAATTAATTATATCAGGGTTGACGGGATTGGGCGAGGGGCTGTTAATTAACTGTGGGGGTTAATTAATCCCTTAATAATGCGGCAGGGGATTAAGTGCTATTAATTAGTTACTGATTAACTAATAAATCCCTATTAATGATATATTATGGTTATAACTAACTGAAGGGGCGGGATATGTAGAAATTCGAGATTTTATATAGTTTAACTAATACTGGGCCGGGTGAATTTTTATAGGGGAATTACTTAATAATGTAAATTAGTAGTTAATATGACTTTATGAAGTGGAAAAGCACTAAGCATAAATGTTAAAGTGTGTATTCAAACTTAGGCTAAGGTGAAAAAGGGTTTTTGTGGAAATATTTTAATTTTCCTAAGTAAAATAGGATTTTACTTAGAAAAACTTATCAAGGGAAAGAATGATTTTTATGGAGGGGTATGATGTTTAATGGATGGTTTTAAGTACTTAGGATTTATAAATTATTGGGCCGACGGTCCCTCCAAAAAAGAGAAATGCTTTGAGCCCCTCTAATTTAATATATACCTTGGTACTTAGGGGAAATTAGTGAAAATTTAGGGAAAATGAGTAGGGAAGTTAATTATTTGACTTTGCTTTTGCTTGAGATGTTTCAATGTAATGCATGCCTTTGCCATGTGATGAAAGTAAAAGATTAACAAATTTAGAGTCATCCTTCACCACATATAATTCTGCATCCATCATCTACCTACCCTACCTACTTTTGCTAGCATTTTTACTTCTTTATTAGGGTGCACCTGAACTGGAAAATTCTTTTCAAACTTTTCTTCTTTTACATAGTGATAACTATCTAAATCTACACTTATTATATCCAAGTGCTCAAATTAAACTGTTGAGCTCCTTTTATTCACTCTACCTATCTACTTATCTGCCAAGATTAAACCGTTTGGCCACATATTTATTCTCTATATCTAAAACCGAAATTGAAAACATGGAATAACCAAGATTAAGCTATTTGGTAACGATGGATTGTGGCATAGGTAACAAGTTTCACACAATCTTTATTATACATAAATTAAATAGTAGTGGCATTTAGGCTTGCACACTTTCATGGTCTTTTCTTTTTGTTGGGGTTCATTTTCTTTCATTTTTTGACCTTTTCTTTATTCTTTGTACCCTTTTATTCTGTTTCTAGGGTATACCCTCTTTACATTTTTAAATTTTTAAATTTTTTACAAATATGGAAAACCTTTGCAACAAGTAAAGTTATGAACATATTACATAACTCATCAAGTCAATCATGATATATGACACCTATTGGTATAGGGGCATAACACTTACCTCTCGGTCCTTCGAAAAAGTGATGCTCCACCTCGCTATAGCTAACTGAGGTGTCGACCATGAATTTAGTCACAAATCCTCCTATGACATGATCAAGTCAATGATCAACAGCGTGGGTGATCTTATCCTCCGATGCTTCCAATTTCTATATTAGCTCTGGGTTCCACACAATAGGACAGTCAAGTTTCCACCTTCCTTGGCTAACTGCTAGCTTTACAATCCACTCATATAGCTTAATTGGGAAGGGGCAAAGAAAGATATCATGGAGCTTTGTATACAGGTATCTGTCCAACCACTGTTCCTTTATTAGTTGTGGATCTCCCTATCCAACCAGTATCTGATCTCCTTCCTAGATGGATTCGAGTGATACGACATCACACATCTCTTATGCATTTTTCGGTCCCAGCAACAGAACTGTTTATTGGCTTGAGGGGGCCTGACCTAGGTTCAACATTAATTAGCCAAACGAATTCCTACACTACTAGCCCTTTCAGCATCAACTCGCAGAGCATGGACCAAAGTCTCACCTGAAGTAGTATGGGGGGATGCTAGAACCAAGTTTTCACACCCTGACATGGTTTTGATGTCATTTGGTTCCCTCTATTGCCGCCTTAGCATAGGTCACTTCACTACAGGGCTTGCAAGACGAGCCCTTTATTCTATCCTTTAATACCTCCACAAAAGGGTATTATTGACCTTCACATAGCCCTCGCTGGCTACTCAGGTGCTTTCACACTGCTATGGCAACATGCCAAGTAGATTTCCCAATTATTCTAAGTGATTTTCCTATCTTATCAGCCAATTACAATTAACATTGTGTAAACATATATTCTTGATCGCATTTAGTTACCTAATGTATTTATATTCATTCGCACATCATATAAGCATAATAAAGAAAATTCATACATAACATATCAAGATGCAATAACACAACAAAGACATAGAAATTGCAGAATATCTTTCTTTATTAATATCCTTCAAGTGTTTACAAACTTTGTCCACCTTGCACACAAAGTTGCAGGGGTCTGTGCACTCAGCTACGAACTTCTACCCTAGGCCTCTGCGCACTCAGCTACATAGCCTCTACCTATGCTACGACCCAAGACTTAGACTTCTTAGTTCTGAGCTATGACTCTCTTACATTCTTCATCGTTCTATGTTTGCTTAAAACCAATTAGAGCTTAACTCTTTTTATACAATCCCATGGTTCAGGGACCATGGGTAGATCTCTTATAGCCAACTTTACTTTACAAAACTAAGGGCGGACTACCCTTTATGACACATAATGCCTTCATGCTCCGCAACCAAAAAATGTAGAGACTTTACCATTTTATTACAAAATTTTAACTCAAACATGGGGTTTTAGCCCCAAAACTACCCTTGGGGGATCTCGCTCCCAACAGTAGTCCATCAGGGACAAACTCCGTAATCAATATCGCTGTATGGTATCACTGTTTTTTGCTTCTTTTCACTTCTATTTTACATCTTCCTTATTTTTATCATATGTAATAAAGTCTTTCTTCTCAAGAAGTTCTCAAACTTTAAGAACTTTAAGTTAACATTCAGTTCACTGTTGGCATTAACAAATTATACTTCAGTTTAAAATATGATCATTTCAGATCATATAATTTGGTATCAGGGCATGTTGCATTTGTAGAATTTGTCAGTGAATGTTAACCATGTCTAAGTCACAATGTGGAGAAGGAATCCTCGAGGAGATTGATCCAGAGATTGGAAAGTGAAGAGTCGCTCATAAGTCGACCATGACATGATCTGATGTAGGTGAAACTCTAGAAACTAAGATGGGTGAGAACTGTATGAAGATAAGAAGTCGAGAGATTCAGCTTCTTCTTTAAAGACATGGAGGAAGGACAAAGTTAAAGGCAAGGCTAATAAACCTCCTTCACCTCCATCATCTACATCATCATCTTCTTCTTTTTCTTCTTCCAGTTAAGAATTTGAAATAGAAAATAAACCTTAGAAAACATCTCTTTTGAAAATTGATGTAAAATTTGAGCTACCTATTTATGATGGTGAAGTGAACCCTGAAAAGTTAGATAACTGGCGTAAGCAGTTAGAAGTGTATTTTTGTATTCAGAACATTTCTGAAGATAAAATTAAAATTCATTTAGCTACACTTAGAATGGGTGGAACAACTTTAATCTAGTGGGAAAGTAATACTCAAATAGATGTAAAGCGGGAAGGTAAAGCCATCACTTCATGGTCTAGGTTTTTAAAAACTCTTAGGAAATAATTCTATCCTTTAGGATACATGCAGCAAGTTATTATTGATTGGAAGCATTTGAGGCAAGGTAAATGGCAGAGTGTTCAGGAGTTTACTCAGGAGTTCAGAAAGAAAGCATTGGCGCTTGGTATTTCATTGGATACACGTGAAGCTTTATTAAAATAAATTGGCAATTTACATTCATATTTGTAGCATACATATTGATGTTTAATCCTGATGATTTTGATGAAGTATGTATTCAAGCCATACATATTGAATTAGGTGGCATACCATTCAAGTTTTCACCGCAATAATTCAATGAGTTGGAAATCAAGGATTCCAATGGCAGTAAAGGGAAGAACAATTCGAAGAGAAAGAAATCAGCAATAGCTTAGAAGGAAAGAACTACTTGTTCTCATTGCCAGAGAATCGATCATGATGAATAGAAGTGTTGGAAACTTCATGTTGCACTTAAGCCAAAAAATTTCCATAAAGAGATGGATGAAAAGAAGGCAATTGTAGAAGTTGAGCAAGATCTAGGTTCTGGTTCAAGTGATGAAAGTAGGATAACTACCATAGTTTCGACTGGTAAAACTTCTAACCCTGGTTCAAGTTCAAATACTATTTCATGTTCATCAAACATAAATCCTTCAAATGAGGATAAAAGAGTTGAATTATTTAAAATAAGGATAACCTCTAAGCACACAAAGATAGATACAATGTTTGACAGTGGGTCACAGGGAAATTTAATATTTGAATATTTAGTTAAGAACTTGGGTTTGGAGACACTCAATCATCCAAGACCTTACCCATTAGGATAGATAAATAAATCAACTCAAATAAAAGTCAGAAAACAATGTCGATTAAGATTTTCCATTACGTCTAATTAAATTGATGAAGTGAAATTAGATGTGGTTCTAGTAGACATATGTGGAGTTGTCTTAGGAAGTCCTTATCTTTATGATTGTGATGCAGTATTTTACAGGAAAGAGAATAAATATCACCTTAGGAAAGATGGGGTTGAATTTATTCTCAGGGCACATCAAAGTAAAAATCACTTGAATTTAGTTGTTGCTAAGTAGATGAAGTAATTAATAAGTTCAAATAAGATATTTCTAATCATGTTTGTAAAGGAACAACATAACAATCAACATGATGTTGTTCAAGTTATGAGTCTTAGCTTAAATATAGTTTGATCGAAGAGGTAGAAACTTTTCCAATTCTATTTAAGGAAACCAAAAATCTTACTCATAACTAGGGAATACAACATTATTTGCAATTGATGTACAAAGCTCCTCTTCCTCATGTCAGAATAAACCAATTCAGTCCAAGTTGGGAAGTTATCAGTTACAGGGATGCAGGTCAGTAATGGGGAAATTCAGTGTTAAATTTCTCTTGTATTGTGTCAAAATTTCATGTTTCGAACAGTTTGGAAGCCTCTTTTCAAGTGGAGAGGAAGCCTATTTGTTTCATATCAAAGACTTGTCTAAGGCAGTGTCAAAGTATCTAGTAGATCTAAGGGAAACCTATGCATCAAGGGAAAGTGCTAATAAATGGACACATCATTTAATGAATAAGTAAACAATGATTCAAAAAAATCAACAACCACTTCAATACTTTCAAAATCAAACTAAGTTGCAGCACTCTTCACATTAAAGTTGGATGAGTTTATTGCAACAAGTTCACTTAGTAATCAGAAATCAAAAGAATATATCAAGTCAAGTAGATGATATGATGTCAAGAATATATTTGAATGTCTCTGTCATTCTGAAAAATAGATTGTTAATACATGTCAATAGTATTGAACAATATCCTGTAGATATTGTTTTTAAAGATGTTTATGAATCATTAATTCATCGTATTTCATGGAAAGAAGTTAATTTCCATGTTCATAGCAAGTTTTTTGACCATCATCGCAAGTTGTGAAAACTGCATATGGATGGAACAGTTCACAGATTCAAAATGTACAATGATCAGCATCATCAAGGTCATCACCTTTA
This sequence comes from Pinus tabuliformis, assembly GCA_031772625.1. Classification (NCBI taxonomy): domain Eukaryota; kingdom Viridiplantae; phylum Streptophyta; class Pinopsida; order Pinales; family Pinaceae; genus Pinus; species Pinus tabuliformis. The sequence continues at coordinate 1,015,546,454 of CM062818.1, forward strand.
GGTGATTGATCAAATGTATTGGTACATCTTTCAGACAAGGTGGAGAGTGAGGGAGCTCTACCCTCATCGACTATCTATTTAGGTCAAACTTTTGTGGTCCAAAAGCTTTCAAGTGGAGAGGATTCATCGAGGAGGATCCTGTCAAATCAGTTACATAGCTTCAGTTTCATCATCAGCATTCAGTGTCTGATGTCTTCAGCTTCGACAGTGATGTTTATGGTTCAGGTTGTTTGGTTATGTTAATGGCTTTCATGGTGTTCGAATGATAGGGTTTTGTATTTGGTTGTCGACTCATGTTCGTCGTCAGCCTTGCGAGGGTTTTCTTGTAAATTTTGGTCCATGGTTATCATCATGTGGGCTTATATGTCATTTTGTGACAATTTGTTGTAAATGGGTTTTTTTTAAGATCAAAATGATGTATACCTAAAACCTAATGACTAAAATTTAGCCCTTAAAAGCTATGGGAAAAAACATGTAATTCAAGACCTAACACCTAAAACCCTAAAGTAAACCTAAACCCATGTATTGAAAATGCATTAAAAACCCATAACCATAAGTCCTAAACCCATTCGAGCTATTGTAAAACTTTATAAAACATTACAGATGAAAACAAAATAAAAACATAGTCATAAACCGCAGGAGTTAACCACAACGGGACCATGGCAATGAGGCCATGTGAGTAGTTTCGGTGGCAGTTAACTCGAAGTCGGGGTTTACAAACAAAAAAGCCTAACCATGTGGAGAATCCACATAACCGTTGTCATGTGAGTGGTGAAGATAGCTTCCACTGTTTCAGAACCAGCAGGTTAAATGTAGCGCTGAAATAGTCATCAAAACCACCAACATATGACTGAGCTGGATTAACCACCAACCATCACCGTTTCGGAAAATAGTCAGCAGAATCACTGGAGCCCAAACTACTGGGGTTATCGGCCTACGTACATCCGAGGTCTCCCTCGTTCACCCAGTTAGCAAACGTCTAAATTTTTTGAGTTATTATAAGGTTGAAATGTGGATTTTTGGATTCAGATGTTGTTATTTGATTACACCTAAGGTGCTAAATTTCATTAAGTGACATAAAAACCTTTCAAAAAACCCTAAACCAACCATAATTTCAGCTTATGCATCCCTAAACTCAGCCTAAGGAGTTAGAATGCATATGGAGGGATATAAAACCAGTATTTTTCTCATTGAGAGAAAAGGGTGGTTTTGAGTTTTATATGTAGATTCTAGAGGATATAGGTTGTTTTGTTTTAAGTGTAATAGAAGCATCAGGAGTTAGAATTGGGAACTGAGACAGGCACTAGAAATATAATTCAGAGAGTTTTCTTGTAAGAGCTACCAGAAGTGTGTGTGTGAAAGATCCGTCTGGTCAATTTGCTGTGTAATCCACCTCCTCGAATTGAATCCTAATAAAGTGGTCTCCCATATTGAAAGCAGACCCAGAGATGTAGTCCATCAGGGACAAACTCTGTAATCAATCTTGTTATCTCATATTGCTGCATTTTGCTACTTTTCACTTCTATTTTACATATTGCTTATGTTTATCATGTGTCATAAAGTCTTTCTTCTCAAGCAGTTCTCCCCGTTTAAGCACTTTAAGTTAACATTTAGTTCACTATTGGCATTAATAAATTCTAATTCAATTTAACATATGATCATTTCATATCATAAAATTTTGTATCAGAGAATGTTACATTTGTATAATTTGTCAGTGTATGTTAATGAGGTCAAAGTCGCAACATGGAGAAGGAACCCTCGAGGAGATTGATCCAGAGATTGGAAAGCGAAGAGTCACTCATAAGTCGACCATGACAGGATCTGATGCAGGTGAAACTCTAGAAAATAAGATGAGAGAGGAATAGTTTCAACAAGCATTTTAGATAATGCAGCAGATGTTGGGAGAACTATACGAAGATAAGAAGGTGAGAGATGGAGCTTCTTCTTTAAAGAAATCGAAGAAGGAGAAAGGTAAAGGCAAGGCTAATAAACCTCCTTCACCTCCATCATCTCCATCATCATCATCTTCTTCTTCTTCTCCTAGTGCAGAATCTAAAATAGAGAAGAAACCTAAGAAAACATCTCTTTTGAAACTTGATGTAAAATTTGAGTTACCTATTTATGATGGCGAAGTGAATCTTGAAAAGTTAGATAATGGGATTAAGCATTTAGAAGTGTATTTTCATATTTAGAACGTTTTTGATGATAAAATGATAATTCAGTTAGCTACACTTAGAATGGTGGGAACAAATTTAATCTGGTGGGAACAAAAAACTCAAATAGATGTAAAGCGGAAAGGTAAAGTCATCTCTTCATGGTCTAAGCTTTTAAAAGCTCATAGGAAACAGTTTTATCCTTTAGGTTACATGCAACAAACTATTACTGATTGGTAGCATTTGAGGCAAGGTAAAGGGTAGAGTGTTCAGGAGTTTAGAAAGAAAGCATTGGCGCTTAGTATTTCATTGGATACATGTGAAACTTTATTAAAATACATCGGCATTTTACATTCATATTTGCAACATACATTATTAATGTTTAATCCTGATGATTTTGATGAAGTGTGTGTTCAAGCCATACATATTGAATCAGGTGGAAAAAAATTCAAGTTTTCATCGAAATCATCCAAAGAGTTAGAAACCAAGGATTCCAGTGATAGTAAAGGGAAGAACAATTCGAATAGAAAGAAATCAATGATAGCTCACAAGGAAAGACCTACTTGTTCTCATTTCCAGATAATCCGTCATGATGAATATAATTGTTGGAAAGTTCATTCCGAACTTAATACCAAAAATTTCCTTAAAGAGAAGGATGAAAACAAGGCAATTGCTGCAGTCCAGGAAGATCTAGGTTCCAATTTAGGTGATGAAAGGAAGATAACTGCCATAGTTTTGACAAGTAAAACTTCTAACCCTGGTTCAAGTTCAAATACTATTGCATATTCATCAAACATAAATACTTCAAATGAGGATAGAAGAGTTGAATTTAACATAAGGATAACCTCTAAGCACACAAAGATAGATAAATGTTTGACAATGGATCACGTGCAAATTTAATATATTTATATTTAGTTAAGAACTTGGGTTTGGAGACACAGAATCATCCAAGACCTTACCCATTAGGATGGATAAATAAATCAACTCAGATAAAAGTCACAAAACAATGTTGATTAAGATTTTCCATTACAGCTAATTACATTGATGAAGTGGAATTAGATGTGGTTCCAGTAGACATATGTGGATTTGTCTTAGGAAGTCCTTATCTCTATGATCATGATGCAGTATTTTACAGGAAAGAGCATAAATATCACCCTAAGAAAGATGGGGTTGAATTTATTGTCAGGGTACATCAAAGTAAAAATCACTTGAATTTAGTTGTTTCTAATCAGATGAAGTGATTAATAAGTTCAAATACGAGATTTGTAATCATGCGTGTAAAGGAACAACATAAGAATCGACATGATGTTTGCTCAAATTCTGTGTCTCATCTTAAATATAGTTTGATTGAAGAGGTAGAAACTTTTCCAATTCTATTTAAGGAAACCAAACATCTTACTCATAAGAAAGGAATACATTCATGTTAGAATAAATCAATTCAGTCCAAGTTGGGAAGTTATCAGTTACAGGGATGCAGGTCAGTGTTGGGGAAAGTCATTTTTAAATTTGTCTTGTATTGTGTCACCATTTCATGTTTCAAACAGTTTGAAAGCCTCTTTTCAACTGGAGAGGAAGCTCATTTGTTTTCATATCAAAGTCTATTCCAAAGCAGTGTCAAAGTAGTCAATACATCTAAGGGAAACTTATGCATCAGGGGAAAGTGCTAATCAATGGAAACATCGTTTAATGAATAAGGAAATAATGATTCAAACAAATCAACAACCACTTCAATACTTTCAAAGTCAAACTAAGTTGCAACACTCTTCACATTACAATTTGAGGAGTTTAGTGCATCAAGTTCACTTAGTAATCAAAAATCAAGAAAGTATGTCAAGTCACGTAGCTGATATGATGTCAAGAAAATATTTGACTGTCTCTCTCATTCCACAAAATAGATTGTTAATACATGTCAATAGTATTGAACAATATCCCGTAGAGATTGTTTTCAAAGATGTTTATGAATTGTTAATTCATGGTATTTCATGGAAAGAAGTCAATTTCCATGTTCATAACAGGTTGTTTGACCATCTTTGCAAGTTGTGCATACTGCAGATGGATGGAACAGTTCACATATTCAAAATGTGCCATGATCAACATCATCAGGGTCATCACTTTTAGGTGATTGATCAAATGTATTGGTACATCTTCTGAACAAGGTGGAGAGTGAGGGAGCTCTACCTTCATCGACTATCTGTTTAAGTCAAACTTTTGTGGTCAAAAAACTTTCAAGTGGAGAGGATTGATCCAAGAAGATCTCATCAGATTAGTTACACAGGTTCAGTTTCGTCATCAACATTCAGTGTCCAGTGTCTTTAGCTTCAACAGTGATGTTTATGGTTTAGGTTGTCCAGTGATGTCAATGGTTTTCATGTTGTTCGAAGGATATGGTTTTGTATTTGGTTGTCAACTCATGTTCGTCGTCAGCTTCGCCAAGGTTTGCTTGTCAATTTTGGTCCATGGTCATCATGCGGGCTTATATGTCACTTGTGACAATTTATTGTAAATGAGCTTTTTTAGAACAAAATTATGTATACCTAAAATCTAATGAATAAAACCTAGCCCTAAAAATCTATGGTAAAAAACAAGTAATTCAAGAACTAACACCGAAAAGCCTAAACTAAACCTCAACCCATGTATTAAAAATGCATTAAAAATCCATAACCCTAAGTCCTAAACCCGTTTCGGCTATTGCAAAACTACAAATAAAAAAAAAATAACACAGTCATATACCGCAAGAGTTAACTATAGTGGGGCCAAGGTAATGAGGCAATGTAAGCAGGTTCGGTGGCAATTAACTCACAGTCAAGGTTCAGAAACAACAGAGCCTAACCACACGAGGAATCCACATAACCATTGTCATGTGAGTGGTGGAGATAACCGCAACGGTGACGAAACTGTCGGGTTAAACGTAGCTTCGAAATAGTCATTGGAATCGCCAACATATAAACGGGAAGGATTAACCACCAACTATCACCGTTTGGCAAACAATCAATGGAACCACCAGAGCCCAAACCACCAGGGTTATCCGCCTGCACATATGTGCTCCCTCCTCACCCCGGTTAGCAAACGACTAATAGTTTTGAGTTATTATAAGGTCGAAATGTGGGTTTTTAGATTCAAATGTTGCTATTTGATTACACCTAAGGTACCAAATATGATTAAGTGACATAAAAACCTTTCAACAAACCCTAAAGCAACCCTAATTTTAGCTTATGCATCCCTAGATTCATCCTAAGGAGTTAAAATTCATCTGGAGGGCTATAAAACCAGTATTGTTCTCATTAAGAGAAAAGGGTCGTTTTAAGTTTTATGTGCATATTCTGGAGGATATAGGTTGTTTTGTTTTCAGTGTAACAGGAGCATCGGGAGTCAGAATTGGGAGCTGAGACACGCGTTGGAAAGCTAAATCAAAGAGCTTTCTTGTGAGAATGACCAGAAGTGCATGTGTGGATGATCCCTCTGGTAAATTTGTTGTGTAATTGACCTCCATGGATTCAATCCTAATAAAGAGGTCACCCATATTGAAAGAGGACCCGGAGACGTAGTCCATCAAGGATGAACTCCGTGATCAATATTGTTGTCTGGTATCACTACGTTTTTATGCTTTTCACTTCTATTTTACATCCTTCTTATGTTTATCATATGTCGTAAAGTATTTATTCTCAAGCAGTTCTCATGGTTTAATAACTTTAAGTTAACATCTAGTTCACTGTTGGAATTAATAAGTTCTAGTTCAGTTTTAAAATGTGATCATTTCATATCATATAATTTGGTATAAAAGTAGGTTGCATTTGTAGAATTTGTCAGTGAATGTTAACAAGGTCAAATTCGTAATGTGGAGAAGGAATCCTCGAGGAGATTGATCTAGAGATTGGGAAGCGAAGAGTCACTCATAAGACAACCATGACAGGATCTGATGCAGTTGAAATTCCAAAAACTAAGATGAGCGAGGAATAATTTCAACAAGCATTCTTGAGTATGCGATAGATATTGGGAGAACTATACGAAGATAAGAAGGTGAGCGATGCATATTCTTCTTCAAAGGCATTGAAGAAGGACAAAGCTAAAGGCAAGGCTAATAAACCTCCTTGACCTCCATCATCTCAATCATCATCTTCTTCTTGTTCTTCTTCCAGTGTAGAATCTGAAACAGAAAAGTAACCTAAGAAAACATCTCTTTTGAAACTTGATGTAAAATTTGAGTTACCTATTTATGATGGTGAAATGAATCCTAAAAAGTTAGATAACTGGATTAAGTAGTTAGAAGTGTATTGTTGTATTCAGAATGTTTCTGATGATAAATGAAAATTTAGTTAGCTACAGTTAGAATGTGGGGAACACCTTCAATCTAGTGCGAAATCAAAACTAAAATAGATGTAAAGCGGAAGGGTAAAGTGATATCTTCATGATCTACGATTTTAAAACCTCTTAGGGAACAATTATATCATTTACGATATATGTAGCAGGATGTTATTGGTTGGCAGAATTTTAGGCAATGTAAAGGGTAGAGTGTTTAGGAGTTTACTCAGGAGTTCAAAAAGAAAGCATTGGCACTTGGTATTTCATTGGGTACACGTGAAACTTTATTAAAATACATTAGCAGTTTACATTCATATTTGTAGCATATTTTATTGATGTTTAATCCCTGTGATTTTGATGAAGTGTATGTTCAAGCCATACATATTGAATCAGGTGGTAGACCATTCAAGTTTTCACTGCAATCATCCAAAGAGTTGGAAAAGAAGGATTCCAATGACAGTAAAGGGAAGAACAATTCGAAGGGAAAGAAATCAACGATAGCTCAAAAGGAAAGACCTACTTGTTCTCATTGCTAGAGAATCGATCATGATGAATATAAGTGTTGGAAACTTCATCCAAAACTTAAGCCCAAAAAGTTCCATAAAGAGAAGGATGAAAAGAAGGAAATTGCAGTAGTCCAACAAGATATAGGTTCTGCTTTAGGTGATAGAAGGAGGATAATTGTCATAGTTTCAACAGGTAAAACTTCTTAACCTGGTTCAAGCTGAAATACCATTGCATCTTCATCAAACATAAATGCTTCAAATGAAGTTAACAGAGTTGATTTACTTAACATAAGGATAACTTCTAAGCACACAGAGATAGATACAATGTTTGACAGCGGATCACATGCAAATTTAATATCTGAATATTTAGTTAAGAACTTGGGTTTGGAGACACAAAATCATCCAAGACCTTACCCATTAGGATGGCTAAAAAAATAAACTAAGATAAAAGTCACAAAAAAATGTCGATTAAGATTTTCCATCACAGCTAATTATATTGATGAAGTGGAATTAGATTTGATTCCAGTATACATATGTGGAGATGTCTTGGGAAGTCCTTATCTTTATGATCGTGATGCAGTATTTTACAAGAAAGAGCATAAATATCACCTTAATAAATATGGGGTTGAATTTATTGTCAGCGCACATCAAAGTAAAAATCATTTGAATTTATTTGTTGCTAATCAAATGAAGCAATTAATAATTTGAAATAAGAGATTTTTAATCATGTGTGTAAAGGAAAAACATAAGAATCAACATGACGTATGTTCAAGTTATGAGTCTCAGCTTCAAGATAGTTTGATCGAAGACGTAAAAACTTTTCCAGTTCTATTTAAGGAGACCAAACATCTTACTCATAAACAAGGAATACAACATGAATTACAATTGATGTCCAAAGCTCCTCTTCCTCATGTCAGAATAAATCACTTCAATTGAAGTTGGGAAGTTATCAGTTACAGGGATGGGGGTCAGTATTGGGGAAATTAGTGTTAAATTTCTCTTCTATTGTTTCACCATTTCATGTTTCAAACAATTTGGAAGCCTCCTTTCAAGTGGAGAGGAAGCCCAATTGTTTTCTTATCAAAGCCTTTTCTAAAGTACTGTCAAAGTATCCAATACATCTAAGGGAAACTTATGCATCAGGGGGAAAGTGCTAATCAATGGAAACACCATTTAATGTATAAGGAAACAGTGATTCAAACAAATGAACATCCACTTCAATACTTTCAAAGTCAAACTAAGTTGCAGCACTCTTCACATTACAGTTTGATGAGTTTATTATAGCAAGTTCACTTAGTAATAAAAAATAAAGAATGTATATCAAGTTAAGTATCTGATATGATTTCAAGAAAATATTTGAATGTCTCTTTCATTCCGCAAAATAGATTGTAAATAGATGTCAATAGTGTTGAAAAATATCCTGTAGAGATTGTTTTCAAAGATTTTGATGAATCATTAATTCATGGTATTTCATGGAAAGTAGTCAATTTCCATGTTCATAACAAGTTTTTTGACAATGTTCACAAGTTGTGCATGCTACAGATGGATGGAATAGTTCATAGATTAAAAATGTGCCAGGATCAGCATCATCAAGGTCATCACTTTCAGGTGATTGATCTAATGTATCGGTACATCTTCTGGACAAGGTAGAGAGTGAGGGAGCTCTACCGTCATTGACTGTCTATTTAAGTCAAACTTTTTTTGGTCAAAAATATTTCAAGTGGAGAGGATTGATCCAGGAGGATCTCTTCAAATCAATTACATAGGTTCAATTTCATTGTTAGCATTCAGTGTCTGGTGTCTTCAGCTTCGACAGTGATGTTTATGGTTCAGGTTGTCCAGTGATGTCAATGGTTTTCATGGTGAGAGAACGATAGGGTTTTGCGTTTGGTTGTCGATTCATGTTCGTCGTCAGCTCCACCAGGGTTTGCTTTTCAATTTTGTTCCATGGTTGTTGCCATGTGGGCTTATATGTCACTTTGTGACAATTTGTTGTAAATGTTTTTTTTTTTAGAACAAAATGATGTATACCTAAAACCTAATGACCAAAACCTAGCTCTAAAAAGCTATGGTAAAAAACATTGAATTCAAGACCTAACACCTACAACCTTAAACTAAACCTAAACCCATGTATTAAAAATGCATTAAAAATCCATAACCCTAAGTCCTAAACCGATTCGCGCTATTGCAAAACTTTATAAAAACTACAAATAAAAACAAATTCATAAACCACATGTGTTAACCACAGTTGGACCACAAAAATGAGGCCATGTGAGCAGTTTCGGTGGTAGTTAACTCGCAGTTGGGGTTTACAAACAACAGTACCTAACCACATGATGAATCCACATAACTGTTGTCATGTGAACGATGGAGATAGCCGCCATGGTGTTAAACATAGGGCCGAAACAATCATCGAAACCGCTGACATATGTATGGGCCAGATTTACTACCAACCGTCATCATTTCGGCAAACAATCAATGGCACCGCCAGAGACCAAACCGCCGGTGTTATCCACTTGTGCAGATGTGTTGTCTCCCTCCTCCGCCCGATTAGTAAACAACTAAAAATTTTTAGTTACTATAAGGTCGAAATATGGGTTTTTAGATTTGAATGTTGTTATTTGATTACACCTAAGGTGAAAAATGTTATTAAGTGGCATAAAAACCTTTCAACAGACACTAAAACAACTCTAATTTCAGCGTATGCATCCCTAAACACAACCTAAGGAGGTAGAATGCATTTTGAGGGATATAAAATCAGTATTGTTCTCATTGAGAAAAAAGGGTGGTTTTGAGTTTTATGTGCAGATTCTAGAGGATATAAGCTGTTTTGTTTTTAATGTAACAGGAGCCTCTGGAGATAGAATTGGGAACTGAGATAGGCATTGGAAATCTAGTTTAAAGAGATTTCTTGTGACAGTGACCAGAAGTGCCTATGTGCATGATCAATCTGGTCAATTTGTTGTGTAATCGACCTCCTGGATTCAATGCTAATAAAGAAGTTACCCATTTCGAAATAGGACCTGAAGACATAGTCCATAAGGGATGAACTCCGTAATCAATCTTGTTGTCTGGTATCGCTGTGTTTTGCTGCTTTTCACTTCTATTTTACATCTTGCTTATGTTTATCATCTGTGATAAAGTATTTCTTCTCAAGAAGTTTTCATGGTTTAAGCACCTTAAGTTAACATTTAGTTCATTGTTGGCATTAATAAATTCTACTTGAGTTTAACATATCATCCTTTCAGATCAAGGGAGGATTCCATGCATAGAGAGAGCCATAAAAGATATATATGTCTTCATGGTTGGTGACAAATCAATATGGAAGAAGTTGAAGTAGAAGGAAGCATGTGATCAAAGACATAGTGTATGAGTGAAAGAGACTCCTCGGATATATATTGGAAGCATGTCATACTCATCTCTAGACTTCTTCTATTCTACATTACTATAAACAATATTACAGACAACCTAATGCACAACGTACGATCTTGCTAACACCTCTACTTCCTCTTCCATTATGACACCACTGGAGCTCGAACCAGCAATGCTTCTTTCAAGTCATAGATTTCATTGAAGTTTTAATAATAGTAAATGCACAATGTATAATGTTTCTCATGGATATGTATATTGACTCTACTATAGGTCAAATATTCTTCCCATGTGAGAGCATTGGAATTCACCACAAATTTTGTTTTCTTGTAAGAGCTTCCATTTTAATGTTAATGAAACTAAATTGAATGTGGAGTACTTTTATTGTAATAATGTTAATTGTAGAATTTTTATTTTGTTAATTTCCTTTTAAATTTTTTAATTACCTCATGTCATAATTAGAGTTGCGGTTTTAATTATTAATTTGAAAGTACCATGCAAATTTTTTTGGAATTTGGATTTTCGTAAATTTTTATTCGAAATTAAGATTACTATTGTTGGAATTACAAGCTTGATCTTTAAAATATGCATGATGTAAGTGTTTTAGCTTCCCTAGAGGCTTAAGTTTATTTATGCATTGAAAAGGCAATTTAAATAACAAAAAGCCACAATGTTTTGAAAATTGCATATTTCTATCCCCCAACCCCAAAAAAAAAACAAAAACTAGAATAGTTATATTGTCCTAAGTTAGGAAAACAACATGAATAGGTATAAATATGTGTGTAGATAGTGATAATTATGAAACCTCAAGTGTGGTAAAATTTGGTGCAAATAGGAGGAGAGGAAAATCTCGAGTCCTTACTCTGCATTGGAAATTTGTAGATAAAGAAGTGAAGGGTTGGGCATTTGCCAAGGTTTCTATTTAATTATCAATATAGGAGCTAATTGAGAAATCAAATAATTATGTGGAGATGATATATTTGTACTTTATATATGTTGGCATAAATATTGTTAAGAACGATGAATAACATTGTGCTTCAACAACCTTGTTCATGATGCTAGTGATTACTTATTTTTTACTTTATTTCCCTAATAAATATGCATCGTTAATCATCTTTAAATTACAACTTTAATTCACTATATTTTGAATGTGCGTGTAGAGTAGTGAAGAAATACTCTTGTGAACATTATAAACCAGAGAGGAAGAAATTATGCAAGCCATATCTAGTTTCCACATAGGTTTTTATAATTCAAGTTTACAATGTTTTATAATTCAACATTTTAAGAATATCGGTTTTATAAATGTGCTTATAATAAAATTTATGGTAATATTAAGTTTTAATTTTTAATATTAGGTTTTATTTTTTATATTACCTTAAGATTATATATATATATATATATATATATATATATATATATATAATGACATTAAATGACATTGATTGGTATTGTTTTTATATGATTATAGACATATAAATAATGGAAAATGATGCTTATCTGTTTACATCAACCACATTTATTAATATGGTTGTGCTAGTTATACATATTCCATCACGTACACAAGTAAAATCATAATTAATGTAAAATTATCAAACCATTATTGATTATGTCCTAAGGAATTCCTTTGGGATGAACTCCCCTCCCCTCTTAGTTGTATTCCCCATGCTCATCGAATCTGATGTTAGAAAATTCAAATTCCTTCGAGAGTTTGTTCCACAACAGGTTAACTATTACTCGACTCCTTCATTTATGCAACCTTAACTAACTCATTACAATTTGTATAATTGTTTTGTGTTTCATCGAACAACTTTTGTTGTTAGGTTCCTACTGCTTCTTGCTCCATTTACTTTTATTTATAAATACTTAAATTATTTTCATTGGATTGTTTCTAATGGTATGATTACACAGGGCTTATTGGGAATGGCTGTGATGTCCTAATAGGCTTTTAGGTGAGCCTTATGTCCTTTCTGCATGTATGCATGTAATTTTATTTCTCACTTGATAATTTTCCTCATGACCTTAGGTTTTTCAATCTTAAATGGCAAATTTTAGATTTGTTCATCTTCTTGTTCTAGGTTTTTAACAAAACCCCCTTTTGTTCCTTCCCTACCGGTATTGTTGGAATTTTACACTTTGGTCTTAGAGTTTTAGCTGGAGTCATTATTCTCATCATTCCTATTTTTTCAAAGTCTTTTATGTTAAAGGGTTTCTAGCCATTTTGGCCTTGAAATGCCATATTCATTGCTACTATGATGAGAGTTAATTATTCTACTTTTTGTTATTTTTATATTCAATATACTCAACTATAGAACCTATAATAGGATTGGGCTTTAGATTTGTATTTCATATACTATTTTTTTTTTTAAGCTTCATGGGATCCTTTATGTTCTATTTATAAACAAAAAGTTTACACCAGTTATGTGAGATAGGTGGCCTCAACTTGCCTAGTGGGAAACCAAGTCTGTTGGCCACCTATCCTCATTATAAGCCATGCAAAACCAATAAAGTATTAGCCTTTTTAACCAAGATAAATAAGTTTCAGTTCCATGGTAAGACATTATATGCCTATCTATCGTAAGCATGTACAGTTTAAAGTAAATGCTACTCGTAAAAACAAAAATAGACCAGATTAGCTGGTTATTCCTACTGCCCTTTTGAAGCTGACTCGACCAGTTCCTTGCCCTTGGTAGAATTATCAGGCATATCAGCGAGTTGGATGATGCAAGGGATATGCCTTTGAATTCTGTCTAGGTGGATGTCCTACTTGTGAAGTTAAAATTGAATTTGCTGCAAATATTTTTTGTGTTGGGCATATCTTGGTTGGGCATATTCTTGGGGTCTGGGATTATGGTCCTCAAGTTCTCAATCTCCCCCTCAGTCTCGTCATGTTGCTTAATTTTTCCCTTCCATTCTTCGAGCAACTTACAGATACCTACATATGTTTTCTCCCTATAAGTCACAGTAGCTTCGCAGATGAGGTGTTCTACTGGTTTTCTTCCTCTTCGTGGTTTGGAAGTGCTTGGGTCATTTACTTGTGCAAAATCCCTCCCACGTCTTCCATGCCCTCTTACTCATGCCGACTAAGCCATCTCCACTTTGTACACACCTTGTTCAAAGGTACGATGATTTAACCTCTCACATTGAGTTTCATTACCAATTTTAACCTTATTCCTTTTCTTATCCTGATTTCTTTCCTGAGACATACATAGGTTGGGTGACAGTGCATTCAAGAAATGAGGCTAGTCACCTTGTCGTGGCTTACTTCTCTCTTCCCCCTTACTAATTCCACTCATACACAATTTGGTTGACCCACCCCTCTCTCGACCAAGAAAGAGTTCCCATGTAGAGGTGAGCCTTTCCATTCCCCTCTTCCAAGTCAATAGTTTGCTAGCATGAGTGAGCCTTCCCATTCCCCTGTCCCTAGTTAAGTTGCATCGCTCCTCTGCTTTCCTTCATGCCTACCCTTCCCCATTGCAATGCTTCTTCCATTCCACGTAAATATTCATGTGAGTTCACTCTCCTACTCTCAAGAGGGGCTTCCCATCCACTTACCAAGTCGACACTCAGGACCCTCGAAGTCAAAACACTAAACCAAATACCATCCATCCCATGGCTGTGGTGTTTTTGCTAGCTAGCCTCCCAATTCCCCTCCCCTTGCTTCTCCTGAACCCTCCACCCAAAAACAAACAATGTTGCCATCGCAAGAGGGTTGCAAGACGAAGAAACATAGTCATATTCGCTCCATTGATGTCGTCGATGATGCCTCCACCTCCTTGCTTGAGTGCTCGAGCTCCCACCACCGTTCACAACAATTTAGTTATCACTCCCGTGATCTGCCTTAACTCCACAATTTACAATGCATTTACCTCTCCCTTGTCCTTCCTTACCTGCCACACCTCCCACCTTGTCCTTTCCATGCCCTCCACGTTTCCTACCACATCTACAAGTATGCATGCAGGAGGCCACCGCACCCATCACCATGCTCATGTGGGGGGCGATGGAAGGTACCCTACCTTTACTCCTCATAACTGTCATGATTGTCCGCTATCCTTTCTAGCCCCCGAGACTCCCTCTAATCATGGTTTCATATACTAAATTTTAATTTAAATGACTTACGGCCATTATTATTAAAATGTGAGTTTTCTAGCAATTCATTAATCTGCCTAGTGCTTCTTGCACCATTCATTTTTAATTATAAATACTTAAATAGTTTTCGTTGGATTGTTTCTAATAGTATGATTTCAAAACGTTGATTGGGAACAACCATGATGTGTTTGAGGTGATTCTTAGTTCCTTTCTCCATGCATGCATGTTATTTTATTTCACACTTGATAATTTACCTCACGACCTTAGGTTTGTGTCTCTTTGTTGTAGCTGAGGACCGCATGTTAGTCTTAAATGGCGTATTTTAGGTTTGTTCATCTTCTTGTTCCATGTTTTTAACAAAACCCCCTCTTCTTCCTTCGCTCCACTTAATGTCAAAATTTTCTACCGGAGTCGTTGGGTTTTAGTTTTAGTCAATATGCTGATCATTGCTATTTGTTTTAAAATTTATTTTGTTAAATATTTTTGATCCGTTTCGGATTTGAAATGCCATTGTGGCTATGATGAGAGTTAATTGTTCTACTATTTTTATTGTTATTTCAATCTACTCAATTCTGCAACCCATAATAGAACTGGATTTTACATTTTTGTTTCATATACTAAATTTTATTTTAAATGCCTTATGACAGTTCTTATTAAAATGTGAGGTTTTGGAAATTCCATAATGTTCCTAGTGCTTCTTCCTCCATTTAATTTTAACTATAAATAACTTAAATTATTTTCATTGCATTGTTTCTAATAGTATGATTACATAGGTCCCATTGGGAATGTCAGTGATATCTGAATAGGGTTTCAGGTGAGCATTACGCCTTTCCTTCATGCATCATATAATTGTGTTTGTCACTCACTAATTTTCCTCACGACCTTAGGTTTTTCTCTCTTTTCTACAAATGAGGTACCCAGCTCAATCTTAAATGGCACATTTTCAGTTTTTTCATTTTCTTGTTCCAGGTTTTTAACAAAACCCCCTCTTCATGCTTCCCTCTCGGTACTCGTGGAATTTGGTAGTCCGATCTTGGGTTTTCATCTAGAGTCAATGTGCTCATCGTTCCTATTCCTTTTAAAGTTTCTTCTATTAAATGTTTTCCAGTCGTTTCAGCCTTGAAATTCCATTTTGACAATGATGAGAGTTAACTTTTCAACTATTTTTATTGTTATTTAATAGAACAGGATTTTACATTTGTATTTCATATAATAAATTTTAATTTTAATTTTAAATGGCTTACGACCATTGTTATTAAAATATGAGTTTTCTGGCAATTCGATAAAGTGAGTTATATTTTTGTATGGTTGCTTCTTTCATTCCCAATTATTTCTGTCCTTGATTTCTGAAGGACTCGATTTCCACTATGGTTTTATAGATATTACTTATCAATTAGTTCACTTACGACCATCTTGTGGAAGCCTATATTTTTTCTTAATATTAATCAATCATTTAATTAACATGTTCTGGATATTTCCTCTATATTATTATATCAATACTAGTCATTCAAGAGTGTGTATACTTAGTCTTAATGTGTCTCGATTATTAACTTCTTCGTTCTTTACCGACCATGTAATATTGTTTTTCTACATTGTATGCATATAAACATATTTTTCGTTTTGTATTTTATTTTTATGAGGGTTGGATTGCATGGAGAGTGGCTTTCAGTTGATTAAAAAATTATTAGTCATAGTCTAGACTTACTAGCAGGAGGATTTGAGCTTCTCAAATGGATGCGAAATGACCAGGTAAGCAATTCGTTGTTCTATCACTAGCAAAGATGCATGTTATGTGTTTTAATCAAATTAAAAAGAAATGATAACTTTTATCATGATTGGGCTATGTGCATAATGAGATTGGTTGTAAATGATAAAAAGTGCTATCCTTGGTTTCTCTACAACAGGTTCTCGGTGTTATATGGTTTTTTTTTAGAATATGGAATGGCTTTTCTGAGCTATCTTATAAGCAAAGATAATTATGAAGAAAAACAACATATAAAAAAATAATGAACATGTAAAACATACTTAGTGTGAGCTGAGTCTTCATGTAAATCTCATATGAAATCAAACCATTCACTATATTCTTATATAAGAACTTATTACTAATATGATTATCAATCAATTGTTTAATGTGAAACAAATCTACTAATAGTACAAATCTTCTCAAAGGTAATTTTGAGGAATGACCACCCTAACAATTTGTTGCCCTAATTTTGCACAGAGAACCCAAAATTTGCTCACTTATTTGCGAGTAATCAACACGATTAAGCATTATCCCCAACACTCCCCCTTAATGCTTCATATGGGTTTACAAGTTTATCTCGTAGCGCCAAAAATTGAGCTTTTGCAACTTCCTTGGTGAAATATTTGCTAGCTCATCATGAGTATTTATGTGCTTTTCAAATCAATATCCTTCTTCTACACCAAATCCCAAATGAAGTGATATTTTAGGTCAAAATGCTTTGTCGTGCTTTGATGAACTAGATTCTTTGCTAACTTGATGACACTTACATTATCATAATAAATAATTGTAGGTTGAATTTGCTTTTCTCCAATTTCTTCCAAAAAATTTCTAGGCGAAACAGCTTGTGTAACTGTTGAGGTAATTGCATCATACTCAGCTTATGTGGATCGATGAGAGGGCAAAAATGATTTTTTTTTTAGCTCCATGTAATCAAACTAGAACTAGAAGAGAAACAATTTGTAGATGTGGGATTACAGTCATCAATCCTACCTCCCCAATCTGAATCACTAAATCCAACAAGATTGAACATTTGAGAAGAGTAGTAATGAATACCAAAATTTAGAGTGCCTTTCGCATACCCTAAAATCCTCTTGGCTAACTTCATATGTCTTTCAGATGGGTTTTCATATACTTTGAAACAAGTGAAACTCAATATCTAATATAAGGTCTAGCAAGATCAAGTTCCCCACAATACTTTTGTAAGTTGTCTCATGAATTGAATCAGCACCATCATCTCTATGTAACACAACTCCATGAGAACTTGGAGTACGGGATGGATTACAATCAATCATATCAAATTTATTTATAATATCGTGTTCATACTTTTTTTGACAAATGAAATATCATCCTCACTTTGATAAACTTCCATTCCTAGAAAATATTTCATGAGTCCTAAATCTTTCATCTCAAATTCATTCATCATAGCAACTTTGAAATTATCATTCATCTTAGAATTACTACCCATATATAATAGATCATCAACATACAAAGTTATGATTAGAACATTGATACCTTCCTATTTGTAGTAAAGGGTAGGATCACTCTTACTTCTCTCGAAGCTATTTTCCTGAAAGTATCCATCAATCCTAGCATACAATGGTCTCGGTGCTTGCGTGAGACCATATAAAGTCTTCTTCAACTTATACACGTTATTATCCTTTCCTTCCACTTCAAAACCTTGTGGTTTCTCCACATACACTTCCCCTTCTCAGTACCCATTCAAGAAGGAAATTTTCATGTCCATATGATATATGCTCCACTGCTTATGAGCTTCTAACGAAATCAACATTCTAATGGTCTCTTGTCTTGCTATTGGTGAAAATTTATCTTCATAATCAATTCCATAATTATGTGTGAATTCTTTAGCAACTAATGTTGCTTTGTGTCTCTCAACACTCCGATCACTATTAAATTTAGTCTTGTAGACCCATTTGGTGCCAATATTTTTCTTATCATGTGGAAGCTCTCTCAACTCCCAAGTGTCATTCCTTTGAATGGAATCCATCTATTCTTTCATTGGTTGCATCCAAACCTCATTAGTACATGAATCTTAAAAACATGATGGTTCAAAATCATCCTTGGTTAATAAAGAGAAATTGACTATCTCCCCTATTGGGCTTTCTTAATGTGCTTCATTTACACTCTTGTGATAAATATCACTAAATATTCTTACCTTCCTTGTCTAACTTGGAGAAGAAGTTGGAATTGAACTGGATATTGAATAAATTGTTGAAGGGATGTTTGGTGGAATTAACCCAGTAGTTACAGAAACATTAGCTGGCTAATCATGATCAATATCAACAATTATATCATCATTCAAAAAATATTTTCTCTTCTTAACATGGCCTTTTTTATCACCATAAACTCCCCCTTCATAATAAATTACATATCTTGAAACAATAAGCTTGTTAGTGAGAGGATTATATAATTTATAAGCCTTTCTTGTCTCAATATGCCCTATAAAAATACACAACCCTCTCCTTGCATATAATTTTTTTCTATCTCCGTCAGGTACTTGAACATAATCCAACCAACTGAAAAATTCGAAATAATTAACATTAGGCCTTTTTCCATACCAAGCTTCATAAGGAGTCATCTTTCCGAGTGCATTGGTGGGGCTACAGTTGAGGATGTACGCTAATGTAGCAACTGCATCTCCCCAATAATAATTTCTCAATCCCTTAGTTTGTGACATGCACCTTTTCATTTCAATGAGAGTAAGATTCTTCCTTTCAACTATGTCATTCTATTGGGGTGTGTATGCGGTAGTATGTTGCCTCTTGTTTCTATTCATATCAAAATAAATTTGGAAATATTTTGAGCTGAATTCTCCTCCATGGTCAGTTTGCAAACATTTGATCTTCCACCCTTTTTCATTTTCTACAAGGGATTTGAACTTTTTGAATGTATCCAGGGCCTCACTTTTGGCCTTCAAAAAATATACCCAACAATTTCATGAGTAAACATGAATAAAAGTGTGAAATATGATGAATTACCCTAACTCTTTGTTTGCATAGGACCACATATGTTTGAATGAACAAGATGAAGTGGGTGATGCGCCCTCCATGAAATGCCCTTTAGAAACTTCCTTGCATACTTGCCTTTAGCACATCCTTCACAAACCTCCTTATGCTCCATAACTTAGATGACATAACCAACTTGATTCCTCATAATCCATATTTGCAAAGTTTTTGTTATGTTCATCAAACCTCAAGGGAAACATCACATTTCTTATCATAGGCACAACAATGATCACCTTATTTCCCTTATTCTTATCATAGATAGTACATGTGTTATTTTCAAAGACTAATTTATAATTTTACTCACATAGCTACCCAACACTCAACAAATTATGCTTCAATTGTCGAGTATAATAAATGTCACGAATACTCTTTATAACTTCTTTTGTTTGGACCTCCGTACCTCCTTTGGAAGGAATCTCCAATGGTTTATCATCACCAAGCTATATCTTGGATTTGAAACTTCCATCCTTAGTAGAAAGCAACTTCTCATTCCATGCCATATGGTTAGAGAATCCATAATATAGGTACCAAGAATCTTTACTTGTATTTTAACCTTTGGCATTAGATAAAAATAAGTGATCTAAAGGATAATCACTACTTTCTTTAGAATAGTTAGCATTTCTACCTTCTTTAAATCTGCATTCTCTTTCGAAGTGGCCATACCTATTACTATAGTAACATTGAACATTTCTCTTATCAAATATACCTCTACCTCTTCCTCTTGAGCCACCTCTTCCTCTACCTATTGAAGAATTTTGGCTTTTCCATTTACCTTAACCTTGATTTCTTTTGGCGCTACTATTGCTTGCATCTTCATTCTTCGTAATTTGTAATTTTGTAATTTAGAGGAAAAATCTTTCTCTACACCTTCAAAAGTGTCCTTCAATCTTTCTTCATGAGACATAAAGGATCCAACCAATTGATCAAACTATAGTTTTGTCAAATAGTTACTTTCTTCTATGATTATGGCAACATGATTCCATCTATGTGTTAAATATATAAATACATTTTTAATTAAAACTTCATTACTTACAATTTCTCCAAGAGTATCCATTTCATTGACTACATCTTTGACTCTCACACAATAGTCACTAATTCTTTCAACTTATTGCATCTTCAAATTCTCAAACTCTCACTTAAATATTGAAGCATGACCACCTTAACTTCAACACTATCTTCGTAAGCTTCTTGTAAAGTCTCTGAGGCATCTTTGGTACTTTTTTCTTCTATCATGCTTGGAAGTAAGCTCTTATCAAGACCTCTTAGAATGTGAAACAAAGCTTGAGAATTCTTCTTCCTTGCTTCCTTTCTGGTTGTTCTTTCATTGACACTAAGGGAATTCCAATCAGCTAGCTCCTCACAACATGATTCGAAAAATCTCCCGCAAATATTTTCCAATAACAAAGATCCTCTTAATACACCAATAATCATAATCGTCCCCATCAAATATTAGAACAGGAATAGGGTTAGAATTTGACATCATTAACTTTGACAAATTCCAACAATAAAAATTTAATGGAGAAACATTTTACCTATTGTGATACCACTTATAGAATATGAACTCCTTCTTTGAGCCAACTATTAAGCTAAAATAATTATTACGAAAAAAACATATAAAAAAACAATGAACAAATAAAGCACACTCAATTGTGAGCTCAAAGCTCGTGTAAATCTCATATTGAATCAAACCATTAACTACATTCTTATATAATAAAATTATTACTAATATGATTATCAATCAACACTCTAAAGCATATATACTAACACTACCAATCCTATGAAAGCTAATTTTGAGCACTGACCAATAACTTGTTGCCATAATTTTGCACATAAAACACAAAATTTGATGACTTATTTTCCAATAATTACATGACATGATTAAGCATTATCCCACATTTTTCCAGCTTAAAACTAAATCAAGGATTTGAACATGCAAAAATGACGAAGAAACAAATTGTGAAGGCTCCTTCACTCTTCTACCAACATGTGATGATTTTAAATTACCAAAGAAAACTAGGTGATAGCTAATATTGAAGGCGTTGCACATTCATAATATTAGTTTCTTAAACGTATTTTTAAGAAAGCATATGTTGTGGTTTTGCATGAATAAAGGGGAGTTTGTTTAGAATAATAATGGAATGTCAATAGTGTTATTATCATTTTAATGTTTCCTTTTCATGCACGAAGTCTATTGGGCTCAATCTTCACCATTACATTATAAACCATTACACAACAATAAAAATTAGTGCCATTGTTTATGAGTGTGGCGAGGAGGTTCAAATGTGTAAATATTTCAGTGATGGTTTGTAGAACATTGACTCTAAACAATTATCTGTGTACCAGCTTGTTACAAACATAAATTCGTGTTCTTTGTATAATCATTCAAAAAAAATATTTATACAATTAACACTTTATTTTTCATCTTCTTTACCAGTCCATCTGCTATAAAGGTATAGTTCTTCCATGGCACGTGTCGAATTCTAGGTTTATTTAACTTTTCAATTTTCAAAAAGTTGTCTATGTTTCCGAAAATTTTAGTGTCATTTCTCTCTTTCAATTCAATAAATTAGATTTGAAAAGTGTGACTTCAGTTGTTTAAAATTGTGATTTTTTAATTTAATTAATATTTTATTAAAAACAAAGTATAAAATTGCTCATGTTTTTTTGAAGTGTGTGAAGATGTTTTATATATATGGTTGTCTAGATATTAACCTATCACATTTGTATGTACATATATAGTATTATTATGAAGACACTCATTGCTAAATATAGTACATATATAGTATTATTTTGACACTTATTGTTAAAGATATTAACATTTAAAAAATATAAATATTGAACATATTTAAAAAAAAAAAAATAGAAAAATTTAGTGTAATTTAAAAATTTAAAGAAAATTCATTAAATATCTTCTTAACAAAGGTGCTACTATTTACTCAATTTCAACATTATGTTCTCATATTTAAGATTTTAGATGGGTTTTTCTCATTTAAGGTGGTCTAAAAATAATCATGCATTAAATTTATTAGTATTACCTATTAAAAAAACATGTAAAAGTAAAATATAATAATATGATTAACAAGGAATCACAAGTAGAGTCCATTGTAAAGAAGGAGAGGTTGCATACTAAAAAATAACTTTAAAATTATGTCTAAATGATTAAAAAAATCCATGTCAACATGGAAACTATATATGTTACTTGTCTTTAACATGCTTTACATGTTTACAAATCAATAGTAATCATTTCTGAATAATTGCATGCTATCAATTAATGAATTGAGCTCTAGTGCATGGGGATCATGTGCAAAGAGGAAATTCAAAGAATCAAATAAAAGAATATTGACAGAAGGCACAAGGAGGCTTTTAGTGCTCCTACAAAAAATGTTAGATCAGATATACTATTTTTTGGCTACTATTAACCTACAATTTTTTTAACGAGAGACTTATACATATATGTAATTATACAAGTGGGCTCATTTTCCTCATATACATTTCAGATTGATGTTAGACAACAACAAGAAAGAAACAATTGAGAAAGGAAACCTCAATGTAATAACTCTCTACATTTTTATTTTTATTATAAGTTGATTACAACAATAAAGTCCAGGCTTACTTGAAAGGTTTGAATCCTCAACTATAGGAGGAATTGTAGCTATGTACATTATTTACTTGTAAGATTATTTAAAATTATAAAAATCCTACCAAAACAATTATAAACCGACTTATTTCTTTCTCACTCGGTTGTTAATATTTTATCGGATTCCATATAGATTATACTACAGTATACATTTCCTGCATTTCACTTTTATAAGGATACAATACTATTTCTTTTGTTTATATAGCTTGCATGCCAGTTAGGATTTATTGTCATATCCCATATATGAATGGACAAAATTTTACTTGGCTATCTCTTACTGACTCATATATTAAATTTGTTCATGCTTCAACCATTCCTGCAAAATCAAATTTTCAGGAAGGTACTCAAATCGAAATAGTAAGAATGGAAGGATGACAACAAACCTATGTTGAATCTCATAATTCGCTTAATGTAGTTCTTCAAAATTTAGAGAAGACATCTACAACTTGCAACTTATAACTTGAAAACTTATTGAGAATTAACAATGCATTAGAAATTTGATGATGGGCAATATTATGTGACCTTTGTACCATTCTATTTCCATGGTATCACAGGATGTCAAGGAGGCCACTAGGGCCATGAAAGAGCTTCACATTGATGACTGAGTTTCTTATAGGATGAGAAACACCTTCAGAAGTGGGTTGATGATGAGTCCTATAAATACATACATTTGGGAGATCATTATGCCATCCTCGAGCCTTAAAACCATACTTCCGTGACATTAATTCACATTTTTTATTATATTACACTTAACAAGAGGAGTAAAAGGTGTTTTTCATAGCATGTGGCCTAATGTGGTTTAATTGTGGGAAAGGGAACAATTTTTTAGGCTATTACAATGCACGGGGTTGATAGAGACAAGTAGGAGAGAATATATGGGGTTTCTCCACCTCATTAACTCCCTAAACTTGGATTGGGATCACAATAGCCTCTCTCACTAATTTGAATTCATTGGTAGCCGAGTGACTCCTACTCAAAGTGAATATCAAGAGGGAAAAAATTCACCATTTTTTATATCATGGAGGGAATCACTCCTACTTTCAAGGGAGTTTCTTCACCCTTTTGTATAAATAAACAAGAAGAGCTCATTAGGATTCAAATCTTTTGTTCTGTAAGGTGTAGCTATTGAGCTTGAAGCTTGACTTTTATCACACTGAATTGATCATCTAGGCATAATTTACTAGATGGATCAAAGAACACCATGTAGGGAAAAATTTACAATAGTAAAATTGCTTTCGCTGTGAAAAATACTTAATAAACCGTATTTGTTAAGTCATTTATAATTAAACCCATGAAGAATAATTAAATAAATCATTATTTATTTAATTATATTCTAGGAATAATTAATTAAACCATTGTCTAATTAATATTATTTGTCACATTTTACCCAATTATGAGAAATAAAGAGATAAATCATTAATTATCTTATTTTTCTCTAGGAATAATTAATTAATCACTAATTAGTTATTATTCTTTGTCATGTTTCACCAAATCCATTAGGAATAATTAAATAAATCATTATTTGTTTATTATTCCTTAACCATATTTCTTGAGATGATAAATAATTCATTTATTTATTTATTATTCCTAAATAAAATTTTAAATACTTTTTCTCTCCAACCAAATATAATAAAATATTCCAAATGGTTAATTCTAGAATGGGGTTAATAATATTTTATTATTGCTCGTTATTCGAGGATAGCCTAATATTTTGTTATAAATACAAGGGTTTTCCATTCATTCTTGACTTTTGATTATTTTCATTGCTAACTCATTGTTGCAGCTCTGATTATTATCACTCGCACTCACCATTTTCTTTTCCATTTGATTTCTCATTGAGCTCAAACATTTTATTTGTTGGGTTTACACATTATAGAGGAGAGAGACTCTATAAAAGCTAAAGACATTTGAGGATAGCCAACAACCCATCCCATAGAGGGGGACTGATAACATCATTTGTTCCTTTCACACGTGTTGTTTAATAAAATATATTCTTTATATATGGTTTCCATTGGATTATTGGAGTTACTTGTGCTCATTTTACTATTCCATTTTGTTGTTTAGCTATGATTGTGGCACAGATCAAGGATTTGGCAGGTTTTGTTTCTATCATTTTCTGCAGATCTACAAAGTTTGGAAGCCATTTTCATTGTTAGGGTTGTTTTTCATCCACAACCTTAAGTGATTTATTTTCGTACACATTTAAGAAGAAAACCAATTAACATTGAGATTGTTACTTTGAGCTTTTATGTGATGTAAGAGAACTACACTTCTTGCTATTGAGAAGTTGGATTTTAAGTTTCATCTAAGTTAGTTTCAGAGGGTTGAGACCTTTGGGTCTAGGCCAAACCTAGAGGATTTTGTCCCTCTTTTTGTACTTATGTTTCTTATTGATTTTAGGCAGTTCATATTTTCTTTCATTTTAGTAGAGATTAATCTATAAAAACATATGGTTGCAGCCTCTACATCTCCGTTATTGTGGGAGAACGAGTGGAAGGATTCACATCGACAGTCCAAAAATAATGTGTTTATGATTTCTTCGATGTATATTAGTGTTGGTTCACTTGTTTTACTTTTCTTTCTTTATCTTAGAGTCACTTTAGTGACTAGATCAATGTTATTGCATAAACTAGATGTTATTTAAATTCAACTCATCTTTTACATCATACATTATCTCATTTTGTTAATGATATATGGATGCATGCATCCGATTGATTTTAGGGATGTGTTTATCTGCAGGGAATGGAACCTTTACCGCTTCCATATTGAGTTCATTAATCTTCTCTTTCCACCTTTAAATTATGTCCCAAATCACCTTTTCAAAAGTCATTTTGCCTAGTATACCGTGAGCACTCATCCTAGTGTAAGACAACATGTGAGAGATCTTAATCTTGTCTAGGGGATCAACCCAAGCTCTCTTCATTTTCTTCAACATACATCCACCTATACATACCCTCAAGACATAATTTCCACCTTTAAAATCCACTTCGAAGTTCTCCTGTAGCATTAGAGACCCTCCTGTAGTAATACATGACCTCTTGTAGTAGCCACCTATAGCAAGCCTATAACACAACTTTATTTCATCAGTTTTGATCCCCACTGTAGCTTTGACTTATTATAGATGAATAATGATCCCCACTTGTGATTTGATGACCAGGGGAAGCTCCTAGGCCACTCCAACCCTTCCTTCTCTTCACTGGAAAAATAGAGTAGAGTAAGTTTCTCTGTCACAAGTATGATGCAAGCAGCTTATTGATTTACAAGCAAGTGTGAAATAAGAAGAAGGTACATGAAATGTTTATTGGTAGTTTTATGAATTATGTAAGATAAAATAGCTTACTTTCCGCAATTAGATTTCGTAGTTTGATGCACTTTCAAGATAAAATACCTTTCTTTCTGCAAGTAGATTATCTTTGGTCCTTTCATGAAATGATTAGTTAGAATTTAGAAGATGATTCAATGGAATTTACTCTTTCATAGATAAGAGTAATTTAAAATTATATCTTCATCATCAATTTTTCCTTTTAATTCAGTAGGAGGAATGGTCTCTGAGCACTTTTGATATAATGTCATAAATGAGGGTGGCTTGAGTGGAATCCCATCTATTGGGCATATAGCATTGTCACCTCTAAATTTTTATGAACCATGAGTTGATTATATGATATGACGAGAACTTGGGAGTTGCAATATTCTTGGTATAATACGAGGGCTCACCACTTTTTGGTGTCGTTGTCGGGGAGGTGTCTAAGTAGATGTTGTTTTTTCTTGAGCATTATTTTCTGTTTTGCATACAATTTTTGAAAAAATGAAAAAATAATTCTTTCATGCCTCTTAGGAGTAAGTACAATCAAGGGAAATTCTTAACAAAAACCCCCACACCCTCAAATAGTCAACCTCCACTCTTCTTCGGTGATTGTGAGCTTCCCTCTTTGATTGCAAGGGAGTTAGAAGACCCTCTAGGTGAAAAACCTCAAATTTTTGAAGAACCTATTGGGGAAGAAGGAGAAGCCACTTCACCTACCTAAATTATGGCTAAAAATAAGGAAAATGAGCATTTATCTCTTAGAGAGACCACTGGAGAGGCTAGAATGAAGAAAATAAGCCCTACTACCCTTCCAAACTTCCTTGGCTTAATATCTCAAGATCTTGGCACCTTCATGTTTGAATTTTGCATTATTTGTAGGACCTATGAGTATGCCTCTAATGAGTAAAAGTTGAATTTATTCCCCTACACCCTTAAAGATGTAGCCTTGCACTAGTTTATGAGTTTGCCTGGGGGTAGTATCAGTATCGGGGTCAGAATGATACATGATTTCAGTAAAAAGTACATGGAGTATTGTAGGTCTAAAGAAACAAAGGAAGAAATATTTATGATTATCCTTGGACATGATGAATCCCTAGAAGAGTATGAGGAGAGATTTCAATTGAGTTATATGAGGGAAATTGTACCCTTGATCCTGAATCACTCAAGCAAGTTCTTCTTAGAGGGATCATGGAGGATATGCTGGAAACCCTCAACATGCTTTCTAAAGGAGATATATATTAGTTATCCAATTATCACATCAAAGTGGTGTTCAAGAATGACTCTAGGGTGGCTAGAAATAAGGGTAGGTCTAGTCTAGGCTTGGTTAGTTCCTCTCCCTCCACAACATCCATTAATAATAAGATAGGTAACAAGTTAGAGGATTTCAAGAGTGAAATGATGCATATCTTTGCATTGAAAATGAATATGATGCAAATCAAAAGAAATAAAGAGGAAGGAGAAATGGAACTAGTTATTTTCTGCACTAGGTGCACCAAAAGACATCCTAGGAAGGAATTCTCATTGACTGTCATAGAAGTTTGCCTAGTCTGTGAAGAAAATCACACAATAGACAAATTCCCTTATTTTCCAAGACTAAAATGTGCATATCAATTGGAAGATGGTCCGTCAGAGAAACTTTTCTTCATTAATCAAGGAAGACCTCAAGGACCTCGACCATATCAACAAGCTATGCAAGCTGCACACTATTCCTATTGTAATCCAAATCAAAATGAACCTTTTCAACCTTGGTACTCTTATAGTCTTCCATCCTGGTTCAAAACTCCTTCTTGGGCTTATACTCCTCCATTTCCTCCTCAACCTGTCAACCATCCTTTTCAGCCATATCCACCCCAATATTCTCAAATATGGAAACCCATCACAAGGGTGGAGCAAGGAAAATTTTAAGGATGGAAAATTTTCTTGAAGTATAAAAACATTGGCGAATTCCACTAATCCCTAATATGCAAACTATAAAATGTTTATTGATATATTTGTAAAATTATTAAAATTTATAATGATTTTATATATAGCCTCTATATAATGTTGGCAATTTTTAAGGAAAAATAAAATTTTTATATTCTAAAATTTGGGGTGAATCATCTTTTATAATAATTGGAAATTGGTGAATATTTTTTGTGGAAAAATCATGGAAAATTAGCCCACTGGGTGAAAATTAGCCCCTAAAATTTTCCATGGGGTGGAGGCCTCAATTCAAGCATCCTCCTGCTTCACTACCTCCACCCAAACCTCAAACACAACTAACTCATACTAAGCCACCTAAGTAACCTCAAATGTATGCTCAACCCAATCTAAACCTGAACAACAAGAAAGCACAACAAGTCTATAGTGGAGAGACAACCTATCCTACTTATGTTGTGGAAATATACAGGGTCAAGCTTTAGTCTGGGAGAGTTCTTCCAGATAACCAATGACCTTCTCCACCTTTATATCTTGAAGAGGATAAAGAAGTGAGTGGTCCTCAAGTCAATCCACCTCCTTTTCCTAAGGGGTTGACCCACCGTAGCCTGCACACCCGAGAAGATGTTGAGCTTCTAGGAGAATTGAAGAATTTTTGTGCTAAGATACCCCTTCTCAAGGTCACTAAAGATGTTTCCATATATAATAATCTCATCAGGGATAAATGCTTCAAAAATATTGGGAGAAGGAAAATACACACCCCCACCATAAATGTTGTTGGGAAATTATCTGATTTGATGCTTGGGATGGTGATCTTCCTGAAATATCTAGGCCTTAGAAGCCCAGTAGTAGATCTGCACATTGATTTCATTATAGTCCCTAATTCCTTGATTGATCTTGGGGCTACATTCAATGTGATGACCAAGGAAACCATGCTAAAGCTCAATGTCCAAGGGGATTTGAGGGAGACCATCACAATGTTGCATCTTGCAGATAGATCCATAGTAGCTCCTAAGGGAGTTGTTGAAGATGTTATGTTCTCCATTAACTCTTGGGATTATTTTAATGATTTCTTCATTCTCCATCCCAAAAGAAAGTTTAATTCCTATCCTCACATCTTAGGAAGACTATGGTTAGCCACTATTAATGCTTACATTAGTTACAAGGCTCGACACATGTCCATTAAGAATCAACGTCTATCAAAATAGCTGGTATTCTATCCTCCTGCTCAACCTTCTATTAAGCATGACTTACCCTTCTTGTTAGAAGATGAGGAAGAAGATGTATTGTATCAAACCAACCACCCCCCACCCAGTCTGCAATTTAGATACTATTACAAGAGGGGGGCAAACTAATGGAGATGACCTATTGACCATATCCTTCAAAACCAACTTCCCACTCCCATGCTAATTGATGTTTTGATGAAAGAACCTAGGAGTAATACTTGGATTGAATTATTCCCTACTGAATCAAGTTGAGGACATGTCAATATCATAGAGTTTGGCCCATCGAGAACCTTAAATATAAATACTTCTCTCTGAGCCCAACAGGAAGGACAATTGTGCAAATTGTTGAGAAAACACCTTGGTGCTTTTGATTGGGATTATAAGCAAATGAAGGGTGTTCATCCCTTGATTTGTACTCATCATATTTACATCATGGAGGGATGAAATCCTGTGCACCAACCCAAATGAGGATGAAACCAACCCTTGAGGACATTGTGAAAGAAGAACTAGAAAAATTGTTGTATGTCGGGTTCATATACCCCATTTCGTATAGTGATTGGGTGTCAACTCTTGTTTTAGTTCCTATGAAGAATGGGAAGTGGAGAATCTATGTTGATTACCATGAACTTAACAAGGCTACAAAAAAGGACCATTTTCCTTTTCCATTCATTGACCAAGTCCTAGATGGCCTCACAAGGAATAAAATTATTCTCCTTCCTGGGTGGATTTAGTGGATACAATGAAATGCAAATCAGCCTTGAAGACAAATATTAGAATACATTCACATGTCTTTGGGGTACCTTGTCTTCATGGGGTCTTCACTGGGGGAGAAATACCATACCACGTGCATTCATCTTAGGGATATATATTGAGGGGAGAATGACATAACATATTGAGCATATAATAGTGGGTAATGGGTTTTTATATTAACATCTATAAAAAATGGATCTAAAAGTTAATGAAAAAATATAAAGGAGTATATAAAATATTAATGAGAAAATCGATACCTACAATATTTAATGAAGTTAGGGACTTTTTAAATTGGGAAGGTGTATTGGTTTCATATTTATAGGGACTTCAATAATTTAGTTTTTATAAGTATTTTACAATATGTAGTCAAATTAAGGGTATTGTTTAGTATTCCATGAACACACGTGCTATGTCAAAGGTTCACTGGGTCACACCCCCATGCTTTTATTATAGATTTCTTCCATTCGGTTTGTGAAATTCCCCTCGTACTTTCGAGAGGGAATTTTTAAGTATTTTTGTTAACTTTGTTCATGAATCTGTTGAAATATACATGGATGGTTTCACTCCTTATGGGTTTGACTACCATGAAGCTCTCTCAAACCTGTGCAATATCTTGAAGAAATGCAGTGAAAAGAATCTCTCTCTAAGCTCTAAGAAATGTGAGTTCTTGATGAATGATGAGATTGTACTTGGCTCTTACATATCCAAGGAAGGGATATAGTTTGACCTAAACTAAATTCTCATCATTGAAAGAGTACCTACCCCTCAAAAGAAGAGATATATGAGGAGTTTGTTAAGACTACCTGGGTATTATGGAAGATTCATCAAAGACTTTAGTAAAGTGGCTTGAACTTTATTTGTTTTATTTTCCAAATATGAAAATTTCTATTGGACCAACAATTGTCAAGAGGCCTTTAAATGTTGATAGAAAAACTGACCACTACACCAATCCTAATGGGTCCCAACTGGGAATTTCATTTCCATATCCATTATGATTCATCAAATAGTGTTGTGGGTGGAGCATTGGAACATATAGAGGATAATTTTCCTTATTCTATTTATTTCATTAGTAAGAATTTGTATAAATATGGGTTGAATTACATTTTCACTGAAAAATAACTCTTCGTTGTAGTACATTCTTTAAACAAATTTAGGCACTATATCACTGGGTATGAAAATTTTGTTCATATTAATAATACAGTCATTAAATATTTGATGAAAAATCCTGATGTCAATGGTAGGACAATTAGATGGTTTTTATTGTTACAAGAGTTTGATTTGACTATTATTGACAAACGAGGGAAACAAAATGTTGTTGTAGATTTTTTGTCTAGGTTAAACTTGCCTGCAAGTAAAGAAGAGATGGTGGATGATCAACTCTGAGATGAACACCTCTTTTCAATCTCTATTATTTCTCCTCGCTTTGCTGACATAGACAACTACTTGGTTTTTTCAAGGTTTCCTCCTAATCTATCATCTAAGGAGAAAAACACGATTGTAAGGAAAAGCACTCCTTTCAATTGGATTACAGGAAATATTTTTAGATTGGGACTAGATCATATCTTGAGGATATGTGTAAGAGAAGAGTATGTCTTTGAGATCCTCTCAGCATGTCATGATGGACCTTGTGGATGTAATTTTTCTGCAAAAAGGATAACCTTTAAAGTTTTACAGGTTGGTTACTGTTGGCCCAATTTACATCAAGATGTAAGGAGATACACAACTAAATGTGATTAGTGCCAAAGGATGGGAATCCCCACACCCAGTGATGGAATTCCCGTACAAACTCAATTGGTGTTAGAGCCATTTCACAAGTGGAGCATGGATTTCATTGGGCCAATTAATCCACATCCATATTGAAGAAGTGAATAATTGTGTGTATTGATTAATTTGCAAAGTGGGATGAGACAAAGGAAGTAAAAGGAACAACTAAGCAGAAATTGGTTGAGTTTTTTCAGATCCAATTCGATTGAATATCTCACGAGGTAACACCATATCAAGCAAAAGACATCCAATTCCTATCACCCTCAAGAAAATGGGAAAGTATATGTCACAAAAATAAAATTAGAGAGCATCCTCACCAAGGTTGTTAGCAGCAACAGGAAAGATTGGGCAAAGAGACTAGTAGAGAACACTTTGGCCTACAACACCACTTGGAAAACCACCACTGGATTCACTCCATATGATCTGGTTTATGGGAAGAAGGCTTTGATTTCTATTGAGTTTGAATATAATAACACGTTGAGAATGGAATCTTTGTTTTATTTAGATTTCACTATAGCACAATAAGAAAGGTTGCTCCAACTGAATGGCTTGGATGAGTTCAAAATGCAAGCTCTCCTACACACTGAAGTTGTACAACTTAGAAGGAAGGTTTGACAGGACAATAATATCAATTAAAATACTATTAAATAAGGGGATTGGGCCCTACTATATTATTCTAGGTTCAAATATTTTAAAGGGATGATAATGAAAATATGGTTGCTTCCATACCTAGTAGATAAGTGTCATGAAAATGATTCTATCCGGATCAGAGCCATTGATGAGGAAATCATTGCCTTACCTACAAATGGTTATAGGTTGAGGATATATAGAAGATATATGTCCAATGAAGAATTTATGAGTTCATTTAGCAAAGAATTAAATATGATTGGGAGTTTCATAGCTTCCACGCAACAACATTCCTAGAAATTTGGAAAAAAAAGACCTAGAGGAAAACCTCCTCAGAGGAAACCTATTTTTCTCAAGAAAAAAGGAAAAAATACAAAACAAAAGAAGGAAAATAAGAACACGAGGAAGAATATTATACCATGTCTACTAACCTTTCCCTTGTTTTACAGGATTGTGTACAGTGGCATATTTCATGGCTATAGGGAAAAACCTACAATTTATCATCCATACCTCCATCCATACACCTCATATCCATCCTCTCCATTGATATGAATATATATCTCCACCTTCCCACCATCAAGAAATTTAAATTTCACCTCCTCGCTATGATGCTATAGGAAGGACTTGTATTACTATAGGATGTCCTATAATGCTACAAGAGGATGTTGTGAAGCCACATGAGGGACAACCAAGGAGGATAAAAACCCAAAAGACAATTATGATTCTATGAAATAATAAAGAGATCCCACCAATGATTTTTCCATCATCCATCTATCACCCATCCACTCCATTTCACCAAAAATTTGCTCAGATTTTCCACTCTTTCCTACCTTAAAAAAACACATAAGCCACTATTTTCTATTTCTACAGTGTCTACACTACTCCTTCATGACTCTAACGCTATCCTCATGGCTTGTCATCATATCCATCAACACCATCATGCAAACTGAATACTTCAAGGGGGAACCAAAAGATTGTTATAAGAAGAAAACTCCTATTGTAGCAACCTGTGCAGCCACAAGAACAATCACCGATATTGTTTTTTTCACCACCCGAAGGGATGATGGATCCTTATTTTCAAATATGAAGAGACATATCATTCTAAGGGAGTATTTCCACCAGCAACAACAACTTTGACATTACATATGAATCTACACACACACAACAAAAGAAATAATCAATGCACCATCAAGAATAAAGACATGCACAATAAATAAGTCAAAGAGTCAACTCCCTTTATCATAATGATATATGGTCCAACTCCAACATGAAAACCTCTACAGTGGTTCGATCCATAGGTAGGATTATGTAAGGCAACCATAAACTCCTCCCTATGAATAAAATTAATAAAATGTGTTTTGAGTGAGAAAAGGTGTTTTAATAGGTTGGAGTTGGCCAGTCAACTTGGCCACCCTCGACTAGTAAAGTCATGTGTGAGTTAAGTCACCCATGCAATGTGGAAATGTCAACTCAAAATGAAATGTTGTCCTCAAAGAGTGGGGTGATAATCACAAGGAGAGAGAAATGATTACAGTTAGTAGGGAAAATGGTCCAGAAGAGGAAATATGTGTTAATTCCAAGTCGCTAGAGCGATCCAAGTTTTTAACCAAAAGAGGATATTATGTGCTCGGCTTGAATTCATTTGCACCATCACTCTTTCAAAAAACAGGTAGAGGAAGGAAGATCTAGTGCATCAAACAACCTAGGGCACCACCAAGGAGCTTTGAACCCTGTTCGCAAGTGTTACAAAAGAAACCTACAAGAAGGCCAACAAGTGCTACAGGAGGGCTGAGGGGAGCGACAAGAGGAATTGGGAGGTTAGGAATTAGTCACACTGGCTATATATTGTCTCAAAGCCTTCATGCATACCGACAATTATTTTGGCAAGATGTAAGTGATACCCTACTTCCTTGTGTTTAGATCCATTTGCATGAGAATTTTTCTTGAAATTAAGAGCCTCTAAGAGTCAATTGATTAATGGAAGGTATTTTTGAAGTTTTACATGGTTCAAACAAGGGAAACATCGGTTGGTTGATGTCAATTCAAGCACCCTTCTCCCTCACTACTACCAAACACTCTCCCACTATTTCACCATTAAGGCTATTTGAATTTTTTTTGAATTCCATACCTACATAGAATTAAGGAGAAATAGAGAAGAAATGAGAGGTGGATTTAATAGAAGAGATCCCTCAGACATGAGGGGAATTCACCAAAATCCTCATATAGTGGACATATTCATAAGACACCAGTGGTTGGGTTTCTTTTTGTTTCTAAATGTGCGTGATGATGATCTTTCTGACGAATTGTCCATGGAATTACACTCTCAAGAGGAAGACACTGCTACTATTGTTATCAAAGGGTCGTCCATCTATATCAGTCCTGAAACCATAAGAGAAGTTACCACCTTAACTATAGGAATTAGGTTGAGCAAAGGAGAGAAGCAAGTAAGTGTCACGGCTATGAAAAAGTTCTTCCTTCCAAAACAGAAGGCTATAGAAGATAATAATGGACTAAAAAGAGAAAGTTTATCTTATACCTAGGATGAGATAGCTTACCATATCCTCAAGTACATATATTGTGAAGGAAGATTAAGTGTGGCTTATGCCTACCACTTTAGGTTGCTCTAGGAGCTTAGATTTAATGAAGAATTATGTCTCCCTCAATGACTTAGTGTCCCCCATTTCATCTTATAGTCAATCATGGGGATGAGTCAGAAGGTGAGGGAAGGAAAGAACCAACATTTAGCTCACCATGTCCTCACCAACTTAATGCTAGTGAATGATGTAAACCACTTTCTTTTCCATCTCTTATAGAACAAATTTGTGGACATAGATAGGGAGACTTTTATAGAAACCAAAGCCATCATACCAAGAGAGCCCCCAACTTCTAGTATTGGAGGTAAAGAAGGCAAAGTAGAGGAAGAAGAAGGAGAATAAATAGAGGAGGAAGAGGTGGAAAGAACAGAAGAGGAAGAGAGAAAAATAAAGGAA
The DNA here is from genome assembly GCA_031772625.1 of Pinus tabuliformis. Taxonomy (NCBI): domain Eukaryota; kingdom Viridiplantae; phylum Streptophyta; class Pinopsida; order Pinales; family Pinaceae; genus Pinus; species Pinus tabuliformis. The sequence goes on from CM062818.1 coordinate 1,015,581,849, forward strand.
AAAGTGAAAGTAGAGATAAAGGAAGGAGAAGTAGATATCAAAGGTGAAGAGGGGGATAAGAAAGGAGAAGAAAGAGTAATCCTTTAGGAGACTTTCCAAACCCAAGGAGTGGAAGATATTGAATAGGAGGTAGTTGCAACATTATCTACATTGGCCACTCCTCTCAAGCCCAAGATGAAGAAATCAAGAAAATATCAAAAGGATTTCAGAACAAGGAAGAGCACCAAAATTATATAAGGGAAACCACAAATTCCTATAGAGGTTCCTATAATTATTTATGAGTCAGCAAGAAAAAAGGAAGAAATATGACACCATGAGGGAAATATTTAGGAGCTCACTCCTCCTAAAGCTAAAACCATGTCATCTATACCACCTATGAGCAGGCCTACCAGGAGGTCAACCACTTTCAAGAAGCCAAGGACACAATCTACCTTTGATAAAGAAGAAAAAGAGAGGCTACACGAGGATCGAGGTTTGCTATGGGATAGATAGGCTTTTCTATAGGAGGGGAAAAGTCTACTATAGGAAGAAAAAGGGAAGTTATAGGAGCACAAGAAAGAGATACAAAAGGAAGCCACCAGCACAAACTTGATTTGAAAATACATATGAGAACTCGAAGAGCCCAGCCCACAACCTAGCTTTGGGTCCTACTACCAATTTATTGAAGGAGGAGGGATTATCCATAAAACATTTGCAATCCCACTCCTCTATGAGCTGGAGAGAGAGAGAAGAAGAACCCATAAGTGGATAGAAATTGTTAAATATAAGAATGTGGAAGATGTAGGAATTATGGAAAAGAAGGCCATTGAAATGGGCAAATAGTTAAGTGATTTAAGAATGAGGGAGTCTATGATGAAGGAGAAACTACACACAAAAAACATGAGGTAGAGAGAGAGGTTGTAGGATAAAGAAAAACAACTTTCCACCATGGGAAATCCTCTCTATGGAAGCTGTGGAATGCAAGAGACCATATAGGTCTTATGCTTTCTTTCGCAAAGAATAGTGGTTGTAGTTGCAAATAAAAAATCTAACACAATATGGATCTCTACCTTTGTAGGACTAGACAAATTTTATTGAATTTTGCAACCAACATAACATGGAAGACATGGAAAGATTATTTGAATTTTATATGCACAATCTCACTTTGAAAAATATGAATTTTTTGGATCCAAATTCAAGATTCTCGGATATGCAGTTGATGGATTTAGCATCCTGGATGACTCAGGAGGAGAGAAGAGCTTAGGAGGTGAAAATGGTAATGGAAAAGGAGCAGAATTGACCATTTTATATCAGAGAAGAGCTAGTGAGCCCTAAGGCTATCATTAGAAATCATAACCTCATCTCTAATGATGCTACTTTAGCACCAAAATACATTTCTACCCAGGAGCAAGTCATTATACACTTTAAAAACACATTCAGGATGTTGGGAACAGAAAGTCGGCAAGCCCTCGATAGAAGATGCCATGGATTACCACAAAGCCTACAAATTAGAGAATATCACTCTCTTGAAAGGCTAAGGAATGCCTTGGAAAGAAGACCATTGTAAAAGAAATTCATGCAGAAGGTTAAGATCAAGTTGATAGGACTCAAACTCAATACACTCTTACTTCTAGGATTACAAGAAGGAAGAGATGAAGTAGAAAAGCAGAGGGAGTGGACAGAGATAGAAAGGGATGAAGATTTTTACCCACAATAGGGTACACCATCTGAGGAACCTTGGGATGTCACGGAGGCCACTAGGGCCATGAAAGAGCTTCACGTGGATGACTGCATTTCATCAGATGAGAAACACCTTTAGAAGGGGGGTGATGATGAGTCATATCAATAACTACATTTGGAATCCAATCCTTCCTTTTATTCATTGCAAAAATAGACCAGAGTTAGTTTTCTTTATCACAAGTATGATGAAAGTAGCTTACACATTTACATGAAAATATGAACTAGGTAGATGGTATATGCAATTTTGATTGGTAGTTAGATGAATTATTCGAGATAAATTGGCTTCCTTTCTGCAAGTAGATTTGGTAGTTTTATGTATTTTCCAAGATAAAATAGCTTTCTTTCTCCAACTATATTTGGCTTTATCCTTTCATGAAACAATTAGTTAGAATTTACAAGTTGAGTCAATGTCATTTGCACTTTCATAGATAAAAGGAAATTCCAATTATACCTTGATCAACAAGCTTTCATTTTAATTCATTAGGAAGAATGGTCTTTGATCACTTTTGTTGTAATGTCTTAAGTAACGGTAGCATGAGTGGAATCTCATATATTGTACATATAAAACTATTACCTCTAAGTTTGTACGAACCACGGGTTGATAATTTGAGTTCAAGAAGCCTTCAGAGTTGCAACATTCTTCGTGAAATATGAGGGCTCACCACTTTGCAGGTCGTACTGAGACTTAAGAGAAAGCACATTGTTGGTGGTCTTACAAAGAGGAAAAATCATAGGAAAACATCTTTTTATGCAATTTTTTTGTTTTCTGCTTATTAAAAATATCAAGGTTGGTGATATGGCGTCATATGTGCATAATGTTTAGTGATATTTTCCCGCTTAGTCAGAAAGAGTCACTGGAAGTATCTAGAATAGAACAAAGATGTTATTTACGAATTATAAATGTAAGTGGAGTAATAAAATTAAAATGCATGAACAATAACGTTCATAGAATGTTCACATTAGGGGTTGAACAATTTCTTTTTTAGCACAAAGTGAGATATTGAGACTCGTGATCCCTTCATCCTCACAACAACTTCTTTCTAGATATGTCTAAATCTATATGGCCTTGATTAATGCAATGTGTTATTCAAAACCATGTACATAGTCCAACAAGATTGAAATGCACCACCACATCTTAAATTTCATACAAAATTAGAAACTTGTTTTTGAAGATAATTGTTTGACACCAAGAATTTTATAATGTGTACATTGGGGTTGCATCATTAGTAACGGAGTAGAGATGTTATTTTTGGATTAATATTGTAGGTGGAGTTATACAATTTGAATGAATGAACAAGATTTCTCATAAAAAAATATAGAATAGATTTGCATTTATCAAGAAAATTAGAGATGTTATTTTAGGCATGAGACTGTATGTGGAGTAGTATTGCTTGAATGCGTGAACAAGATTTTTCATAGAATATTCACAAAAGGGGTTGCACAATTTCTTTCTTTAGCATAAAATGAGAGAGTCAAACTCATGATACTCTCATCTTGACATCAACTACTTTCTAAATTTCTTTAAAGCAACATGAGCCCTTATTAATGAAATGTGTTGAACGTTATTATTCATTTTGTGTTTAAAACCATGTACACAGTCCAACAAGATTCAAATGTACCAACACATCATAAATTTCGTAAAAACTGAAAAACATGTGTTTGAAGATGACCATTTGACACCAAAAAATTGTATAATGTATAGAATGAGTTACATTAATCTTTAAGGGTATTCATAAATTGAGCCTACTAATAATTTCACAGAAAAAGTGTGAATGAAATAGAGGTTATGAGAAACAACATGTAAAGTTATACCAATCTAACACAACACATATCCTTTACTTGAATAGTTCCAAGAAGCATGGTTTCATGTGGTACCTAAAGTGTTTGAAAAATATTTTTTATACATTGGCCACTTACTCAACACCTAGAAGAGTTAGGATTTTTTCTGAACTTTATAGATTTATAAAATGTATATGGATCATATCGTCGATCCTTTCTATGTGACCATGTAACTCCTACATGCTAAAGTAGTTCTATAAACATGAGGGACGAAATAAACCCTTGATGATTTGTCCTTATGTTTTTAAAAGTAGAGTTGTGTTTCTAAATTAATTAATAAACTTTTTGAATTCAACTGTAAATATTAATTTAAAAATAACACAAGATAACATTTGCACTTTCAATTTCCCTTCATTGAGATATCAAAATTTTATAATTCTTCGTTTAAATATTCACTTGATAAAGGAAAAAAAGAGATCACAACTATAAAAACTTAACATGTAGCAACAACATTAAGGTTTCTCCTTTACTCATATTAGACTACACTTAGATCTCATAACATATCACATCACTCTTTATCTATGGTTTTTTTTTCATAGACTACCAACTTTTACAATATTTGGTACAATTGCTAGTATAAATTATGAAAGATAACTTATTTCACCACACTTTTATTAATTTTATTTAAAAAACTAAAATAAAACCAACTAAAACCTCGTCAAACCTCGTCATTCGTGTAGTATATTAGCTGTGTATTCCAGTGTAATCTATCTCAGATTTGACTTACTCACCATATTGGATAAAATGTTGTAGTCAACAATATTTTTTTGACTATTGCATATTAGTTTGGCAGTTTTATAAATGTTGAAAAATACATGAGATGGTGTCATAAAATAGCGGAAAATATTTAATAATTTTTGAATTTTTAGTATTTATAACACTTTTAAATTACTTAGTAAATGAGTTAGAATTTAATAGATAAGACATTTTTCCAACTGCATAGATTTTTTTTATGCTGACCAGTAACAAGTTAATCACAAAATTTTAACCTTTATACATCCAAAAATTTAAACCTTTATTCAAGGTTGAGAACAATATTAGATTACTTGACATGAGAATACTGAACTCATCCCTTCATACTTTTTCAATAAAATATATAAAAACAACTAGAGATTATATCAGAAAAGAAATTTATGAATTAATCAATATCAAAACAAAAAAATTGGCACTAATATAATTGCAACACGAGTATGGTTTCCCAAAAGATTTTTCATTAAATTTGATGACCGTTCATTACATCAAAACCAAAGTGATGTATTGTAGCACACTTGTTCTCTCATTTGTCGTACACTACCAATCTGTCATTTCGTAGAGTCAATCCTATAGACATGGTAGGCGCCTCGTACATATCTCTCGGATAACCATGAGAACTGCAAAAGGAGTGGAATCACTAAAATTTGGGCTCTTGCAAATAAAGGAATCTCTAACATTGTAATGTCTGTAAACCCGTTTCTTGGTAAACCCGTTTCTTGGAATTACGATGGAAGATGCAAGGGGAACTCCTGTTAAAAATATTTCGCGAATTTAATTTTCGTTTTCGCGCACTGGAGAGGTAGAGAGTTATAACTTTCACGAAGCTAATTATCGCAAAACTAGGTTCCTGCATGGCGAAGCCGATTTCGCGGAGCTATCTTCACACAACACGAGGCTATTTCCCATTGAATTTCACTCACTGCGGAACTATTCCAGAGACTCAATGAATACTCATAGGAAATATAACGCGACATGTTTGGAGCAACATACTAAAACTTAATATTCATTTCTTGAACATGAAAAATACTTCTACATGAGACTCCGAATCATTTACAAAGTAAAATAAAATTTTTCCAAGATTTAAAATTACGTGGGGTAAAACACAGTAAAATAGAGTAATTGTTGTCTTCACGCACCCACGAAAAATCGCTCCACCATTTTCTCCCTAGAGACTTCAGCTCTTTTCTTACTTCTTACTCTCTACACTCTCTACACAGTGTTCCACTTACACAATGACTTTTACATTCATATATGACTCAACATCCAATTTTACATTTAATTCATGACAGAGCGAATTTAGTTTTGATGTTGTTGTTGAGTGTGATCAAAGTCGCGCATGTGTTTTTGGAGTGTGGGCAAGGTTGTTGAATTCATGCTTGCCCATATTAGTTTACCTAAGTACATAAATTCTTTAAATGCCTTTTCTGAGTTTCTGAATGGTTCACGTCTGGCTTCGGTCCTTTTATCTTCATGATGAGACACAAACTGCAAAAATGTCTTCAAGCAGAGACGCAACCTGCAAAAGTGTATGACCTGTATGGCTGCAAAAGTGTTTGACACGTATGGCTATTGTCTCACTGTTTATTGCGTGGTTGGGATTATTATTTCCAACACTCCCCCTTAATCACAACAACCGCCATTGACAATTCCGAAACAGTTTCTTAGATAAACAAAATTTTCTCCTACCAGTGGCTTTGTGAAAATATCAACAAGTTGCTCCTGTGATCTGCAGTGCTGCCACATAATTTCATCATTGTTAATGAACTCTCTAATAAAATGATATTTAACATAAATATGCTTGGTCCTTTTGTGGAATACAGAATTCCTTGATAATGCAGTCGTTGAGGTGTTGTTGCGTCTTCTTGGTCATGATGAAGATCCCTCAACATCCTTCTCATCCAATCTTCTTGACACGCTGCTGCTATTGCTGCGACATATTCAGCTTTTGCTATTGACAATGAAGCTATTGGCTGCTTCTTGGAGGTCCATGAAATGGCTCTGGAACCCAAATGAAAAACATATCCCGACGTGCTCTTTCTATCGTCGACCCTACCGGTCCAGTCACTGTCAGTGTAACCAACGAGCCTGAAATCAGTGGCTATTGTGTACAAAATTCCATACTGTTTTGTCTCATTGACATACCTCAGAATCCCTTTCGCTACTTGCCAATGTGTCTTCTTGGGTGTCTCCATGAACCTTGAAACCAAACTTACTGCATATATTATATCTAGCCTAGTGGTGGTCAAATACATTAGGCTGCCTATCATGGTTTTGTATAATGTCAGATGGACATTGCTGCTACAAGCTTCTTTGCTCAACTTCATCCCTATGATAGTTGGAGTTGGTGCAGACTTGTTGTTCTGCATTTTAAACCTCTCCAAAATTTCTGCCACATACTTCACTTGAGAGATAAAAAAATTATTTTATGTTTGCTTCACTTCTATGCCGAAAAAATATCTTAGCAATCCCAAGTCAGTGATTTCAAAGTCACTCTTCATTACTTATTTAAAATCAGCGACAAGAAAATCATCACTTCCTGTAAAGATCAAATCATCTACATATAAGACAATAATGAGAATCTTACCTTTTCTCTCTTTGATGTAGAGAGTAGGCTCACCATCACATTTGTTGAAACCTTTGTTCAATAAGTAAGCATATATCCTGTTTTACCATGCATGCGGTGCTTGCTTCAATCCATAAAGAGCTTTCTTCAACTGATATACTTTGTCTTCTTGTCCTTTAATCTCATAACGAGGCGGTTGCGTGACATACACTTCCTCTTTCAACACTCCATTCAAGAACGCAGACTTTACATCCATCTGATACACTATCCATTTATGCTCCGCGGCAATCACCACGACTGCGCGCACTGTCTCCATTCACACCACTGGCGCGAACGTCTCCCCGTAATCTCTTCCATGCTGCTGCTTATATCCTTTGACAACTAGCCTTACTTTGTGCCTTTCAATATTTCCCTCAATGTTGCTTTTGGTCTTGTAGACCCACTTTACTCCAATAACATGTTTTCCTTTCGGAAGGCTCACTAACTCCCATGTGCCATTCCTTTCTATTGTTTATATTTCTTCTTCCATTGCCACAACCAATTTTTATTCTTTGACTACATCTTCAAAGTGGATTGGGTCATCTACATGGCAAAATAATGCAAATAAGGAATTCAGACCTGCCCCACTACTAGCTTCATCTTGCTCATAATTTTCATTTAAATTTCTGAATTTTGGCCTTCTTGTGCTTGTTGAAGATGGGCTTGACATGTCACTTGGTGTCGTGCTCCGCGGTGTGCTTGGAGAAGCACTTTCTTGGCTTCACAAAACTGTCCTATTATTAGTTTATGACATTGCTTGCGGCCTACTTTGCTGCGCTTGAATAGGAGTAGAGGGAGTCACTGTTGAGGAATTACTTGTTGTTGTTAATTCCTCTCTGTTCTCATGTGGTATGCATGCTTTGACATTGATTGTTTTTTCTAAACTTCCATCCTATGCTTCCTCTTCTATGAACCACACATCTCTATTGATTATGTCATTCTTGTTTAATGGATTATAAAGTTTGTATGCCTTGGATTCATCACTGTATCCAACAAACATGCATTTCTCCCCCTTGTTGTTCAACTTTTTTCTCAACCCATCCGGGACATGTGCATAAGCCACACATCCAAAAACTCTCATGTGACTGACACTATGCTTTCTTCCACTCCATGCCTCTTCAGGAACGATGTTCTGGACACTTTTGGTTGGACATATATTCAAGATATATGTTGCACAAGCGACAACTTCAATGAAATAGTCATTTGGAAAATGTTTTTCCTTCAACATACTCCTTTCTATCTCCATAATGGTCTTATTCTTCCTTTCTACCACACCATTTTTCTGCAGTGTATATCTTGTTGTAAATTGCTTGTGAATTCTATGCTGCTTGCAAAATTTAAGGAAGTCATTTGAGATGTATTCTCCACCTCTGCCAGTCCTAAGGACTTTGATGAAATATCCGCTTTGCTTTTCAACAAGAGTCTTGTATTGGCAAAAGCGCTCAAACACTTTACTTTTCTGTTTTAGGAGATAGACCCAGGTCTTCCTTGTGTAGTCATCTATGAAAGTCAATACATAGTGGCTACCACCAATTGATGGTGTCTGCATTGGTCCACATAAATTTGAGTGGAAAATCTCTGAAGGTGCTTTTGCCCTCACTGACTTTCCTATTGGAAATGTCTCTCTATGTTCCTTGCCTAAGATACATCCTTCACATATGTTGTCTCATTTTTCTATGAGTGGTAAGCCCTTCACCATGCCTTTACTATGCAACAAATTCAAACCTCCAAAGTTGAGATGTCCAAATCTCAAGTGCTATAACCAGTTTTCATCTTTTAATTTTGCTTGAAAGTTTTCTTATGTGACAGCTGCCCCTTTTCTTCCATTTTCTTGTGGGTTCATAGATAGTTGTGCTTGTGCACTTTCCTTCTGTAAATCTAATTTTATTTTCAGCGAAAACATTCTATTTTCTGTCATCTGAACCTTTGCAATCCACTGTCTACTTGGAGGCCTATCCAAAATTGTGTGCACATCATTTTTGAAGAAGACATTGTATCCTTTTTGCATGAGCCATCCAACACTCATGAGATTATGTTTTAGACTGGGGAAAAAGTAAACATCAGAGATGTATTTCTTCTCCCCCTTCTTTGTTAGGATATTATCTCTTCCTTTACCCATGACAGAGAATTTGCTATCAGTCCCTAATGTCACTTCAGATTTCACACTTTTATCTAGATAGAAAACATTTCTATGTTTCCTGACATGTGGTTGCTACACCCTGAATCTAGATACCAAATATCACTCTGTTTTTCTTGTGCTACATTACAATCTGAAAACATGCTATCATGGTTCTGATTTTCTCTTGTGAAATTTACACTTGGTTTGTTACTAATATCATATTGCTTCTTTCTACATTCATTTGCATAATGACCATACTTCTTACAGTAATGACATTGAACTTGAGATTTATCATACCTCTGACCTTGTGCTTGATTTTGGCTTGGGTCTTGACTTGGATTTTGATTGCTCCCTCTTCCATTTGAGCTTGAAGGGCTGCCTCTTCCACCTCTCTGCTTGTTCCTCTTCCTTTAGCATATGATCTTCCTCTGCCTCGACCTTGACCAAATGACACTTGTGTCTTGAAGTCATGCTCCAATGAGCAACTTGTTGCTATGTTCAGTCTATGTTCATGAGAAATTAGTGATGTATTAAGCTCATCCAATGTGAACTGTGAGAGATCCTTTGTCTCTTCTATGGCCACAACAATGGCCTCAAACCTTGCTAGCAGACTTCTCAAAACTTTCTCAGCTATTCTTCTTTCCTCAAGTGTGTCACAATGAGACATGATTTGAGTAACGAGCCCACTTACAAGTGTAAAAAATGAGTCTATATTATCAAACTCTTTCATACAAAGTGTTTCAAAATCTCTCCTCCACATTTGTAGCTTCACTGTCTTGACTTTTGCCATGCCCTCGTAGGCTGTCTCGAGGATATCCCATGCTTTCTTGGACTTTGTTGCTACTGCTACCCTTGGCAAAATACTTTCATGAACTGCTTGAAAAATATAAAACAAGGCTTTTGAATCCTTCTTCGTGTTGTCCTTTAGGACATCTCTTTCTTGTTGAGATAAGGCATTGTATGGTGCTGCATCTGCTGGTTTTTGAAAACCATTCTCCACCAAATCCCAAATATTTTGAGAAGAAAACAGGGCCTTTATTATAATAGCCCAATAATCATAATTTTTTCTATTAAACTGTTTGAGGGTTAGTTAATCTTGTGCTTGATGTTTCCATTTCTGAGCATAAAAACAAACTTTCTTGTAAATATACTAGACATAATCTGCACTCAAAAAAAATTTCACTGTTAGTAAAAACACTTGTTTTTACACTAACAAAGTTTAACCCCCTCTCATACTATGTTAGAAATATTTTGCCAATTTAATTTTTGTTTTGGAAGACAGGGGGAGAGTTATGACTTTCGCGAAGCCATGAGTTATGACTTTCACGAAGCCATTTTTCGTCACCGCTAAGCGGATTTTACGGAGCTACATTCGCGCAACCCGAGGCTATTTTCCACTCTTGAATTTTGTGCACACTGGAACTATTCTAGAGACTTAATGAATAGTCATAGGAAATATAATACGACAAGTTTGGAGAAACACACTAAAACTTAATATTCATTTCTTGTACATGAAAAATATTTATACATGAGAGTGCGGATCATTTACAAAGTAAAATAAAAATTTTACAGAGATTTAAAATTATGCGGAGTAACACACAGTAAAACAAAATAACTGTGTTTTCACAAGCCCACCAAAAATTGCTTTACCATTTTCTCCACAGAGACTTGCACTCTTCTTACTTTTTACTTTCTACACTATCTTCCACTTACAAAATGACTTTTACATTCATATATGACTCAACATACAATTTTGACATTTAAATTGCTCCACCATTTTCTCCACAGAAACTTGCCCTCGTTTCTTACTTCTTACTCTCTACACTATCTTCCACTTACAAAATGACTTTTACATTCATATATGACTCAACATACAATCTACATTTAATTCATGAGAGAGAAAAATTAATTTTGATGTTGTTGTTGAGTATGATAAGAGTCTAGGACGTTTATGGAGTGTGAACAAGGTTGTTGAATTAATGCTTGCTCATATTAGTTTACGTAAGTACATAAATTCTTCAAATGTCTTTTGTGAATTTCTGAGTGGTTTGTGTTTGGCTTCGGTCCTTCTCTCTTGATGCTGAGACGCAACTTGCAAAAATGTCTTTAAAAAAAGACGCAACCTCTTGCAAAAATGTCTGACATGTATGGCTGTAAAAGTGTACGGCTGTTCTCTGACTGTTTATTGCGGTGGTTGGGATTATTATTTCCAACTCCAAGTCTCTCCGATTGTTTAGTTTCAATGACCAAAACTACAACCGCTGTTGTATAAACTTTTAGGACACGATAGTTACGTTTTGATTGTTGTCTTCGCTCACGGAAATGGCCGTCTCTTGACCATTGAATTGATGAGGCTGCAGTCCCGTAGTCATTCGGTAGTTAGAACCAGCTTCTATCTCATCCACCTTATTTTGACTTTTAGGGAGAATTACTTGAGAATTGGAAACCAGTCCTTAGCAATCTTTATGCTCTTGCTATCCTTCAATTTTCCCCACAGAACAGAGTAGAGCCCTGTTGCGATAATAACGCCTCCCAACATATTGTATTCAGTTAATAAGTAGAGTTAGAGCCTTGAACCATCGAATTTTCCAACACCATTAACCACAATTTCAATTTGAGGAATTAAAAAAAGGATTGAAAAGCGAACCTGCCCAAAAAGATGCTTTCAGAGAGAACGATAGAGCCCATGATTGCCACGATTATCATCATCAACGTACTGAAAGCTGCGGCAAATACAGGTCCTTTTACGCGCATGCACAACCCTTGTACGTAATATGCAATTGCTGACGCCACCACTCCCTGCACCCAAAAAGAGTAATTGCTGTGCTCTGTAAAGTACCTTCTCTATCCAATTTTTGAATCGGGGCCTGACGAAAAACATATAACATTTTTCCCTCGTTGAAGGGAAGAGGGAAAACTTACAGAGAAGACTGCCGTGAGAAGGTTGATGTCCCATCCTAAAGCCCACTGGGAAGAATCACGCACGACAGCGAAGCCCAGGGCTGTTGCCTGTAATGTTCGTAGAAAACATATTAAGGTGGCAAGTGATAGTTGAGCAGAATATTTCTTCAGTACTGCAGCCTGCAGATTCAAAATAGTTAATTTAAGTTGTAGTTTCAAGATGATTGATCATACATATATATTTGGAGAAATAAACATGTAAACTAAATGATCACCTGCAGGATGAACAAGGCTGACCAAGCAAGAGCGGCCGCAATTATCAGAAGGGAACATATTATCCAGTCGTTATTATCAATTGCAGAAGCTGCTGTGAAAGATGTCTCGGGGGATTGATGACGTGGAGACCAAAGCATGGGAACAATAGGACCTTTGTACAACGTCATCAGCATTCCTCCCGCCACGCACACAATCGTTCCAACTATCTTTGCTTGACTACGTAGTTTTTTGATATTCACCCTCTCCATCCTAGAGCAATACAGATTTTCCATCACGACCTTAAAATAAAGTAATTGATTGCAACGATTACCCTCTAGACTATGTGACTTGAAGGGAAAATTCTGGTTTGATTACCTGAATAGAAGAGCTATCACGAAAGTAATAGCCGGAAGAACATTACTCAACGCACACGCATATGTTGGAGATGTTAATTTCAAACCAAGGTAGTAGAAATTCTGGTCGATTACAGGCCTGCAGACATGCATTAAGAATGTTCCATATCTAAATTAAAATATTAGCCAACCACTTTCATTGAGTCAAACTGAAATAGAATGGAAGGGATGATACTGTAAAAAGAAGTGAAAGTTCAGAAATTATGAAATGGTACATACCCCAACAAACCCAATACAAAAATTTGCAGGAATATGGAAAAAGTGAGCTTGGGTTGCACTTTCCTGCAATTAATTGAAGTTGTTAACACATGAGCTAATTATCTATCTAGGCATTGAGTGCAGAGGTTGTTAAGAGAATTTACAAGGACATGTATCCATAGAATAGCTTTACCTTCCAATAAAGAAGGCAAAACGAGCAAGGACAACCGTAGCAGCAGCATGCCTGTGGACTACAAGCACAAAGTGATTCATTCCTCGGTTAAGAGAGACTTTAGAGATAATATTCATTCCAGCATATCCAAACTGCAAAGATATCATTGCTACATAAGGTTTTGATTTCTCAATTAGCTTCTCCATTGATAATCAAATAAAAACCACCCTCCTCAATTAGCTCATTTTTCTGCAAACCTCTTTGCACTAACTTTGAGGACACCAGAGTTTTCATAATTCACACTAAGTGCACTCATATTTATACGGGAAGAAAAACCAAGTGGATATGATCACCCAATCCAGAGTGTTCGGCTGACGTAATCGCAATCGCAACATATGCGGCCAAAATTTCAGAGATCTAGACTAACAAATCAGTTATCGGCAATTGCCGCTATCATATTCGATATCATTCGCAATTTCACTTTATCAAGAGAATGACAGATCTATTCTAAACAATAATAAAGCAGTGGATGGTGAGTCAGTTAAAATAAATAGGCGAAGAAAGAAAATTGATCCGCCCGAGAATTATGGCCATACGAAAATTGATTCACGAAGATTGATGAATGGAGAACAGAGATAAAGTAGAATTAGTGGGGTGGAGCACTGATTCATGCCACGTCACGTTAACCAGTGCTGTTCGAATGGCTGGCTTTCGACGCGAAAACGAGAACATGTAACTGGTGTTGATCAGGAGGTGGCATAATTTGTGTTTACTAGGAATAAGAATTACATATCCAGTTTTACGTTTAGAATAATATTGTACGGAGTCTAAGCCCTGGCAATCCAAAGTCTCGATAGTTGGCTCTAGGTTTTAAAGTCGAAGAACGTCGTCGAAAGGTGTAGCTGCACTATCAAAATTTAACAATAAAATATACTAATAATAGACAGACCATAGATTAAGTTAAGCTATGATTTTCATATTAGTGCGAAAATGAGTGATATGACATATCGACGACGGCAGGCCGCTTTTATTACAAAGTTATATATCATTAAGAAATGTTATCTCAATATATGCTTTATCCATTAGCGTTAAAAATATTGTTTACTTTCTCTGTAATCACTTGAACCAGGGTGATATAATATTTATAGCTATAAAATCACTTTAAAGTAGAGAAATATAATATTAAGAAATATGGAGATTGGATGAGATAAAGGGCATGCTATTAAGAAATATACAGATTGGATGAGATAAAGGGCATGCTGGAGTTGTGGAGAAATTGGAATGAATTCTCAAGAGAATCTCGTGATGTTCACATTTAAGGAAAAATAATGGTGAAAATGTCACGAGTCAGTAACAATGGCCGCTTCACAAATTTCATGAGGCCAACTGGTGTTATGTCATCTTTTGAATGATTGTGTCAATGATGGAGTTTAAAGTACTTAAAGAATTAGTGATGAGTGGATAAGAGAATTTCATAAAGTCTTTTCTAGTTCAAGCTTGCTAACACAGGTACGATCGCTTATTAAAAATTATGATATCCATTTCCGGCAATCTCGTCAGCTCATGTCATCAAAATAGAGGCACACTTCTGTTGGTGAATTTTGTGTAGAGTTTATATACACATTTGGATATACATACAATGCATATAGTTTTAAGGAAATTGAGAGGTAGTTATATTTATGTATGTGAAAAGTGAAGTAGATTAATTTGAAGGATTTATTTGTGAGTTAAATTAGTAAGGTTTAATCCTAAGGGTTTCTATTAAAAATTATGATATCTATTTCAGCCAGTTTCGTCACCTAGTGTCATCAAAATAGTCGAGGCACATTTCTGTTAGTGAATTTTGTGTAGAGTTTGTATACACATTTGGATATACATACGATGCATATATGTTGGGTGTGAGTACAATAAAATGGAAGAAGGGTAAAAGTGTGGTTTATGGAAATTGAGAGGTAGTTACATTTACGTATATCAAAAGCTAAGTAGATTAATTTGAAGGATCTATGAAAGCTAAGTAGATTAATTTGAAGGATCTATTTGTCACTCAAACTAGTAAGATCTAACTGCAAGGGTTTCTATATATTGTTTTATTAATTCATAATATATATTTAAAAATAGTCTATTAAGTAGTTTAATTAGTATAATTGTGGTATTATAAAGTATGCCATCAATTATGGTATACAATTTTCAAATTTCTATAGGTCAAGTTAAAAAAATAATTCTATTTTTTTAATATTAATAAAAATAACTATTTAATTATTATCAATAATATTAGGAATAGTAATATAACTATTAATAAAGTTACATAATTTGTTTTTTTTATTTTTTTCTGTTTATGACAGCAAAAAAAAATTATATTTCAAAAAAGAGAAATATGCATGCTACCATCACTCTAAGAGTACATATTTTGTCACTCTACACTCTACTAAAACTTGGAGCATAAAGAAAGATATACATTGTAATATCTCTATAAAAGTACATATATTCTCACTTTGCACTCTATAAAAACATGGATCATAAGAAATAAGTCATTTTTTAAGGCCTATACATCACCACACACTAGAAAACTAAAAATATATTATACAAATTTTAAATATGTATCAAACATGTGGATGGGTGCAACCCAATGATTGCCTCTTATGATGAATTAGTGGAAATGCAAACTTGAAAAACAACCATACTTTAACTTGGAGGGATTATTAAAGATACATACACAATGAATACTAAGACAGTGTAAAAAAATGAAATCTAGAAAAACCAAAAGAGTTGGCTTTTTGTATATATAAATGTTATTTATATAAAATGTGTCTAGCTATAGATAAATTAATGGAAAGCATATTAATGGAAACAATGACGGTGAGACAATGCTTAGAGTGATAGACTATGCCTCAAACCAATATCATCTTACATTTATGGGAACCCAATGTAATTCAACAACTTGAACATCCTATAGTAATGTTTAAAGTGAGAGATTGTCTCTCACTCTCACATTCACCAAACCAACATTGGCTTACATTTATAGGAATACAATACAATTCAACAACTTGAACAGAGTATTAAAAAATAGCATATGAAGAACTAATTAAGACTTACAAACTTAACGAGATATTAACAAAACATAACAAAGTATAATAATTATAATTTCTGTCATTTCTCCATCATTTTGATGATACTTCCCCTTAATGGAGAAATGAGTTCTCCATATTTCATTTTCATTACAACAAATTAGATCAATCTCCTTTAGCTACATCTTTGCCATCACAAATCATGTTGGTTCTCAATTTTATTTGATCTAACATTATACATAGGCTCATGGCTTATTTGATAACCATTCACATTTTTTATTATTCTCTCAGATTTAACACTACTTATCCATCCAACTCTATTGTTCCATCACCACTGTAGAGTTTGGGATTATGTTACAAGGGAATTGTCACCCACTTAAATTGATTCATATTAAACCTTTTAAGTAGCTCCCTTATATATTTTCTTTCCGTGACTAGTGTCTCCCTAGCTTCTCTTCTTATTTCAAGACCTTACCAATAATGCAATTCACCATGGTTTTTCATCTCAAAAGCTTATGATAGTTGACATTTAATTTCTTCAGTAAAACTAGATGCACTACTTGTTATAATAATATTATTAACATACAAGGAAATCAAAAAATCCCGCTTCTGATCCAACTAAATATACACTTTAGGATTACTCTTATTTTTTATAAATCCTTTTTGAAGAAAGAAAGAATCAATCTTCACATAGCAAGCTCTTATTTCATTTTTTAGTCCATATAAGGATTTCTATATTTTACAAATAAAATGTTCTTGAACCTTCTTTATAGATCCTTTTAGTTGAACAAGATACACTCCTTCCTCTAATTTCCCTCTTAACAATTCACACTTAACTTCTAATTGGTGTAGTTTTCAATACTGTTTTGTAGCTAATGTAGTCATTAAAATAGTTGTACGTAACATAGATATAGGTGCATAAGTGTCTTCATAATCAATTCCTTCTTTCTTTGAATAACCTTTTGCAACTAATCTAGCTTTTTATTTATCTATACCATTGTTAACATTAAGTTTGGGGTTGAATAACTATTTGCATCCTATGAGAGATTTATTTTCAGGAAATTTGATTAATTATTGTGTATTATTTTTCATTATGGAATCATTCTCTTCCTTAATTGCATCTCTCCATTCCTTATGTTCTTTACCTTGTTCAAAGTTCAAAGGTTCTATGACATTCATTACTTTAGTCATCAAAGCATAATCATAATATCTTACAATTATCTTAGTTTATCATAAGGACCTCCTTGGCGTTAACCTATTGTCACCTCTTCCTTTCTTTATGGTGAATATTTTCCAGCTCTTGTTGTGCTATGGTTTCTTGAGGTTTCCATGTTGATACATTATTCCTCATGTTTATGTTCCTATTGATCACCTGCTTCTTATGTAATACTTTCATGGTGATCATCAGGAATATGCCATGCATCATAACTATCCACCTTATGGAAATAATAGATCTAATGAATTAACATATCTCTACTTTCCAAAAATTTATATGTATCGCTAGATTTTTTTATATTCTTAGTGATCATAAATTTAACCAATAAAAATGCACTTAATTTTTTTTGCATCCATTTTTCTCATATGCTCTTTGGGAACATGATAAAATATTTACTTCCAAATATTCTTAACTAGCTTGGTGTTAGTTTCTATCAATAAAGAGCTTAAAAAGGAGTTGTGTGGTCTAAACTTTTAGTTGAATTCATTCTTTTCAAATGAAGAGAAATATTGATGTCTTTAGCCCAAAGATCATTTGTAGGATTTTTACCTTTTATCACACTCCATGCAGATTCCTCTAATGTTTTGTTCCTTCTTTTAGTTACTCCATTCTTTTGTGGTGTACGTGAAACTATATAATGTTGTACAATTCCATGGCCCTTGCAATGCTTGGTCAATGCATGTGATGTATATTCTCCATTTTGATATGATGGAAGGATCTTAATTTATTTACATTTTTTTTTATTAACAATATTTTTAAATGATTTAATCTATTAAAATACATTACTTTTACTTCACATCAAATAAACCCATGTATATTTTACGCAATCATCAATAAAGATCAAGAAATTGTATTCTCTATCAAGTGATCTTGTTTACATAGGACCAAAATGATCTGGATGTACGAATTGAAGAATATCTATTCTTATATTATATATATGTTAAGGGAATTCTTACTTATGTAGCTTACCTAATACACCATTGACATGAAACATATTCCTTCTTAATAAATGGAATTACCTCCACCATTCCTTGTTTCAGGAAGTAGTAGCAAATCGTGATAGTTAAGGTGACCATACATTTGGTGCTATAGAAGCTTCGTTGTCATGGTTGTAGATGTCGATTCTTGATATATATTACTTGTCACATCAAGCGTATGTAAGCCTATAAGTTTGTATCTTGTTACAATAACTTTGTAATGATGCTACATATCTTTCACCATACAATGTGACTCTACAAAATCTACTTTCAAACACTCATTTGTTATGGTAGAAATTGAGATCATGTTCTTATTTATACCATGAACATATCTCACATTTTGAATTTTTTTAACACAACCATTTCGTAATCTCACATATACATCACCATATCCTTTAATTTGATGTGGGTTTTCAACCCAAGATACATATTAGAACCATTATTTGTTTCATGGCAATTTTCAAACCATTTCTTATTCTAAGACATATGAATTGAGACATCGACTAATAAACTATGAATTTGAGCTATCTATTTTCGCAGATAGGGCAACATCTGAAATAATTTGAGATTGTTGAATTCATCATTCGTTTTTTCTCCTCTGGCAAGTGTTCTTTTTTGTACAATGGTTCTCATGATACCTCTTTTAATTTATTTTTTTAGAAT